>JAVJGI010000060.1:70705734-70741263 GCA_035590275.1 Ibycter americanus | reverse complement strand
ACAGGATGAAGGTGCAATAGCTGGTGTCAGTTAGAGGGTCTGTCCATTTTGCAAGCAAACCTGTTCATACTTTGCTGCCGGGGAAATGCCAGTTCTCTCCTTTGGCTTTGAAATGTTCACATGGAAAAGCCTGGCCGGGACATTTCTGCAGCTCCTCTCCTGTGATTAGGCACCATTTGCTGCAGGGGAATTAAAGACATTATCAAACCCCAAGGAAAATGCTAGATTTGGATGGCAAGAAAAATCTGGTTAAACGTGGGTTATTCCTCACTTGACAGAAATAAGCCTCAGGGGGTCAAAAGTTTACAGTCTCTTTTTTAATGGAGTTAATAGATTTTTATGGTAATTGATTTCTCTCGAAATCCCTTGAATACATAATTTAAGCAGTTTTCATAAAGAAATATGAGAGCGTTGACTTGTCAGTAGCTAGAGGCACACTCCTGAAATGCATGGGACTCTCCAGGAGCAGCCAGAGGGGCTGATCCACAGGGAGGAGATGCTCCCTTTGCAGGCAGAGGTACAAAATGATACCCAAAATCACAGCTTAAATCAAGTCCAAGGGGCTGGGTTTGTCCTTAGTCTTTTTGAAAGCCCGTTGGACACCTTTTCTCAGGCTAAACTAGGATTATAACACAGTCCAAACAGTTCAGAATTAATTATGTGGATCAGGAGCACTAACTCTGGCTGAATATATTCAGGTCCTTCAGCTGGTGTGAGCTGGGAATGGCCATGTCCACCAATTTCATGCTGTTCCCCTCTCGTGGGTATTCACACCCCTTCGGGGCCATTTTCATATAGGATTTTCCATTTCTGGAAGATCCCTTTCACTACAGTGACAGTTAAGTTTTGGCCACAGAACTGGAAAAGGAAAAATGGGATTTCCTAAATTATTAAAAATACCAATAACTGATATCAAAACAAGACAGTGCTCCAACCAGCAGTCCTGTGGTCAGCAGAGATTTTGGTAGCTCCTAGATGGTGCATGAATGTATTTTGTCTTTCATGCCCACCCACTGATGCTTTGGGATCTACATCCCCATCATTAAGTCAGCTGACTCAGCCCAGCACTCATAAGCAATTTTACACCACCATGAAAGCAGCCATCTCATGCAACTCTTACATGAACAGATAGCTGAAAAATCAGCGGGCCTTTGGCTCATCTGTCTCAACATGACACTTACCCAACTAATTCCCATCTCAAGTGTCTTCTCCATACCATGAAGCTCTTCTGCTCCAAGATCTTGGGTACCAGATGCCACATGTGCCTTGACCCCAGCACTGGGTTCTCCAAGGAGTCAGGGCAGGGTGCATTGCTGGGTGCCTGGGTTCCCAAGATCCCTAACATCAAACCATCTAGTAGAAGGGGCTGCCATGAAGTGATCTGATTTTTTTTTGCCCCCAAAAGCAACCTGCAAGCCCTGCAGCAATAGATGTTCCCTACCCAAGGCGCCTCTGTCCCCACAAACCACTCGCATCCTTGCCCAGGCTGTGCTGCACGGACTTTTCAGGAGAGGAAAGAGCAGCAAGCTTGGGTTCAGATCCAGGAGGTCCCTCACTGGCACACAACAGCACTAGCACCATGCAGCACAGTATTGCAGCACAACTCTCATTCTGTTTCTGAGAGAAGGGACCAGGACAGATGGATCCTCCAGGAGCTCACTCTCCTCCAGTCTCAGAGCTGTCACATGGCTTTCCAGACCCTATGTAGATAACATTTTGGGTAATTTAAGCTCCATCTCCAGGACATGTTTGTATCTACACCTTCACCAGCTCTCCTGGAATGAGACAGTGATGCAGGTTGGGTCCAAGAACCTACTTAATTTCAGCTAAGAGAGGGACACAGGCATCCTCATTGCACAAAGGAGAGCATTTTGCATAGCCCCCATGGCTTCCCTCCCCACGTCCCCTATTGCTGCAACATCTGGGCAACGCACAGCCCAGTTCTGTCCACTACTGGCTTGCCCAGGGCTAGTGGGTTGGACAGAAGAAGAGAAGGAAGCTGAGCTCTCCAGAGAGCCATGCTGGGTCCCTGGCATTCAGCCATCATGCAGATTTGGGGAAAAAAGTACAACGGTCCCTGCATAGCAGAGATGACCAAAAATCACCCTAGGCTTCTGGTTGCAGTTCTGTCCAAGAAGGGCTAAATGAGGTTTTATCCACCTGACAACCTGACACTCCAGGTGGCTGCATTTGCTTTTTAGACCAAAGCTTGAATTCTGATCCAGCACCATCCTGGGTCAAGGTGCGCCCCAAATGAACATCCCAGAAGGAAGCCAGAAGAGCCAGGAGGAAGCTAGAGGAGCATGGGTTAGTATGTCCCTGATGTGGGCACTCACACAGCAGAAGCCATTGGTGGTGGTGCAGTGACAGTGTTGGAGGCAAGGGGTGGCAGCTCTAGTGGCCAACAGACCTCCTTGGAGGTTCAGCAAACACCATGTCCTCAAAGCTGCAGTGCTCCCCTGCTTCTGAAGATGCATCAATTTGATTCACCTTGCCCTCCTAATGGCACTCTCTTTTGGCTCCAGGCAATTGTGCCATGAAATACAAGGATTTTAAAGCAAGGAAACCTTTTACAAGGAGCATTCTTATCCACATGCTACAGCACAGAGCCTGTTTAAACAACAGCAGCATCAGCAATCACAAGAAACTGCTGCTCCTTGCAGAACGGGTAAATGTCTCCCCTCCCTCTCTTGGAGCAACAGCGAGCTTTGAGAAAGTGTTTTGTTGTGATGTTGGTTTTTTTTAATAAATACCATTGATTTCCTGATTTAAAGGGGTTGCACTGCGTAGTAATGTTTAACAGAGATGATGGGGAGAGAAGGGAGTGTAAATCTTGTGAGGCTGCTCAATAAAAGAAGATGAAGTGAGAGCTGGAGGAAGCCTATTTTCTGCTTCGGCACCCAGCTGAATGTGCCTGGTTTGTTCCAAGGCAGTGACCCACAAGGGCTACTGGCCTCCCAGTCCCACGAACTCGAGGTTTAGACCCCAAAGCTGTTGTTTCCACAGGAAACGTGGTGGGGAGATGGGGGGCCATGTATAAAAGCAGCTGGATTAACGTCTCAATAGGTCTCCTGAGAGCATGGCAAGGGTTGGCTATGACTCCTCCGGGATGGGAGACATGGCATGGGGAGGTTTCTGCCCCATCCTTTCCTCACCCATCAGGCTCCAGCACAGCTTCAATATCCTCCTCCACAGCTCCTGCAGTTGTTCACGTCAGGGTCACACAACACGGAGCAAAGCACAGGTTAAAGTTTGCTCAAATGTGATGCCAACAGCCAGTTAAGGGCAAAACCTAATGGAAGAGAGACCTCCTTGGGTTTCTGGCCATTCCTCACTGGGGAGAGGGCAGCAAGGCTGATGAAAAGGTGACAAGTAGCTGGAGATAACTGGCAGGTGACACCTCTTCCCTGGTATGAGACCACTTGCAGAGTCATGACCAGGTGGGGCTGTTTTTTCCATCTTTTACCTTCTGCAGAAATTATCCAAGCAGCATCTGGGAGTATTGGATGGAGCATTTCCGCTTACAAGCACCAAGGAGAAAAGCAGAAAAATACCTTATGAATCCTGAAAATAAAAGCTAGACCCTCCTCTCCTTTCCTCCACACCATGGTGACGCCTCACACATCAGGTTTTCACATTAACAGTAGTAAAAATACCTTCTTAGCTAAACTTAGAAACCTTTCCAAGCAGAAAGTTATAGTCAGATAGTGGTTGTGAAGATTGTCTCTAGCCAGTCTCTTCCTCTCCAAGAGACCCAGTTTGGGGGAATTGATGTTTTTGCTTGTGTAACTGCTGCAAACAGCAAAGGAGGGTTTGCCGCCCACCTCTAATCTCTCCTTCTTGCAAAAAATGCTAAGAGCACAGTGAAGGTTTGGGGTAGATAACTCTGAAGGAAAGTTTTGCTGGAGATCACTGCTCATTGGAGGTCTACAGGAAACAAATGGCTCTGCTTCAACCCCAGCCGCCTTCCCACTGGGCTTCTGATCCTAATACAGCCTTTGGTAGCATCACCTGGGCATGCACCAACTGAGAAGCATCACAATGTGAATCTTACTTAAAAATTAATAATACACTTGTGAATGGGAAAAAGCTAAAAGAGAGGCAAGTAATAATGGTCAAACAGTCACTGGGTACATCCCCAGCAACAGGGAACACCTTGAAAACAACTTCAGCTTCTTTCTGACACTTCCATCCAGTGTAATGCTCAGCTTTGAAATGAGCCACCCTGCTTCTGGCTATGAGGCAAGGGGGGATCCCTCACCACCTGTGGCATGGAGACATGAGCTGCCCACCAAACAGGTGTAATGTTTTCAAGGATATTTGCAGTTTCTCCACCCTACTTCTGTCTTGGGCATTCACAAGACAATGCTTGTTAATCTGTCTTCCCATAAAGAAGGTGAAAAGTCTGCCCAGCGGGATTATGTATTGGCAGAGTCAAAGGCAATATTTCCAGATGGGCAGGCAGATGTTACAGACAAGGAGATCAATAGATGGGGGGTGTGTGTGTGTGTGTGTTGTGTAAAAATAGGGCTAGGAAGTCAATTGATCAACGGATTGACTTCTTGGCTGGCAGCCAGGTCTGCATTTCTCAGGTTACTCACACTCTAGCTGGATCTTTTCCAGGAGGTTATTCACATTGCAAAGTGCTCCTTAGCATGACTGAGGGGACTGGGATCTGGGACAAAGAAAACAAAGATCCCAGCCTGAGGTCCCATATCCCCTGGGAGCCTCTTAGTTTTGCAGAAGGATAATTCTCCAAGCAGATCCCTGTTGCCTCTGGGCCGATGCCATTTCACTGCCTCCAGCCAATTTGCTTTGCTCTTGCAGGAACAAGGACCATAGCTGAGCACGGCAGGAGCAAGCAAGGGAAGAAGGGTTTGTGCAAGGGACTTGCACGTCCTCATCTGCTACTCAGGACCCTACGTAGGCAGCCTGACCCTGCCAATCTGCTACTCCAACCCCACAGATAACACACACATACACACACACACACCCCGACCTACAGCCTAAGTCTATGCCCCCTGCCCTGGTCCGGAGTCAACCTCAGTGGGGTACCACAAGCCCACCATAAAATATAACCCCGAGGGGCTACATCTGTGCAAAGCCTCCTGTCATAAGAATGGGCCCTGAATTTTCCCTGCAGTCTCTTGAAGTGGTCATGATGCAAATACCAGCTGCCCTCTTGTGCTGAGTCCCCACTTAAAGGGATGGAGCCACCATAAGTCTCAGATTCAGTTTCTATTAAGCAAGTGAACCCCCCTTCCCAAATGCACCTTCCCATATTTCCCTGGCATTTTCATGCTGCTGAGATGGTGCAACTAGATTGTCGTCTTGATTTGGACTATTGCCTCCCAGGTCTCATGCGCAGCCCTGACTGAGTTGCTGTGGCATTGAAGCAAGTGGGTTGTGACAGACAGACATCTCCCTAAACAGACAGCACTGGCACAATTTGCCATTTTACTACATACCTTTTTTTCCCCACATCTCTACAAACTTGCTGTCTGGTACAATCATGTTTTATACCCACCATAAAACTGGTGTTAACGGTTAAGGAAGAGAGAACTGGCTCCCCATATCTATCCAGACTGGTTAGACTTTTATGGACTGACTGTACAAACAAAATGAGTTGATGAGGTGCTGAGGGGCAGACTGATGGGCAAGTTGGACAAACAGGAAGGATCAGGCCATGGCAGCAGTGAAACTTTCCCAGAAAGCACTTATCTGTGGTGCAAGGTCACAACTTGGCCCCTGCCACCAGGATGTTGTGGTGACTCGGCCCACTTGCACCGCTCACTCCTCTGGGGCACCACGGGATGCTCCCACCAAAGTTCCCATGGATGCAGCTAAACCCATCCCAGACATTTCTTTCTGTTCCTCCCACTCTCCCAGAAGTCACTGCTGGATTTGTGCTCCCTCAAGATGCAGGGGAAGGAGGATTTATGAACAGTGAATTAGAGAGGCTGAGCCAGAGGCACCCACTCCCCAGCACGGGCAAGAGCATCTTCCCCCAGGCAGGGCAAGAGCACCCAGTCCCTGCACTGGAGCCCTCAGCAGCCAACCAGCAGTGTCCATGCAAAGATCTGAATCCAAATCTCTCACTTTTTACATGAATGTCTTTATTGCCTTCCTTCCACTCGAAGGTGAGGCCTGAGATGAACACATCACCCACCTTCCACCATCTCCTGCTTGCTGCAGCAAGCTCAAAACATCACTCATCCCTGCAGTCTCACTCTGCAGCTACACTCATCCATCCTTTCCCCTCTCCCCTGACGGGCTTTCCCATTTACACAGACCTGCACTGCCTGTTTGAGCAGCCCTGGTCCCTGCCAGCTATGAAATGGTTTCCCCAGAGGAAGTGCTTTTCCAAAGCACAGACCCAAAATCTCCCCAAAGTGGTCTTCCAGCAGTGTCTGCAGGTCTGCTCCCCCCTGTGGCTGCAAAGCCTTGCATGGTGACTGGATGACCTTTCCTACAGGCAAAGGGACATCATCCCTGCATCACTGCCTGGGGCAGGGGCCTAGGTGGCCAGACAAGGGAGTTGGAGATGTCCTGCTGCATTTCTCCTCTTGCCCTTGTCCACTATCTGGAATGAGGAGGGTCACAGGAACAAACCTGGTGGGGAGGCACTGTTTAGGACAGGAAAATCTGAGAACAGCTGAAACATGAGACAAACCATGCGTGGGAAATCTCGGTGGAAAAAGCAGACAAGCTTTCATGCATATAAACTCTCTTTCTGTCATGAGCCCCAGTGCCCCAATATTTAAGACCAGGGAAAGCTGACAGAGCTGCTCCACTAAAAAACCCCTAAGTAGCTGCCGTTCAAACAGCCTCCAGAGAGGAAATACCACCCCAGCAACTCCCAGTCCTGCACTGTATAAACATCACACCCTCATGCAGGCTGAGGACAGTGCTAGGACCTGCAGGCGAGGACATCTCCCCATATTCATGTGCCAATCCTTCAAACAACCTCAAGCACCTTCTGGCCCAACATCTCCTCATGCACAACCTGGCCTGATGCTGCTTGGGATACTGGAGAAGAGATGTCTGCAGAAGGGGCCACATTGCAGAAGCACTGGGGAGCCCAAACAGCATCATCCAACCCCTTTCTGCTCCTCCTGACACGTGCAATAACACAATGCATGGAGTGATTTCTGCAGACTCCATCCTACAAACCAACCTTTTTGCTAGAGCCACAAAGACTTTTCAGACACCCCATGAATCATCTGCCTGGTGGCTAATTTTCTTCCCTCCCCGGAAGAAAGGCACTTTCTTGTAATTCTTGATTGCAAGCAGAAATTACGTTATTTTGGGCCTGTGATGGATAGCAGCCAAACAAAATTGTTAATCACTGCTGTTCCCTTTGAGACATCATTTCAGCATCTACAGGAGGAGGTGAAAATGGGTGGACTGATGCCGAAGGATCTCAGTCACCCTAATTGCTGGTGCTACTGAGGCAGGAAAACCTGGGTTGTGTGACTTGTTGCTGGGTTGGGAAGGAAGCAGACCCAAACCTCAGAGCTGCATGCATGTGGTTTGCACCTGAGTGGTCACTGCATTCATTGCAATGCTACAACCTTTGCAGACTCAGTGGGGCCCCGCTGTAGGAAAGCAGAATCCCACCCTGAAGTTTATAACTTCTCCCCTTGAAATCATCTGACTTTCCTATCCAGGAATGGCCTCAGACTAACCCCTTCTGCTGCTTCTCCCATAACCTACTGAAATATCCACCTTGTCTGGAGTTATAACTAGTCCCAGGGGGGTCTGCTCTGTTGTTGTTAAAGCTTTGATCCAGGACTTGCTTTCAGCACTTGCTATTTTACCACCATCCACCTCACACAATCCAACTGAACAAGATTAGAAGAAAAATACAGCTCCTTATTCCACTGGTGGGTAGTTTACTCGTGCCAGATTCTGCCCATTGCAATGCTCAGACCTCCTGGGTGCATCAAAGGAGGCAACAGGAACTTGCTTCCTCCCAGAAAGCCTCGAAAAAAAAAACCCCATAACAACCCACCATGTGCTATACATGACAGCTCTTCTTCACAACCTCTCCCTGTCTCCAAGACCAGCTGATGCCCCTGAGCCACCTCCCATCATGGAAAATGCAAAATCACCCCAAAATTCAGATTTCAGACAGGTTTTGGGCATCTCAGGCACTTCTGAGACAGCAGCAAGGGGTTCACTTTTGCAATGCACCGGGAAGCTGGAAGGCAGCTTGCAGCCCCAGGGGCTGCTGCCTCCTCGACCTCCCCATCGCCCCCGGCCCGCTCTCACGCCTTTCACGCTGTGGTTCATTTAACTGCAAACCGAGAATGGGGAGAGTGGAAAAAAACACAGCAGAGCATACAAACCCTGGTACCTGGGCAGACAGACAGACAGCTACAGGCGACCGGTGCTGCTTACCTGGGCAAAGCTGCTGCGTGTTGGCTTCTCCCCGTGGGCGAGAGGGTCCAACGGCCCCAGAAACGGGCATCCACGTCGGCCGGGCTGCAGTGAAACTCCCCGCACGCTTGGAAGAAGAAGTTATGAGGCAGGAGGAGGGGCCGCTCTGGGCATCCCCCCCCCTCCACGGCCGATTCCTTCTCCGCAGGCCAGCAGCTGGGACTGAGGCGGCGGAGGGGAGGCTGGGGCTGGGGATGCCACCTCGCACGCTTTCAGCAGGAATGCAGGAGTGAAGTGGGGGGAGAAAGGGAGTGGAGAGAAAAAAAATAAAAATCTTTACCTCGTGGGCACAAAATAATAATAAAATAACTGGGATGTTTGCAAAGGAAGGGGCCAGCTTGAGGAAAGGGTGGGGAGAGGGAGGGAAAGTCTCTGTTTCCAGGGGGCCAAAGAGCCCAAGTTAGTTATCAGCACCTGGAGAGGATGGGAAACACCAGAACTGGGATGCAAAACTAGTATATGGTTCTAATACAGGGGTTTGACATTGCTGTGTGAGTGCTGCAAGGCTATGGAGGGGCACGGGTCGAGGTATCTCAAATAAAATCATGATTGCACTTTGTCTCATCTCACAAGAGTAAAGAGATTTCTAAGAGATGGTCTCTTAGATGGAGGCTGATAGAATTGGTATTAAGAGGCAGAAAGAAACTGAGGGACAGGGTGGTGAAAGGAACACAGGTGTCTTCAGTGTCCAGTCCCCTGGTTCAAAGGCCTGGGAAATGACCCCAAAAAGGACAGCAGTGCCACACTTGCCTCCTCGGTGTGGGGACAGTGGGGTGACCACAAAGGTCTGGGTGAGATGGGCAGACTTGTTTTGCAGGGCTGGGAATGGGTGAGACACTGGAGAATCAGGCCCTCTGCTGCTAGGAGGGAGATCAGCCCCAAGCAGTGTTGCAGGAGCACCACCAATGGGGGATGGACTAGATGACCTTTCAAGGTTCCTTCCAACCCAAACTATTCTATGATCTGACATCTCGGCCTCATGGGAGCACAGGGACCCCCAGCTCCAGCCACATCCTGCATCTGTCAAAGCCAGAGGAGCTGCACCCCACGGCAGCCCAGAAGCAGGGTGAAACACCCCATCCACCCCTCTAGAGCTTACACCACACAGAGTTCAGCTCAGAAAAAAACTCAGAGAAAAACCAGGGACCCCACATCCCAAACAACAAGCAGTTTTACAAAGTAGGGGATCACCTTGGGCTCCTCCCCACACCACTGGTTATTTTGCAGTGCCCAGGGTCCTGGGAACTCCAGACCTGATGAAGAGCCAGTCTCACCACATTAGGTCCTATCTGTTCCTGCACCTAGAGATCCTCTGGCCAAGAGATAAACAGGCCAAAAAGGTCAAAGATAGAAAGGAAGAGCAAAAGCCAGGAGGCCCCGGGGTGAACAGGAACACAGTGGATTGGAGATGCAAAGTGTGAGGGAATCCCAGCCCATCCTGACCCTGAAAGTCCAGGTGAAGCCAAGGGGGATGGGGGGGAAAACAGGATGTACAAAGTGTCCTCAGGGCTCCACATTTTATTACTGCTTATGGGACCATCACAGCCCCATTAATAAATAAAAGTAGTCTCAAACAGCTGCTAAAAGACATTCGAATTATTAATCAATGCCTGCTTCCAGATCTCTAGACATGGGTTTAAAAGTAAGGATAGGTGCAGAGCAGCTCCTCCCATCCCTCCCTGCCAGCTTGAGCCCAAAGGAAAAACAGGCTGATGTTCCCCCACTCCAGTAAAACATCCCAGGAATTAACTGCTTTGTGTCCATATATACTCACATTCCACTCCCCCCCTCCCCGCCGCTGACAATTCCTGCCTGAAAACATCACCCAAAGCTCTCCAGGATTATGCTGCTGTTTTAAGTGGTGGGATTGCCTGCAAATCGCAGACTTCAGAGGAGCACTCAATAAAGCTCAGGCTTAACAATTGAGTCTAATTGAACCATATAAAACCCCTAAATTCCTGAATGCCTCGTTATCAGGCTGAATAGGCTTAATTGCAATTGTAACTGCATTTAGCAATTAAATCTATTCACAACCCTGGAGTGGGGCAATCAGGAGATGTTTGTGCCACACAGCCCAAATGCATTTCCAGCAGGAGCAATTGCCATTTAGGGGTGCCGAAAGTGATGGCAGGCCATTGAGTTGTGGCTTTAATCCAGATCCATTGGGGCTTCTCCTGGCCATATTTGGCTTCTTGCTGTTCAGTGGAAATGCAAGGAGCAACCCCATGGGCTCTCTTGCCCTTCGTTGTCTCCAGGATCACTAATGATAAGGCAGTTTGCAGAAAGATGGAGGTCAGTCTCACCTATAATCTGAAACAAGTGACACTGCTGATGAGGCTGGCTGTCCTATGTGTCCAGACTTCATGGGTGGCTTCTCCGTTGTCTAGGAAAGAGTGAACACACAGCGCGATGTTGTATTGCACCATTCGCTGCAGATTTCTTGTCAATATGCAAAGTGCTGAGCTCTCCCTCAGGTATGGGGTTTTTCTCCTCCAACTCAGCCAATTTATTCTCTCAAAATCATGGAAGTATGAAGTTTCTTAAACGGAGATGTCCCCACACACCACACAACTCGATCGGATAGACCTTGTTCCTCCAGGCAGCCAGAGACCTCCCAGCCTAAATAACCCACCAGGCTATGACAGCAGGGATCAAGGGGGATGACAATTAAGCGTCATATTTAAACTTATATTTAATTATGACACCTCAAAAGAGACCTAGGTAAGTGCTTTGAATATAGAAGTCTGCACTCAACACAGGAGCAGAGCCATAACACTCACATGCCTTACCCTGGCTTTAATTAGTGAATTTAGTGTTCAACCATGGCAAGGCCAAGGAAGGAGAGCAGCCCTGTGGAGAAGGACTTGGGGGTACTGGCAGATGAAAAGCTGGACGTGACTCAGCAATGTGCACTCGCAGCCCAGCAAGCCAACCGAACCCTGGGCTGCACCAAAAGCAGCGTGGCCAGCAGGTCCAGGGAGGAGATTCTCCCCCTCTGCTCCGCTCTGGTGAGACCCCTCCTGCAGCGCTGCGTCTGCTCTGGGGTCCTCAGCACAAGAAGGACACGGACCTGCTGGAGCGAGTCCAGAGGAGGCCACAGAGATCACCAGAGGGCTGGAGCGCCCCTCCTAGGAAGACAGAGAGAGTTGTGGTTGTTCAGCCTGGAGAAGAGAAGGCTCCAGGGAGACCTTAGAGTGGCCTTCCAGTACCTAAAGGGGCCGACAGGAAAGCTGCAGAGGGACTTTTTAATAGGGCCTGTAGTGATAGGACAAGGAGGAATGGCTTTAAGCTGAAAGAGGGTAGATTTAGCTTAGATATTAGGAAGAACTTTTTCAGGGTGAGGGTGGTGAGGCACCGGCACAGATTGCCCAGAGAGGTGGTAGATGTCCCATCCCTGGCAGTGTTCAAGGTCAGGTTGGATGGGGCTTGGAGCAACCTGGTCTAGTGGAAGGTGTCCCTGCCCATGGCAGGGGGGTTGGAACATGGTGATCTTTAAAGGTCTTTTCCAACCCAAACCGTTCTATGATAAACCTGTTACACCCAATTGATCTATGTGGCATGTATAGATGGTAGCTGAGGTGTCAGAGGAGTGACACTGAGTTAATCAACCCAGCACAGCACTGTGCCAGGACACCTGAAATTTCCCATTATCAATCCTAATTTGCTTGGCACTAGCTCAGAGACCTCTGCAAGCACCTGTATCATGTCCACATTCAGCTCCTCTGTTCTAATCCACAAAGACAACCACTCTGAGCAATGAGGAGAACCCAAGGGTGTTCAGCACCTCCAGCACAGTGCTGGGGCTGCTAAGATGAGGCCCATTTAGCCCATAACCTGTCTGTGTGATGGGCCACCTCTCCCCAAGAAAGGGGGTCTCAGGCCACATGGTAGTTTCTTGTTAGGTTGTTGAGCAGTAGCTGGGTGTGATGTGAACACCTGGAGCTGAACCGCAACTGTATGTTGTTAACAAATCCTGGAGCCAAACCGCCTCCACCAAAAGGATAGTGCAGGGGCAAGGAATTAAATTGGTTCTTTAGTTGTCAGAAAAGTGGGGGGGAACAGAATATCAAACCCAGGCCAAATGCAAATCATAAAAAAACTACTCTGAAGCATATTTGGTAGATTTCCAAGAGAGGCTTCTCAGCTACTCGAGCAATCAGCAATATTTTAAAGCAATCAAGTGAGAGTAAGGGAAGGCAAACAAAGAGGATCATTCATGTGCAATCGTCACTTGCCTTAATGCCAACCTTTCTGGAGAGGAAAGACTTTCCATTTTCTAAAGTTCAGGCTTAATATTTAGCAAAATGTCTTGGCACCCACGCATAATTCATCAGATAAAAGCCGGGAAAGGTTCAGCAGTGTTTTCTGATCCCCAACCACCTCTGTCTGCCTTGAAAAACCTATAGAAAGGAAACCAGCCCTCGTTTCTCATGCCCTTGTCCTTTGTTAGCCTGAGGCCCAGAAAGGAGCGGTGGGGCCAGTGCAGAAACAGCCATGCCCTCGTGGGGCTGAGAGATTGGACATGGTCCCTACAGGTAAACAAGAGCTTGAATAAAGATGCTGCGTGAGGTCTCATTCAAACCAGTTGTGCCTTGAGGATTTACAGTGCCCAGGATGGGTCTTACTACTCCCACTTCAAGATAAATGCTCTCATTTGATAAATCCAGCCCCAAAATCAGTGGAGTAGCTTTTCCTCTTGTCCAAAATTAGGTTCCCACTTTGCCACCACCTCTTGTAGATCTTTCCCTTCTGTTCCTGTTTATCCACCACTGTGCTCTTCTTGCACAAAGGTCCGTAACACCTTCTTTCTTTGACCTTTCCAACCCCTTCTCTAACTGCCTTTCCCCAGCCTTCCAGGGCACCTTGACACCTCCTTTCAACTGCACAGTCCTCCAGAAAGGCCCACCACACTTCAGCCTGATCCTGCATCCATTGAACTCAGCAGAAATAGCCCCCCAGGACCAGGACACTGATGGCATGTCATAGCTCCAAATGAGGAGCAAACCGGCAGCAAACATTGGGACTCATGTCCACTCACTTCAACTGTTTGAGAGTAACACACACTGAGCTTGATTCAAATGAAAGGACACTAGCATCTAATGACACCTGAGATGCCTTTAACTATCTGGGACATTGACTCAGTCACTCATTTGACAGTTCCTTGTACTTCTGCACAGTCAGACTTTTAAAGACATACCTGGACAGAACTAAACCTTTTTCTTATTTCACCCTTAACTCCTCTCTCAAGAGGGACCAACAAAAACTAGGCAAAGAGGGACATGGAAACAGAGAAAACCCAACCTTGCAGAGAACAAGTCTGCTCCTTTCTGAACGAAGCCTTGTGGGATCACCTGCAAAGCACAAGGTTGCACTGAGATGTGACATAACCCAGAACTTCCACAACAGAGGTACTTGACACCCTGTAGGTCACCCAACACACTCAACCAAGCTAGCAGGAAGGTTACAGCCCTTTTATAATGACCATGCCCAGGACAGCTGCATCTCAGCTCCCACCCTCTTCCACCAGCACCTGGAAGAGCTGTTATCTTGAACTACTTACAGCTGCTTTCACCAGGCCTCTTTGTCCCCAGCCTCTCAGAGGAGCTACTTCATGAGTAAATTTTAACCCTTTTCAATCAAAACCAGTCTGGTCAGCAAAAACCTATTATTTAAGCTTACTGGAAGTGATAATCTCACTAGTGAACATAACACAGCCAACAGAGGCAGATGTCCACACCTGAGCAGATGTGGGTTCTGAAGACGGGATAACTCAACAGATCTTTGACAAATTATGATTGTGGTGGCTTTCCTGAGCCTGTGTGCGTTTGGAAATGACCCAAACGTTAAAGCTAGATTTTGCTCCAAGGCTGAAAAAAGCGTACAAGAAGCCTGAGGAGCTGCCTGACCTCACTGTGACCACAGCAGCTCCTCTCCACACCCATCTCCTGCTTGGTCACAACAGTCAGGGGTTTTTCAGCCAGTTTGGTGCCTGCTCCCCTGGTACATAGCACAAGGATGGAGGGAAAGCACTGGGAAACAGCAGGGCCCACCTTTACCTCCCTTCCCTGTCTCAGCTTGGGTCAACCAAGCTTTTTGTGCACCTTGATTTCTTCAGGGGTGGAACAAAGATGATTTAGCTTCCTTTGGATGCACACCAAGCACCAAGGTCTTTTAATGAAAAACACGGGGGTGAAACAGAGCATTGCTTACAGAGAACAAAACACACACACATACGGGTGTAAATGGGATTACATGAAGCGAGTCTTCCTGACCACTGCAGTTTGAACTGGTTCTCCCTGCAGACACGTTTCAACCTTTCATTTATTAATTACCATGCTAAGATTTGCTCATTTTGCAAAGGAAAATGCGAGTAGTAACATGAAAGACTGAACCAGTACCCAGAGAGACAACAGCAGCCCCCCTTCAAGCAGTGATGTGGGTTTGGAGGAAAAGGGAATTGTTTCAGTTCTTTGGAAAAGTAATTAAATAACGAGAAGGTATGACCAAACCTACTTCCCTACACAGCCAGCTGCAATAAGCCGCATTTGATCTCCAGTGTGAAACCAAGCGCAGCCACTCACCATGGGATATCAGGGCAAGCATGCACAGACACATTAGTTAAAGGAGGCAGAGGTTTGGTATGTGACACCGGTACTTATCCAAGCATGACCCTCATTCTGTGCACTGTACAGAATATATTGCAAACAACTTTAAATGTCCCCATTCCGTATTCTTCATCAACTTAAAAAAAAAAAAAAGAAAAAAAAAAAGAAAAATCATGAAACGATCTCCTTTTGACCATTATTACCTTTTAGGTCTTCTAAATTTAGGATGACATAAATCTCACAGGAAAAGTGGTTTTTCTTTGTAAGAACCAGAAATAGATTTTACAGTACTGCACTGGGGACTTTTAAACATGCCTGTCCAGGAAAATGAAGGCAAATCTATACCACACCATGCAGAAATGGAGGGTAAATCTTCTGGTAGCTCTGAACCAGTGGATACATCACAGTGTAGCATCCAGAGGCACTGACTCCAAAAACAGGAGCAGCACATCTGCATCACTAATTGCCAGGTTATAATGTGCTGCTGCCAGTCCCCAAGCTAACTGGCAATACTCACGTAGAGTTGTATCGCAATTCAGAGATACAGTCCAAGTAGGCACAGTGAGCAGGTGGCAAAAGTATTGCCAGGGATGAAAAAGTGACCTCATTTTGGTAACTGAGCACAGAAGCAGATTGAGCTCCTAATTTCCAACACAACAATGATGCTCTCTTCTCGCAACTATGCAATGCTTTTTAGACCAAGAGGTCCTGGCCTCAGTCCTCGTGCACGCTCCCAGTGGAATCCTCCTAGGATGGCCCCTATGGGAAGCAAAATCAAAAAAAAAAAGCGTTCAAGAGAATTTGTGCTCTTGAGACAGCTATGCATTGTGGTTACAGAAACCATCGATGCTGCCAAACTGTGGCAGCGAGGTCTGGACTCATCCCATTTCAATGAGGAGTCCAGTTCAGGAGCCTAGCTGCTGCCAGGACTGCTGTGTGGGTCACTCCATCTTGGTGGCAGGACAAACCCGGGCAAAATTCTGCTGTTAAAAAAATGTAACTTTGGCTGGAGAAAAAAATCAGAACAGTTGAAATATTTAAAGTTTTATCCATGTGATACGTTTCCACTTGCCATTTCAAAGCACATTTTTGAATCCAGGACAGGGAAATCTATCACTTGTAGATGTTCCCATTCTGCAGCCAATGGGATACCAGTTCCTGAAAACATCCTCCCGCAGCACAGCAACACCCAGCAGAGAAGCTGTTAATACAGCGCTACTTGCAAGTGGTACCTTTGCCCCCTTGCTGTTGTACAAAGGTCTTCCTCGCAGAGTTAAGGAACTGAAGCTGATTACTTTCCCACTCAGGTTGGAGATTAAGACCATTTTCCCATCTCTTCTGAAAGCTGTCTTCTTGGGCTGCTTTGCTCTATGAGCTCATTTTAGTCTGGCAGGCAGGCCAGATACTATTACGCTCCAGGAACGGATATGATTTGCAATTCAGTGCATTAGGGACCACAGTAATTGCAGAGCAGGGTGACCCTTTGCTTACAATTCAGCAACAATTTTGCCTGTCCTGCTTTTTGTAATAGTCATATGCAGCCGTTCATTTCAAGCCATTTGCAGTTAGTCAAAAACGTGTTCAAAATTTGCCTCTTCCCTTTTTACCATTTACTAAATAAAAGAGGAAATAAACCAAAGAAAAAGCTTCAAAGAACTCAACTGTGGTTAAACCTGTAAGTACCTATAACTTAAGCCTATAAGTACCAGTGAGACAATGAAGTCCAGAGACCCAGCCAAAAAGTTCCCCTTGACTCTGCCCATGTTTATGCAAGCACTGCCATATTATCTGCTCTAAATATGCATAAATGTTATGTATTTTAAATAAAAGAACATAAAATTGCTGCATGTTATACAGATGGGGAGATTTAGGGCTTGGCTCCATGAGCAAATTTTCATGGTTTAACCAAACATAATGCACAGGCAGAAAGGAAGCCCTTCCACAAGAAAATGCTCCTAGGACAGTATATATGCAAGAGGAAAAGTGTTATTTTTTAGGCAGAGAGGAAGAGGTATGAACTCATCTGCTTTAAATCACACTGGCAGTGCAGGGTCATGCACACAAGAATACACACAGTTATTTAGGCTCAGCTGATGCCCAACAACTTGTTAAGACATAGTGGGTTTGGTGCTTTTACCTCAAAACAGGCATTTAGTGCTGCAAGAGGTGCCACCAGGCAGCTGAGACGCGCACGCAGCTTGCAGTTATGCCTCAGGAATTAGGGGTGACCTCTGCACTCTTGCAGATGCTTTTAGAGGCCTGGAGAGATAATCCAGAACCTGAAAATACAGTAAATATTTACATGTTCAGGCCACTGAACCCATCCCCATGTCCAACCGCTGTGGTGCTGGGATCACCAACAGCTAATCATCTGGTCTGGCATGTCCTGCATCACAGCCACAGGCATCTGTCATGTTGCTGTGGGCACTATTTCTCTTTAATTCATTAAAATAAAAACAGAGAAGCCTGTGTTTCAAAAAAAAATCCTGGATATTGAATGTTAATGACTGAGCAGCCGCCACAAGGACCATTCTTGGAGATGCAGCTGCTGCGACACGCGACACCTCCTGCAGAAAGCAGCAAGGCACCAGTGGACCACTGCTGTCTCCACACACGCACGTGCGTCACGAAGGAGCAGCTCATAGCTTCTTCATCTAGTGGTATCCCATCCTGTTTCTTGGGAGGATTTCAAATTTTGAGCCATCGCAAAATTTCCCTGCCTGTAAACTAGAGTTCTCCAAGAGAAATGCATATGGAGCACAGCTTGAAACATTTCAGTTTTTCTCAAAGAAGAACCTAATCCAGTAAATTCTCCTATCTGATAAAATACTTCAAACGTAAGACATTTTAAAACAAACATATGAAAATGATCCTTCCACAAAGCAGCCACACAGCACTTTTTCACTTTTCCCTTTCCAGCATCTAAACCCCTGAGCCTAATGCTCTGAGGTGTTACAGAGCCACCTTCGTATCTAAAAAAAGCATGATTTTAAGGATAATCTCATCATCTCTGGTGGCCTGAGTTACGATTTGGCATGCCTGGGAGCTGCTTAGAGACTCAGTTATAGGGCAGAGAAGGACAGCATATCTCGCCCAGGGCACTGGATATACTGGGGGTCCTGTTAGGCTCCATTAGCACAAGTTGCTCAGAGTCAGTAGGAGAGGAGACAGACACGCAGCTTGTCTTCTGCACAGGGCCCTGCAAGCGCAGTGCTTGCTCTGACGGGCAATACAGCGCAGCCCGACTGATCAGATGTCACTGAATTGTAAAATCCCAGTTTAGGTTGGGAAAGGAGCCCCAGAGGACTGACTGTCTTCTCCAAGCTGAACAGAGCCAAACCCCCAAGCATCCCCTTGGACATCAATGCTCTCCAGCCCCCAACCACCTCAGTGGCCCCCACTGGACTCACTCCAGTATCTCAATAACCTTCCCGTGCTGGGGAGCCCAAAACTGGACATCACACTCCAAAAGCCATCTCACAAGTGCCAGACAGAGGGAAGGACCTCTTCCCTGGCCCTGCTGGCTTCACTCCTACTAATGCAGCCCAAGATGCGAGCAGCCTTATCTGCCTCAAGGACACACTGCTAAGCATAGCATCCACCCCTCCTTGCTCATTCTGCAGGGTGTTTTTTTAAAAATCTTTTAATGTGTATTTCTTGGAAAGGAGGCATGTGCTGGTGTGTTGCATCTCAGCCCAGGGCTCCTCATTCACAGAGATCACATTTTACATCAGCGCCTTCCCCCTCAAGCAGCAGATGCTGCCTGTACTTGACAAGATTTCCATCCATACCTGTCCCACGCCAGCTTAAAATTACAGCTTCAAAACTCAATTTGGAGACGCAGGAAGAAACAGGGGAGCTCCTGGGCTTTTTTATATTTAATGTTACTCAGCAAGTCCATTTATCTTCGCTGTCAAACCACGCATTTCAGTAGCACGCAGCCCCTGCCATTCCTGCACCCAAAAGGAAATTATTAAACACTTGATCACTCCAAGACCTCAGAGCCTCCTCTGTTCTAGGACACATGGATGGAAGTGGTGGGAAGTGTCATACATCTCATTGTCTTCACATATACCCTGGAGAAGGGCTGGGGAGAAGGCCAAGAAGCCAGTCCCTGCAGGATGGCAGCTGCATTTGCCCTCAAATTCATGCAACGAATGCATACTCAGTCCAGCACCCACAGGCTGGCGCATCCTGATCACAACAAACAGATGTTCAGTTTTCACCAGCTGAGGGTATGGTCTCCACTGGAAGCACCTGAGCACGCCCCACCCCACCCCCCAGCAACTTACACCAGGTCCAACTGCTCACGTCCCACTTTGCTCATCATCAACACCAAGAAGGCTACCATTCCTCGGCCAAGTTTTATGGTAATCCCTGCCCAGAGCTCTGCTTTTGAGGGAGAGAGGGCTGCAGGCACCAGATGTTTAATGACATTGTCAGGGCAACACACCACATCCTCTAGTCCACAGCAAAACTGCACAGCAAGGGAGGCAAGTCAAGATGACGGCTGAAAGCAGAACGAAACCCGGCAAAAAGGTAAGGGTCAACATTTCAATATCTCACAACTTCCCCGTGCATTGTTCAGAGCACATGAACCAAATCAACCACTTCCAGTCTGTGCTAGGTCACAGGCTAGCTGAGATGTTTTCAACAGGCAGCGACAAAAACACGGCCCGTACATACTTTCCTCTCGTAACCTGCTTAGGTTCAGGCTATTAAAGCAACTGTAGCATGGCTCTGGGGGCTGCCAAGGGGCTATGAAATATCTCCCCTCTAGACTTCCAGTTCATCTCCGCTCAAAACTGAAATGCATTTGCATCTATCAGCTGATGCCCCATGTGAGGGAAATCCAGTGGCTAAGACACCACCTGCACACAGGTGGTGAAAGATCAAGGAGAAATGGTTCCCCAGTATCTGATAGGAGGGCCACTCAAAGGGGAAGAGAGCTCATCCTGCTACTCTCTTTAAATGCTGTTCGGACCCAAGCAGGCTTTGCAGCACCTTGTTGTGAAGAGCCAAATGTGTTATGCATCAGTAGAGTGCATGCTGGGTCAAACCAGATCCTCGTGAAACGTAAGTGACTCTGATGGGTTGTCACCTCTGGATCCAGGCAAACACCACATGGCACAGATTATTTTTTTTCTGTTTAAAACAGTGTTTTGGTGGGTTTGTGGGTAGACTCCACATGCAAACTTTCTCTCTTTAGAGCATATCAGGTTCATCAGTTATCCAGCTAAAGAAGCTTTCTTTTCAGCGTCACACCTACAGGGTGCCAGACTTGCCTGATACAGATATAAAGGGCCACACCTTTGGGCATGGATGTTCCCTTGGCTGGTATTCCGTGATACCAACCCAGCAAGCACTGACCACCAAGAATGACCAAAGCAGACCCCTAGAACTGTATATGAAATACATGGAAATGCTTTCTGCCTTCAAACCAGCGTCACCACAAGCACTCTTTTTGCTGCAAAGGTGAGAGATAACAAGTGTGAAGGACCACTGACCTGAATGAGCCTCCAGCGGATTACCTGGAGTGCCAATGTGAAGCATCTCTTGGTGCTGCTGAGTTTACTGTGGGGGAGAAGAGGACACTTATCTCTTGTGATGCTAAGCCAGATCTCCAGATTGGCATATGGCTCTCTCTGTAGGTACCCACATGCTGCCTGGAAGCCATCAGGACACTCTATAGCTCCTATCCCAACATGATTCCCCCTTTTCCCACAGGCAATCCTGCATCTCCCTCCCCATCTCAGCCTTGCTGTCTCAACCTCTGCCCTTCTCTTGCAGCATCACCTCAACCTGAAGGGACCATCCCCTTGCTTTCTGTTACAGACACCTGCAAAGACATCTTCATATGTCATCCATCCCTTTCTGCTGTTGCTAAAAGGCTCCAAGTCTTTCCTCAGTACCACAATCTTTGAAACCACTCTCAGCGTGATTTGCCTGTGGAAACAAAGCAATTATGGTCAGTTTGTCTGTGCATCTATATCTTTGAGCTTTTGCCATCTTTCCTACAAAATTCCAAGCCAAACTGCACAGAAATCAACAGCCAGGGAGAGTCTGGAAGTGTCTTGGGCCAAACATCCTAACTACAGGAAAAATCAGCATGCAGGTCCCAGAGAAACCAGACAGAAGGGAAAACTCAATAGTGAAGGCAGTATTACTTGGGACACCATGGAGGGGAAATATCCCTTATTAAAGTCAGGATGAATTAGGAACCACTTGTTCAGTTAAATCCCACAATATGGAAGGCACATGTGCTTATGCTGGCTGGAGAAAATGCCTTGTGATTAAAAAAAAAAAAAAGACTTCTAAACAAAAAATTACTAAATAAATGAAATTAAGCCCAATCAGAAGAAACAGCGACCTCCCCCATGCTTACCCCTTGGAAATAATACAGAACACATTTCACTGACTGTGGTTGAATGCTCTGCAGGAGGCACAGGGAAATACCCTGCTGGGATATATTCCTTTACCATCAGGATACCACAGCAAGACAGGACTGGGAAAGCTGGGCTGAAGTCTCTGTTGTACTGGTCACACATCCCATTTCAATTACTGGCACTGTTTGATAGCCCAGTTCACTCTCACGTCAGGCAAGCGGATACATGGCAGATGTTAGAAATCGGAAACACGGCAGTGAAGAGGTGGCAGTTCCCCGGACTACACAGCGACAGCTATGCAGGGACTGTAAACATGATGTTTCCTCACGTGATGGCAGAATTTTGTGCTTCCTGGTGGTGTGCTCTCTGTTAGGAACATCTAATCTAAACTTCACTCAGTCACAGATTTACCTGGAAAGTCCTGGAGTGGGCTTTACCCCAACCACTGCTGATGGCCAGCACAGCAAATAAATCACGCAGCACGTTGCACCACTGTCCAGCTGTCCCATCTCTGCTCCCTCTGGGCTTTTACTGACTGCAGGCTTATGTTGCAGTAGGAAGCACCAAGCCCCTTCCACTACAGCTAGTTAGGGCGGGTGATGGGTTAGGCTGGGCTTAACTACCCATGAATTGTCAGTACGGCAGCCTGCTTGAAGATACCTAACCTGGTGGCAATGACAAGAAAGCAGGATAAAACACTGCACTTTTGGGATGGTGAGGCTGCACCTCAAATACTGTGTTCAGTTTTGGGCCCCTCAATGCAGGAAAGACATTGAGGTGCTGGAGCGTGTCCAGAGATGGGCATTGCAGCTGGGGAAGGGGCTGGAGCACAAGTCTGATGGGGAGCGGCTGGGGGAACTGGGGGGGTTCAGCCTGGAGAAAAGGAGGCTCGGGGGGACCTTCTCGCTCCCTACAACTGCCTGAAAGGAGGTTGTAGCGAGGTGGGGGTCGGTCTCTTCTCCCAAGTGGCAAGAGACAGGACAACAGGAAACAGCCTCAAGTTGCTCCAGGGGAGGTTTAGATTGGGTATTAACCTTGATGCTTGACCACCTTCTTCACTCGAAGGGTGGTCAAGCGTCAGAACAGGCTGCCCAGGGAGGTGGTGCAGTCACCATCCCTGGAGGTATTTGAAAGATGTGTAGATGTGGTGCTTAGGGACATGGTTCAGTGGTGGGCTTGGCAGTGCTGGGTTAATGGTTGGACTCAATGATCTTAAAGGTCTGTTCCAACCTAAATGATTCTATCATCCTTTCATTCCCAGACCATTAGGCACTTTGGTGCTAACACAATTGCAAGGCTAAGAGTTAACAAAGGATTTTCTTTCCATAGTATAACAAAGGCTGATTTCATGTCTTCAGCAGGAAGCTCCTGGCCTTCATAGTGGGAGTGTTCAAGAGCTGTGTCTGCAGGTTTCCACATGGGGTCATGAGTTTGGAAGCACAATGGACGTGGGATCACAAACCGAGATGTGGGATCACAGAGGGAAAAGTGTGGGCAGCAGGAGTGTACAGGGGCCTTGCAGGAGTAAATGACTGTACAGGGCAGTGCTGTGCAGTCCCTTGTATTCAAGAAAGCAAGCAAAGACCTACCTATAAATCATCATTTTTTCTCAGATGAGAGTACCTACAGTTTACAAGGGAAGAAAAAGCTTTTACGTGCATCCCAAGAGCAACTCCGACACTCATGCTTCTGCAAAATGAGAAAAGAGGAGCTTTCAGTGCTCAGCTTGCCAAGGTGTAACTAGTGAAAGGACGCCCAAGTGGTCGGATAATCAGGTTCAGTAGTTCTGCCTAGCACCATTAATTTTTCCAGGGGTCAAAGGGAGCCCCAAAGCACAGCAGATTCCTGTCACATCTGCATTCACTTGAGATGTCTCTCAGAAAGAGTAAATCCTCACCTTTCACTTGGGCTGGCATTTCTATTTCACTCTTGCACATACACAACTGCAACCTGACAATCCTGTGGAAGCACTTAAAGGTAACAGTAAACTCAAAGTGATTGATCTACAAGATAATTTACCTTGGCAAGGAGGGCTACAAGTCAGCTATCAAGTGGACTGACAGACACTGCACTCCCATATGTAGGAGTGAATAGCTTACCCAGTTACTGGCACGTCTATAGCATCAAGAAACTAAATTACATGGGGCAAAGGTAGTGGTGCCTTAACATAGAAACTGATGAGGACATGCTCTAAAAGTACCCCAAAACCCTTAGGGCAAACTAATGTTCCCTCCAACCTGCACGTGGTCAAATCTCACTATGTTCTGGATCATACTCTCAGAATTAAAAGAAGTTGAGAGGAAAAAGAATAATAGGCTACATGCTTTCTTGTCTATGGTTCTTGAACACAGAATGGTTGTCCTCTGTTATCAGCCCTTCCTGGGGATGCTGCGTAGCTCTGGGTGTCACTCTACCATGGGAAGAAGTGGTTGTGGCTGCGCTACAGGGAATTAAATGGACAGTAGAGGTGAAAAGAGGGATAAAAGCCATTTATGCCATGAAACACCATCGGGCTGAGATGCTACTTCAGAAGAGAAAGAAATGACGGTCAGGATAAAACTGGGTGCCACATGTCAAACTCTCCACGTGGTCAAGAGCCACTTGGCCACATACCTTGCTTGGCTGAAGGGTGGGAGATGGTACCATCTTCCCTGGACTCCCACCACTCCTTAGCAAGGCACAGACAGACTGGGCATGCCAAACAGCTCCAGGGCAGACTGGTGGGTTTGGCTAGCTCCTCCCCACAGCTGGGGACCTGGCTTACTTGCCAGCCCCTGTGCTATCACAGCCTTGATGACAGCCACCTAACACAATGTTAGTACAGGACCCCAACTGCAAGCCAGGTGCAGCTCAGAGCTGTACATAGATTGCAATTCTGACTTATGTGAATAGAAAGAATAGCCAGTGATCATTAAAAATAATTAGAGTCACTCTTATACATGAGATTTTAAGCTTCCACTTCAGATTTTATCTATCCTATAAATATTAGGTTGCAGGATTAGATCTAATGTGGGGAAAAGGGAAGATGGAAACTCCAGCCTCTCTGGAGGACACACTGAAAATTCTGCAGACTCTGGGAAAACTAAGATAGCTGACAGTCAACCCTGCTCACTCTCGTTCTGCCAGAGAACGGCAGCTGGTGCCAGTGAAATATTTATGCAAAGACAGCAGATGTTGAAAACAGAGTCTGAAGAAAGACATGAGAGCTGCAGTATTAGGTTGGAGCATCCAGTGCAGCATTTGCTTCCTACAATGGTCAACATTGTATGGTTAAGAAGAGCGTAAAAGCAGGACAAGAACATGGAAACACCTCCATCCCTCCATCCTCCAGCGACTTACAGGTCTGCAAATGTCTTTGCATTCAAATCCTGTATGAACTTTTCCTCTATGAATCTTACTTTGGAAACCATTTAAATTTTTGGCATTTCAAATGTCATGTGGCAATGAGTTCCACAGGTTTACTACATGCTGCATGAAAATGTGAGGTCCTTTCATTAGTTTTCAGCCTTGATCCTGCTTGTTTCATTTGTTGCCACTCAATTCTTGTACAAGAAGAAGCATTAAAGTTTTTTAAATCTGGGAGAAACATCGCCTCTTTCTTCCGTATCACCGTTGCCATCTCTACGGCTTGGGAAAACATTTGTCTGTACATCAATGGCAAGACCAGAAATAACAGTTAAGCACCAACAATGCAACCTGGATAGTACTGAAGTGCCTGTGCTCATGGAGAGGCTCAAGAAACCTGGAAGATCCACACAAGCATCTCTTAACACAGAGGGCAGCTCAGTTCAACCCAGACCTTGGCCTAGCAATAAATGCAAATGTAATGTTGGCCCAGCAATAAATGCAAATACTTAGAGGTCCTGG
Source organism: Ibycter americanus (assembly GCA_035590275.1). NCBI lineage: Eukaryota > Metazoa > Chordata > Aves > Falconiformes > Falconidae > Ibycter > Ibycter americanus. Next base: position 70,715,963 of record JAVJGI010000060.1, on the reverse strand, counting down.
AAATCCCCAGTGTCTGCCTGGCATCAGCCCCTTCTAAGAGCCCTTTGTAGCTAAGCAAAGTTCACAAAAGCCTAGTGTGGCTGCTGCCCCAAGAGAGCTGAGCTTAGCTCCCTCCCATATGGGTCAGAGATGATGGCCAGGGGTCAGCAATTAGGTTTTCCTTGTGGTCAAGCTGCAGGGAAGCTTTACCATGAGTCTGGGAGACAAGAGGCAAAATGTAATTCATGTACAACTGGAGATGAGACTAAGTACCCTGTGCTGGGAGCAAGCACCGCCCTGCTGAGAAACCCCCACCAGCTTTTCAATTGCCTTCAAACCAGTCTCCGAATTCTCCATCCCTCATCTCAAGGCAATCAAGGATCATCCATAATCCATCCATCCTCACCAGCACAAAAGCCCCACCACAACTGCTCTGCTAAAGAGAGGAAATAAATCTCAAATTGTTTATTTCTGTAAAAAAAGATACAAGGGAGCTGCTGTACTGCTAGTTGAAGGGTTAAATGTGGTGCTACCCAGAGATAGCTCTTTTCCTAGTTCATCTCCCAGCTGCTGGGCTCTGGTCTGTTTAATGAAGATTGATTGCCTTGAGGAGGCCACCTCTGTCTAGACTGCCTGTGGCCCCTTTTTATTACCCCCACCCACACAAGTGAACTCAGGACTCAGGCACGGAAAAATTCCAGGCAATGGAGCCGCAAGAGAATAAATCGAGTTTTCTGGGAGGAAACAGAGTCAGGTCCTTCCTGGCCCTTTCTCTCGGGTCTAATAACAGCTGAGATACTAACATCGTTTTGTCAATGGGGGTCCGGAGAACATTTCATTTTTCTGCCCTGACTTGTTTTCATGAAGTTTGCAGTCATCTACTGCCTCCAAGGCCTCTTGGCTTTAGGTTATGACAGCACTAGGTAACTTGTGTCCTCTCTGCAGCAGCCTTGCTGAGCTATTACAGCCCTCGATGGGCAGCCTGTCCACACCAGCCTGCGGAAAGGCTAAACGTGTGCTGGGTCTGCTGCAGAGAGCTCCCTGGAGTGCAGGACAGGACATTTACTTTACAGCCCCACCATAAGCCAGTGGGATCCCCACGGAGACAAGGAGGACATAAGATTATTGACGACCTGACCAACTAAAGAAAGTTCTCAGGCCATGCCTATTCTATAGAATAAGCAGATCAAGGAAATGTCTTCTAGCCCCTAGGCCAACAGGTACAATATAGTTTCTGTTCACAGAGCTAAATTATCTTTGTACCCCCATCACCAAAAAGCAGTCACACATACACTGCCTGGTCCTTGGTCCATGCTCATCCCAGACTGGACCTGTGCATTATTTGGGAGTGTGATAGTTTGCTTGGGCTAAAAGCCATGTCAGGGACGGTGCTAATAGTGGAACAAATTGTCCATCCACTAACCTAGGAGCTCCAATCCTGTGGCATGATATCTCACAGATCCCCACAACAGGAGGGAATGAAAGTCACAGGTGAAGCAATAAATCGGGTGGACCTAGACACCATGTCTGTTCTCTGAACACACTCTTGGAGACAGTAAAAGCAAAGAAGTAGAAGACCAAAGTACAGGAACAGATGGATAAGAACCAGACATGGGTATATTTCACGTGGGAAAAGTATAGGGTAGTAGAAGGTTTCCAGCCCTCTCAGAAGGGATCTTGGAGCAACTTCCCAAAACCTTGTTGGAGCCCATGTGAAGTCATGTCAGGTTACTCTGGGAGTGCTGCAGTTTCAAAGGTCTTTGCTAGATCATGAGACTTCTTCTATACAGACAGGTAGGTCCAGTTTTCAAAATCCTACATGTCCTGCAGTGCACTGAAACCAAAGCTTGGTGCTGTGAGGTTGGGAAGAACTCTCATTTCCATGACATGGCAGTCAAAAGCAACAAAAGTTGGAAAAAAATTATTAATGCACACGATATCTAGATAAAAACATATTAGTGATAGTTTCCCTGGCATTCACGAGAGGAAAAGTGAATTTGGGTGCAAAATTTATAACACACTGAATAAAACCCAGTGCTGAACAAAGGAAGGTCTGGGAGGTGGACTGCAATGCAGCTTGCATAACTTTTTAATACCTGAACATGTATTCCCTTTCAATTTCCTTGTCACCAAAGGCTTTTAAAGCAACAAGCTCTACCTGGGGTGAATGCGTGGATGTTTAATGATAATGATTCTCTGATACCTTGAGGGTACAGTGAATTAGTGCATTAGTTCTTCATTTCAAAGCATGAGGGGGGCCAAACTTAGTCTTAAATCATAGAAAATATGAAAATATTTACAAGGAGGGAGTGTTGGCACAGCTTAGCAGGGAGGACAAGCTGAGCTCACTGGAGTGTTGCTTTCCAGGGGCAAGGTGGATCAGGACTGAGCACACAGAGGAAAGCCAGTTAAACATTAGGCTCCAGAGGAGAAGAAAACATGCCCATGTTTTGATGCAGATAACTGATTCACTTTCTGGACAAGACTAAAAACAGTATAAAAACAAACAAACAAGCAAACCTCTTTTCCTCCTCTTTGCGTGTGTTTAGGTTATTTTAATTGAAAGACATTTCTATGAGAATCCATCAATCACTTTGGAAAGTCATGCTCACTTGCCTAAAGCATGGAGACTCTCAAAAGGAAAAAGCGCTTCAGGTTGAAGTTCTTCCAGCTCATTTAAAGAGATGTCAAGTTTAACAATCTTAAGGAATGAGAAGGAGGAAGGGAGAGACGGCTAAAAAAAAAACCGTTACTTCAAAATTTCCCCCCCCCTCCCTCCAAAATATGCTGAGTTTTTAGCCTTTACCATTTTTGACAAGTAGCAACACACAGAGACAGTTCTAGCACCAGTACTGCTTGATCAAGGAGTTCTGCTTTGGAAATCACCCAAATAAAACTTGGCAGAGAAAAATAAAAGAAAACAAAAAGGGGGGAGTTCAAAAAGTGACAAAGAGGAGAAGAGGAGAAAGGAGGCCAGATCTTTAGCAGAGCAGTTTCTTGCATCTCCTTTTTGTCACAGGAGCCCTGTTGCTTTGCACTAGCAAGGGACAGGCTCTGAACATGTCAGAGAAACATCTGTGAGAAAACCAGCTCATGTATCTCACAGAAAATGAAATGTTTGAGACAGAAGGAATGACTTCTGCTCTAGCCAGAGAAACAGTGATCATTTCTGAAATGTTAACCTGAGAATGTGCAAGTTGCTAAAATTCAATGCATTTAGCAAATAGCTGAAACTGCTGAGAAAATATTTACTGAGAAGGGAGTGGGAGGAATATCTGGGGGACCTGGAAGTTTTTAATGGCACACATAATCCAAGAATGTGACAATTTAAGGAAAGGAGGGAGTCTTACCTCTTCTAATTCACCTAAAAATGCATCAGGGATATATTTTAGTTATTTTTAGTGACATGATTTCATAAAATAGATGGAAATGTAAAGCTGACTACCACAAAAAGCTTCCCAATAGAGAAGCAAAAGACTCCTCTCCTGGCCAAAACTGTGAAAGTCCAGGAGTTGGGAGCATTTAACATAAAGCTGGTGAAAGTGGAGTAGCACTTCTTGAATTTCTGTTGCTGCACATTCCCAGAACAAAGGTGAAGGAGCTGAGATGGAAGGTTTTGGAGAGCCGCACAGCAACAAGACGGCTGCTGGCAGAGCGGACTGTTTTAGAACACGAGCTGTCTCTCCCAACAGTATTTGTTGACACCTGGATTAGACAAGTTTAGGTTTTAGGCATGCAAAAAGGATCTATTCCTTACCACTGCTCTCCCACAAATATACACCTACCACGGCAATGCATAATATCGGAGGAGAGAAATCCAAATCCCAGTATTTGTTCCCTTCTTTTGCCCCAGCTGATGTGACCTAGTCTCTGCCTGTGTCAGCAGCTTAACTATCCCCACCATAAAATGAGATTAATAATACTAATATATTGAGGAAAAGCACTGTCAGGCCTGAGGAGCATGAGTGAAGGGCTCATGTTGGAAAAGCTAGGGCAGGTGAGAAGTCCCTGTCTTCAGCTGCATGTTTTCACCACCACAGTCTGAATGCTCTTACTTCATATCAGCAGGGATCGACCTAAACTTCTTCTACAACAGGTTAAGCTACAAGGGTCTGCACTTTGGGAGGTGCTCACATGAACAGTAATGGTATCTTGGCTGTGGGATGACAATATTTGCTCACAGGTGCTGAAGGGGTGAGGGCAATAATTCCCCTAACAGTAAAAGCCTAACTCTCAGCACTTCAAGCCCCACAATTGGTTCCTATCCCACTACAATCCAGCACGTCCTTTCCTCTTCTGCCCTCCCACTATTTCATAGAACAGGCTTGTGATGAAAAGCGGTGGAAATAAACCCAAGAGCTCACCCTCTGGATATTCCTTTCCAACTTGTCAGAACTGTCATTAGTTCAGAACCTCTTCTTTATCTTGCAGGGAATTCAGTTACAGAGAACAATTCCCTGGAAGAGAAAACAAGTCCGGTCTTGTCTGCACAGCCAAATACCACAGGAATCCTTCATCTTTTAGGAGGAAAAGCAGCAGGATTGGATTCAGAAATGAGCAATGTCACAAATGGAAAGGAGAGGAGCCAGATGAGATATCTCACCTCAGAAGGAACCTTGCTGGGTCCTCAGGGAAATCATTTATAGGTGTCTGAATGTCCTTTTTAACTGCTACTGAGTTATTCAACCCCACTACAACCAAAGCCCTAAACCTGGCCCCCTCCTCCCACACTATGGATCTGCAACATGCTCAAAACCTATAAATCATCAGGACTTATCTTGTCACTTAAAAAAAAATTGCAGAGAGAGAAAACAGTAATGTCCAGGTCATGTCAGATGCCAGTTAAAAGGCGGTGAGTCTATCATTACTGCCCACCACTCAACACTCTGTCACTTTACCAGCCTTCCCATTCTTTGGGAATGCCCTGAACACAGAAACACAACTCCATGTGGATTGGAGAGAGTCCAATCTGCCAGTTCTGAATCCCTTCTCTGGAACATCCACCATGAAAAATACTGTTATCATTGTCATAATGACGTTGTTATTGGAGATGCCACATCAGGCTCCATTTTAGCAGAGACATCATTGCTGGTAGGGAGAGGAGAGGTCTGAATGAACAGTGTTATATAAAGATAGACCAAAGCTGCTGGTAAAAAAATGGAAGGCTGAGGTGGAGCTCAGATGTATTAAAACTGATTAATGTCTCCACTTGCAGTAATTCTGTCTAATAAATGGCTTCTCTTTACCTGTGGCATCTCCATCTGATCACAAAGTCAGAGGTGACATAGTCTAAGGTGATGCCAAAGGTGAAATCTAAGGTGAAATAATGAATTATTTGCAAGTTGTAGTTTCTGTAGTTAGGAATCAAGCATTTTCGTTGGCTTGCTTGGTTTGCATCTTCCAAAATCTGCCAGGACTGTAGAATTCACAGTCTCAGAGACTCTTAAAATAAACGCATTACCTTGGCAGATCTACTTCAGAGATAGTCACACAATACCTGTGTGACAGCACTGCCACCACTGATACCCTGCGGTTTGAATAGGCATTTGCAGCACTAGAAATACAAGCAGTTTCGAGCTGAGCCAAAGGTCAATAACTGCTCTGTGAACATATTCGCGTCCCCTGTGGACCAGCCATGGCAGAAGGCCTATAGGCTCTGCACATCAGTGTTTGTTAGAATTACCTGCCTTTTCCTGGCATGCATCACGTATGCATTGATTATGAAAACAGGTGAGGTTGGCTTGACTGATTTGCTTCCTATGCATTAAGAGCACAATTGGTTTACTTCTCAGAAAAAGCCACGCTTTAAAAAAAAAGAGAGCAAGAAAGCCTTTCCAGGAAAGCTCAACTTTGAGAAACAAGATCTTGCTCGTGTCAGAATGTCAGTGTCCCTGGTGTTTTGTTGATTTTGCCACAACTAACAGGCTCAAAAAACAGTTATCTGGAAATGAAACAAGAACTTTTCATGCAGGAGCTTACAGCTCTGTCTGATTCCCCCCATCATTGTATTTGTTCCCAAAGGAAAGACCACAAACCTACGATCCTTTGGGGAATCAAGGCCTCACTGTCTGCATATTCAGGCTGGGAAAAGTGGCAAACTACTAAACAAAACTGGCTTCCTAAATTCCCTGCTCTCATGGAAGATCGCTCACAACGCGGTTCTTGGGCAGAGCTGAAGGAAGGATTTCTGATGCATTCCGTAAGCCAACACAAATCCCTTCACCCAGCACACTAAGAGTCCAGGATTTTGCTTTGAACTGCATTTCGGAAGTCAGGAAGTCAAAATGCTGCCAGGGCTTATTCAAACCTTGAAGTGCTACAGATTTGTACTAGAGAAGACACCCCCCACCACCACCCCCAACCTGTCTTTTGGGCAGAAACAGATCCCCCCTGGTGTTTCCATGGTGTGAAAACATGTTTTGTTTCATTTCAGCCATCTCTGAAGAAAGTCAAAATAACACTGGCAGAAGCAAGACAATGTTTGTAGGTAGAAGTAACATCTTTTTTTAGAGCATCTGCTGTTGTTGGAAAAACCAGATAAGCCCTAGGCAGTAAAGAAAAGCTTTTGTCCTATAGCTGAAAGCTTATTTAATTTTCCAGTTATATTACTGCAACCCACAAACCACCATCCTGACTACAAGAACATGGCCTCAAGAGCATTGCTGTCCATTCACGGTAAGCAAGACAACTTGGCTGTATTGCCAAGCGTTAGTATTCACTCCTGGTAGAGAGACAGGGTTGAGAAATCGCTTTTGCTCCTCAGATGCTTACGCTGCCATCACTGGGTGTCCACCTTTCAATACAGTGAAGGTGAATTAATTTTTAAATTACTTTTGAAATGGCATTTTTTAAAATATGTTTTTCTTCTTTTTTTTCTGACATTATTTTGTCATTCATTTCGATATAGAATTGATGTGAACTGAATTTTGAATGGATTTATTTTTTATTTCAGTGGGAGTGAATTATACTATTAGATCTTAGATCTGTGATCAGGATCACTTCTGAAGAATACACCAACCTGCAAACAAGGAGCTCGGCATGTTAGTCCAGCGTCACAGCTGGGATGAACCAACCTCACTCCATGTGAAGGAGAAAAGGCAAGTGCAGCAACTACATGTCTAGCCTCATATTGAGGTGACCTGGAAGTTTTTGCAGTGGCATGAGCCCCCGTCCCCTAAAAACTAGACCATGAACTCAACAGACTGAGAACTTCCTTCAGACAGACAATTCATCCCAGAACCCACCTCGTAGCTGTAACATTAAAAAGGATGTTAAGTACTCACTAGCCTGGACAAGTCTGCCCTCCCAGAGGTGCCAGGCTACAATGAACAGTTCAAAATGCTTTATGAGCTGACATTTTGGTTTTACTGTTACACTGGAGCAGTTCAAAAGAAGCAATTTGTTCTCTGATTTAATGCATTTAAGAACCAAGGTGTGGCACATTTATTGTGGCAGAAAAACAGCTTTGCCCCCCCTCCCTTTGAAGCACAAAGAAAGCAAATGAAAGGCGAAGAAGTGAGCACGCAAGGTAGCAAAAGCTTATTAGTGAAAGGAACAGAAAATATCGATCATTCTGACCCATGCAGCAGCTGAGGATGTGGAAGCAGGAAACCCTGGAGACGTTACAAAGTGCCAGCAATCCTGAGTAATCATCTTTGTTTGTCGCTAATGAGCCATGGTGCTTTTTAATAATATACACACCATTTAAAAGGACTTGATGGAAAGACCAAGGGAAGTCAGTCAAAGCTTTTCTAGCTACAGCAAGGTCAGAAAACACTGAAATGTTTTGTGAAATGGGGAAACAATGAATTTCTGCCAAATACAGAGCAAGAGCTCAGCAAAACTACTGGGGTTCCCAGGGGGTCTCCCAGACGCTTGGAACCCCAAAGCATTATTTTCTGGCAGACCATCCTCCTAGAGGGTACGTCCCAAGCCAGAACTCCTGGAAACACCAGGAGGGAGGCCCCAGATCCCTTGGATCTGTGATGCTGTTACCAGAAACAGCGGGGTTTCTATCTGCAGGCAAAGCCCACAAGGTATCCAAGAATTCCTGCCTGTCATTGCTATAGTTTCCAGGTGTTCAGACATTGCTCATGTAAGGCCTGAGGGCACATGCTCCAACCACCCTGGGTTTCCAGCCCCCACGTAAAAAGTCTGGAACCCTGGGATCTCCAGCTTGGAGTCAAAGGGACTAGAAACTCTTGCAGTGAGCAAAAGAAATGAGCAATCCTGGCAGTTTCACCCCTGTCATTGGCTGCTTTTAGCAGCAGAGAAGCTGCCAAGGCTGTCACGTTCCCTGAAGAGCTGGAAATCACAAAAAGAAGTGCTTCATTTTTGGATTGACCATAGTTCTTTGCAATGTGTTCATGGGATTTCACACTTGTGGTTTTCAAAGGGAAAAAAAAAAGATTTGGGTCTGATTCAGATCAAAATTTTATTAAAAACAAAAAATTTCTATAGCATGGAAATCCCACTTTTTGATCACTATGGCTTCTATTGATCACAGAGGGCTTTGGCAGACGCTCAGCAGGACTCTCCACACACCTTTAGAAAAGAAGACACTTCACCCCTGACCAATACGCAGCTATGTTAACAGCAGAAAACATGAATTGCTCCAACTGCAACAATGCAAAAGCACACTCTAGGATACAGGGATAAGGAGTAACAGGGCAACGATACAATCCAATAGGGACAAGTAAAACTGAAGGTGCCATAGACACGGTATTAAGCCCTGTGGAAAGTCCATGCCAGACCGCAGAGTCCACATGTTGGAGCAGGATCCTTGGAGTGGTTGGCTGCTTTAATTCATGTTTTTACCATGACTGACATGACACTCTTCATCCTGACAAGAGAAGCCAAAGCACCCAGTCATGAAGGCTGCTGGAAGGCACCTGTGCAGAGAAGGACCTGGGAGTTCTGGTGGGTAGCAAGTTGCCCCTGGGCCAGTGGTGTGCCTTTGGGGCCAAGAAGGCCCATGGGACCCTGGGGGGCATAAGGAGGAGTGTGGCCAGCAGGACGAGGGAGGGGATCCCCCAGCTCTGCTCTGCCCTGGTGAGGCCTCGTCTGGAGTGGCATGCCCAGTGCTGGGCTCCCCAGTGCCAGAGAGAGAGGGAGCTGCTGGAGAGGAGTCAGCAGAGGCTACGAAGATGATGAGGGGACTGGAGCATCTCCCGGATGAGGAAAGGCTGAGGGAGCTGGGCCTGTTTAGCCTGGAGAAGACTGAGAGGGGATCTTATCAGTGTCTACAAACATCTTAAGAGTGAGTGTCGAGAGGATGGAACCACACTTTTCAGTGGTGCCCGTGACAGGACAAGGGGCAATGGGCACATATGGAAACACAGGAAGTTCCAGCTGAATATGAGGAAGAACTTCTTTACCTTGAGGGTGCCAGAGCAGGGGAACAGGCTGCCCAGAGAGGCTGTGGGGTCTCCTTCTCTGGGGACATTCAAAACCTGCCTGGACACACCTCTGTGCAGGCTGCTCTGGGAGAACCTGCTTTAGCAGGGGGCTGGACTAGGTGATGTCCAGATGCCCCTTCTGACTCCGGCCATTCTGTGTGATTCTGTGTGTAATAAATGTACCACTGCAGATGGTGCTGGTGCAGCACCTCCAGGTGCAGCCTGTCCCCACACCAGTAACCCTGTCATCCAAACGCTCCACTTCCAGCATCATAGTGCCCTTCTCTCCCACCTTGATGTAAACAGTCATAGCCAGAAATAGCACCTCGTCCATTGCTCTGAACGGGTTATTTTCCCCTCCATCTCCCCCTGTGAAGTAGTGGGCGGCTGCTGGCGGTGTCAGACCCACATGGACCCCAAGCCACCCCACCACCACCATTTGGGCACCTTTTCCTCCCTTCTCCCCTTCCCAGGGCCTCCTTGTAGCCCTCATCTCCTTCCAAGCACACAACCGCTTTTCAGACCCAGTTTTGCTGTCTCAGATCCAGTGTTTCTGACACCATCACGGTGCCATTGACATGGGGCTTGCCTGGGGCCCGGACAGCATCGGGAGGACCTCGCAGGAGGCTCCCCCACAGGCCTCAGGCAAGCTCGATTTCACACCGGAGCGACAATTTCATTATCTAAACCCTAAACGGCAATTAGCGGCTGCTCCTCTGCAGGGAAACTGCGTCTGAGCTACGTCCCGCCCGCCTTCTCCTCACGCCAACTCAGCGCCAGCCCCGGCGCCGCCATTCCCGCCGCCCGCCGGGCCGCACTACAGCCCCCGTCATGCCCCGCGGGGCGGGGTTG
>JAVJGI010000060.1:70686028-70705290 GCA_035590275.1 Ibycter americanus | reverse complement strand
CCCAGGGGGTCTCCAGGAGACTGAGGGCTGGGGGGTGCGGGAGAATTTGGGGTGGTGGTGGGGCTGCCGGGGAGGCCCTCGGAGCTGGCAGCCAGCCTGGGGCAGGCCCTGAGGGCGTCTGCGGCCCCGGCGGGGTGGCCGGCCCCCCTCGCAGCTTGGGGGGCAGCCGCAGGTCCCAGGGGCGCCTCACCAAGCTGCCAAGAGGGGCCCGGGTGCAGATAGCCGGGGCCCTGGCCTTGTTGTGTCGCCCTCTGATGGATTTTGTGGGGTTTTGGGGGGCTGGCCCTCACGGCTTGGGCCCAGTCTGGTCCTAGCATGGGTGGCTTTGGTGTCCTGCTCAGGAACCGGGGATCTCCCGTCGCTGCTGACACAGGGACCACCGCATCAGCCTGGCCCTAAAGCATCCCCACCACCCCTGCTCTCTGATCCCGATGCCACGCACAAGTAACAGCTGAAACCCCAAGGAGAAAACGTGCAGAAGCTGGCTAGGGGTCCTCGGGGACAGCAGGCAGGGCCGAGGGAACGTCGTCTGTCTGGAAATGTGATCTTCAGCGGCGTCATGCGGCTGCAGAGCCAACACAGTGAGGGTGAGGAGTCCCATGTGGCACTCAGAGTGAAGGCGAATTGCCAGGTTGCGGAAAGAGGCAGGCTGATGTTTGGGATATGTCCGAGCGCTGCGTCACCTTTCTCGCCCTGATGGAGGAAGGTTAGCATGGCTTGGAAAAGGTGATGGTCTGTTGGTTTTGTTTCCTGAGCTGGTCAGCAAGCTGTGAAGGCAAAAGTGCTAGACCTGACTGGAAAAAAGCAATGATTGAACTGGTTCTGTGTCTGCAATCATAGTAAGTTAGTGTGGAGCTGCACCCCTTGACCTATGTTCACTTCAGTCATGCCCAAGCTTTCAAAAATAGTAGCTAAAACCTGTCCTTGCTTCCTCCCCGTCCATAATCATCCCAGATTGCTAAGAAAAAAAGTGAGTGCAAAAAGAGAGCCTGACTCTGTAAGCGGGCAGTGGGGATATTTGCTTCAAGTGGGAGGCTAGGATGCAGGTTCCTTAACACAAGGTTGCACAATCACTCAGCAATCACTGGAGAAATCAAGAAGCAGTTCCTGGAGGAAGAGACCTAGTGTGGTGAGTTGTTTTTCCTCTCCGGGATTGCTCTGACCTCTGCCTTTCCTGCCTGGCTTGTGCTTCAGCATCAGCAAGCGAGGAAGAATGGGCCCCTTTGAGGTGGAGAGAGCTTTGGATCTGACTTCTTCCATTTGCTTGCCACTAGGTTCATGTCTTCTCCAGCCAGACCTTAAAACAAAAAAGAGCCATTTGGCCCTATTCAAAGGCCGAATTAGGTGTCTAAACCCCAGAAGGAATTTTGAGCAGCAAATCCCAGAAGTCCAGTTGCAGACATCGAGGAAAAGCTGCTTTTCACACACAAGCTCCTCTTAAGCATTGCCCCTCATGCATTTTAGAAATTCTACTGTTTCTGTGCCCCTCACTTGGCTTGCTCACCTTTGGTCCCTAAATTGAGGTAACACTGGTTGTTTCTTTGGGTCTTGGTGTTATCTGGAGGTAAAAGTCCTTCCTGAAGGTGAATCTTCCCATTACAAGCGAAGTCCTGGAACAGGATCACAGGAAAAGGCAGTGACCAGACTGACAATCTGGTGAGGAATAATAATGGTGATTGGAAGAAACTTGCTCAGGATTTATGAGGAAAGAATAAAGGAATGAGAACTGTTTAGTCTAGAGATGCCTGAGAACAGACAAAAGACTATAAACGTGTGGAGCATGGCTGCAGAGAAGAGGAGATGGCTGGGTTTTTTTGCTTTTGAATTTTATTGCTGGGTTCTGGAGGCAGAACAAGAAATAACGGGCTTAAATTGCTATGAAAGGAATGTAAAGCAGGCCAAACCCCCAGGTTTGCTCCCTCTCAGTGTTGTGAAGTGGGCTTGTAAAAGAGAGAGCAGGGAAACTCCTTGTTGGAGGTTTTCAAGAGCAAGTTAACAAGCACCTGACTGAATAACAGAAGGAGGCCTGGACAGGGCAAGAAATGCCATCCAGTTCATCCCATTTCCTCTGCCTGGAGCAACCCAACCTGTTCTGCTAGTGTCCTTTTCTAGCTGACCTGGGGAGGCCTGTCTTTGAGCCATCATGCCAAAGCTCTACACGTGATATACATACAGGCCTGGTTAGAAAGCCTGTGATACGCTTTTCACCTTCTGAAGCTGTGTCCTTGTGAGGTGCCTTCTGTTTAGAAACAGTTGAGGCTCTGCATGGTAGATACTGACCAGATTTCTTCCCTTTGTTGTTCAAATGGGGAGGTTGCTCTCCTGCAGGGGCCATTGAAGGAATTCCCTGTGAAATGTGGAGTCCTCTGCTGTGATGGACAGAAATCTTCCTTGGAGAAGTGATTTGGACATGCTGAACTTGGTCCGAGTGAGTGCATCAACGTGCCCAAACTGATGTGCAGAAATTGGGTTAGATTGTGCTCCGCTGACATGACTGAGAGCCCCACTCCGGCTGTTTTATCCCACTGTGTGCTAGGACTGCTAGAAGCTAACTTCCCAGGCAACTTCACCCTAGGAGGCAGGGTGACAACTGCATCATAGCGTTTCTTCATTGCTTCTGGAGGACTCTGTATTAGTTGGCTACAGCTAAAACAGATTTTTGGTTGACATATCTAGACTTCTTGTCACTTCCTTCAGGTCTATTAGTGTGTTAGGACTGTGAGTCAAAGACATGGGCAAATACAGTCTGGGGTGGGGGTTTGTTGTTTGTCTTATCAGTTGACACATAACCCTGCGTCAACACTTTACTGATAATGTGAGGTCATATGTACAGCAAGTGACTGAATGCAAGGATTTGTGAACTGGGAGGAAACAAAGTAATACATGGAAACAATCTTGGTTTATTCCAAGTTCGCTTTGTATTACCCTACATAGACAAGGTTTACGATCCTTGGAGGCTGGCCTCTGTCTCTGGTTCAGTATCTCTTCCCCCAAGTAACTTTTGAAACTCCTAACCTCATTGTACAGCAGGGATTGAAGTCCTGTGAGAAATTAAGCTCTGAAAAATGTGAAAATTGGCAGGTGGGTAGAGGGGAGAGGCTCAGGCTAGTGCCTACCTTGTGGAAAATGCAGGGAGAAGGTGTCCTTTACAGGTACTGTCTGGTGGCAGCCATGTGCCAGCTCTGTATTAACCAGTGTTGCTGCTGCTTCTGAGAAGTCTGGGGATGGTGGGGTGTGTGTGGCAGAAGAGATTTTGGAGGAGACCAGGCCTTTGGCTCTGCTACCCAGTAGACAGCTTGATTATTCCTGTTCTCCAGCGCATTTCTAAGCTTGCATTCTGCAAAAACTGTGTCTAGACCCAGCCTCTGACTACTTGTGACAGCATGTTGTATGAGCAAGCTGCATGCTTGTGCAGCAGGGTGGGGATGAGGACTCAGCAGCTTACAGCTTCTCTGTTAAGTCCTTGACCTCAGTTTCTGTCTTGCACTAGAGAAAGGGGAAGTACTTGCTCAAGTTCCTTTGCCTCCTGCTGCAAATAACAGCGAGCTTTCTGATTATCTGACATGTCACGGCCGCCTCTGAGCCCAGAGCTGACTGTGTGCCTCCCAGAAAATCCTCTCCTGCACCCTGTAAGCTTCTTAGGAAGGAGGCAGGGTCTGCAGCAGGCATGTCAGCTAGTAATGGGTGGGCAGTGTGCAGGGAGTGTCTGTTTAATGTTAGGCTGTTACAGGCTGTCTTGCCCTTGTGTATAATTTCTCTTCCCTCAGAATAAACACACAAGGTTGATTTGCTCCAAGGTGGTGTCATTTGCGCTACAGAAGTAGTGATAACTGCAGTGCCTGGGTCTCTCTGAGAGGACAAAGATGCTCAGCTAAGACGATCTCTTTCAAGGTCAGACACTGTTTTGTGGCTTTCAATACCTTGTGGAGTTTGAAAACTTCAGTGCAAAGCATGTGTCACATTAGCAAGCTCCCTGGCTTGCCTGACTGTCACGTGGCATTTAATGCCACGACCTTTTTGGTCTCCCATGATGAGCTGTTGTAGGTTCCCTCTTGAACCTACAACCAACCTCTTTTTTTGTTGCTGGCATCCAGCAGACACAGGAGGCCAGAGAGCTAGAGCTTGCTGAGTAAATTGAAAGAGGTCTGAGCTCATGTTCACATGTCCAAGAAGAATCATGGATACTATGCCTTGCTCTGCAAACACAGACCTGACCTTGGCACTTCCCTCATGCAGTGGAAGTAAGGGCTATTGGAAATCCTGCTGCCTTCCTCCTGGGTGGACTCATCATTTCACCTGGCCTCTAACAAATACAGCAGCTTGTAGGTAGGGAGGGAGCCCTATCAAAACCACCTCCCCATGAGAAAGGGGAAGATCTAGCTTCAGTATGCTTGTTGATACTTGATGTTGGTGATTCACATCCCATACCCTGGTGGGATCTTTTACAGACCTGTAAGATGCGACCAATTTCCTCTTTCATTTCCTGACCCAATTCATCACATGGCCCATGATTTGGGTGGCTGCTCAATTCCTCCTTGGAAGTGTTTGAAGAAGGGATTGCTGCACGTGTATTTACAAGCACAGGTGAATAAATACCTGCAGGGAGGTGTTTAACAAAGGCAACATGAGAACCTGGACAGATGAAGCAGTAAAGCCCCTCCAGGTTGATGCTCATTGTGGGATTATGAGCTGTGAGCCTCTTCTTACTGCAGCCCAATGCAGTGTTTGTTCTCCATGGCCTTGCTCTTACGCTTGTCTTTCTTCCCCATGCTTGCAGGCAGTTTCCAGGATGTGGGAACATAGTGACATTCTCCCAGTTCTTATTTATCGCGGTGGAAGGCTTTATCTTCGAAGCCAACTTTGGGAGGAAGAGGCCGGCCATACCAATAAGGTACAGTTGATCTGGCAGCTTTTGCTGGGCACAAATTGACTAGCTATCTCTTATCAAGAAGTGTTTAATAAAGTGGTTTATCTATTTATCCTGTCTAAATCCCATCCATTCTGCAGCATTTGTGAAGCCACTCTGAGAACCTGTCATGCCTGATAAAATACGAACTCCTCATTTATGGAGAATTAATAGGAAATTGCCATCAGATATTTCTCTGTCCAAGAAACAGGGCAATATTTTGCACAGTTAGGAGTCTGCTGTGTTTGAAGAGCTTGCTGTCTCTCTGGGGCTTGGTGCAGTGGGCGTGGGAGGGAGAGGTTTACTGGAAACCCAGCCAAATTCACATTTGCATTTCTCCATCAGGGCTGATCTTGTCCTGGCAATAGCCTGGCATGTTTGTGGTCTCTTTCCTGGCAGTCAGTGGCTGAAGTGAAGTGAGGAGGTTTTGTGGGGTTCCTTAACATACTGGTCCATGGCGAAACAGAGAGCTGTGCTGAGTGCTCAGGACAGAAATCCTCATGACAGAAAGTTGAGGGCAAGTTTAGTGCCATTCATGGCAGCATCACAGTGATGAACATCAATTTGTGGAGTCTGTCTAGCTTAGGTGCAGAACCATGGAGGTGTTCAGGCCTGGATTTGAATGGTTTCTCCTTCCACTCAGGGCAGTGATGGCTGCTGGCAGAAATTGAATCCCCTCAAATCAAGCCTTGTCTTATGCCAGTGTCCTTAGGAGACAGGGGTCTGGAGGAAATCCATGCTAAAAGATCCCAGCTGGGGTATCCTCAGTTCCCCTTTGCTTCTGGGATTAGCACAAGCTGAACCAGTGCAGGTCAACCTGCTTCCTGTTCTAAGGACTTCCCTGCTACATCCAAAGTGGATTCATCTGGTTAGTCCTTGTTACAGGCCCAAGAGCTAGGTAAGCTTCTGCTCAGCTTCAGACCTCTCCTTGCAGCCCCATACCTGTTCCCAAGGTGACTCCCAGCATCCCAGGGAAGTACATGCATAACTATCAGCTGTTTCTTTTTGTGTTTGTGTTTCAGGAACTATTTCATCATGGTGGCCATGTTCTTCACTGTCAGTGTGGTGAATAACTATGCCCTGAACTTAAATATTGCCATGCCGCTGCACATGATCTTCAGATCAGTGAGTATGATTATACCATCCTCTTCCTCCTCATGTGACATCCCTTCCCATCATCCCTGCAAGCACTGTCCCTGGCACATGTGTTCCACCATCCTGTCTTTCCCTGAGGGTACCAAAACCCTGTGGCAATACTAAACTCCAGCTGCCTTTTGGGGAGAGCAACCTTGCTGTGAAAGCTCAGCTCCAGTTCTCACTTTCACAGTGCTGATCATTAAGTTTCAACTTAATGGGCAGATGGGGAAACTGCGGCTGAAACAGACTTTGTATTTCCAAAGGTGGTGGGGAAGTAACAATATCAAAACCAAGCCCAGACTCTGGCTGCCAGCCCTTGATGAACTGAATTGCTGGCCAAAAGGATCCAGCTTTCCCTTCCACCGCACAGCTATGCCAAGTGGTTCATGTCCTAGTGTAGTTGTCTTGGTTAAACACCTCAGGTCAGAGAGCATGGATTTGGCCTAGTTCCACCTGCACTGTTACTGCACAGGTCTTTTCTTTGGAAAATGCTATTAAAATGCATCTTCACTTAAGTGTAGATGAGTGTCAGGCTAAAAACATCTGTTAAAACCAAAGGAAAGGGAGCTCCAGCTGTTGCGAATAACAAATCTGCTGGGCAGATCTGCTGGGTGGCAGCTGTTCTTCCACAACACATCATGGGGTTGAGATACCTTAAGTCAGAAGAGGTTAAAAAGAAGAAAAACAGACAACACTGTAGGACACCTGTCCTGCATTAACCATGAGGTTAAATTCTTGTAAGTTCTTGTATCGCAGCCCTGCAGTCAATCTATGGAGCCATACTCCTTTTCCCAATTTGAAACAAGGTGATTTGGCCACATTCTGGTCTGTAGCACACATTGACTGTCAGGAGTTGGGCAAAAAAGGGGGAGGCCTACTACTGCTACTGGCCAGAAGATCCTAGTAGCCTGTTTGCCCCAGCATCCTTGATCCCAAGCCACGCAGCTCAACTTCTCCTCTCCTTCTAGCTGAAGTGAGACTGATAGAATTATAGAATTATTTAGGTTGGAAAAGACCTTTAAGATCATCGAGTCCAACTGCAAACCTAATACTGCCAAGTCCAGCACTAAACCATGTCCCTACGTACCACATCTGTATGTCTTTTAAATACCTCCAGGGATGGTGACTCCACCAGTTTCCTGGGCAGCCTGTTCCAATGCTTGACAACCCTTCCAGTGAAGAAATTTTTCCTAATATCCAATCTAAACCTCCCCTGGCACAACTTGAGGCCGTTTCCTCTCATCCCCACCCTGTCAGTCTCCCTGATCCTGTTCTGGCATTCCTGTTGATGTTTTGGCATTAGCTGTATTAAATTTGTGATGTTTCTCTGGGGCAGGCATCCCGGTCTGGGGAATTTTGTCATGCTGACCTTCTATTTTTGTTTTAATCCTTGCTCTCTTCTTTCCCAGGGTTCTCTCATAGCAAGCATGGCTCTAGGTATCATCATTTTGAAGAAAAGGTAAATCACAAGCCTCTTTCTTATATCATCAGGGAGTGCTCTGCCACTGACTTAATCCTGACTGGTGTTTAGTGCCTTCCCCTTTCCTCTTCAATATTCTTGTTTTACTAATAGAGAAGCTGAGACACAGAGGTGTGCCTGGACTACAGGCTGGAATAGTTCCCTCTTCTGCATTTCCACCACCCCTCACTCCTTCATTTAAGGCAAGCATGGACTGAAAAGACATGACTTCAGCCTTCTGTGTTCACTCTTTTCTTTCCTGCGAGGCCAGTACTGACTGCTCCTGATGGATGGTTGTACTGGATCTGGCTGGGATGGAGTTAACTTTCTTCATAGCAGCCCATATGGTGTTGTGTTTGGAATTTGTGGCTAAAACAGTACTGATAGCACACTGAAGTTTTGGCTGTTGCTACACAGTGCTTACACAGTGGCAGGGCTCTCTGTTTTTCCCACTCTGCCCCTCAGCAAGTAGGCTGGGCGTAGACAAGAAGCTGAGAGGGGATACAGCTGAGAAAACTGACCCAAAATGGCCAAAGGGATATTCTGTGCCATCTAATGGCATGCACTGCAATAGAAACCAGGGTAAAGGAAGAAAGGGGTTGGGTGGAGTTGGCTTCCAAGGTGGCCATAGTTATGGGAGGTGGTGAGTGATTGCTTTTGCCTTGCTTTTGTGGGTTTTTCCGCCCCATACCTATTAAACTCTTTAGTTCAACCCACAAGTTTTCTCATTCTTGCTTGTCTAGTTCTGTCCCCCATCCCACGAGGCTGGGAGGATGGGCAAGTGGCTGTGTAGGTGCTTGGCTGCTGGCTGGGGTCAACCCACCACAGTGGGCAAAGTCATCAGGACAGGAGGGTCCTCCCAGCTGCTTGGGGTCTGGCTGCTGGTCCAGTGTGGGCACATCCCCTGCCACTCCATCACTATGCGGAGATCTGCCCTGGCTTTGATCTGAGGGGGATCCTTTGCCACAGGCAAGGAGATCTTGGTCCAAATGCTTCTTTTTATTGCAGTTGGATTGTTGGCCTTCCCTCCCAGCAGTGCCCAGGCTTAGGTAATGGGTATGTGCCTGTTACCCCAAGTTCACACTCGTGTAACGGAGCAAAATGGAATGCAAAGGAGCAGTAGATGAACAACACGGGGCTGGGCTGGGTCACTGACATCTCTCTTCTCCCCCATGCAGATACAGCGTATCTAAATACACGTCCATAGCCCTGGTGTCCGTGGGAATCTTCACCTGCACTTTCATGTCTGCAAAGCAAGTGGTAAGGGCTGGAAAGGGCCTGAGGTCATAGCTGTGAACCTTATTGACAGGAGGAGCTGCTGTCAGCACCTTCATTAGTAATTCCCTTTGCCTGACTATTAATGGAGAGAAAAAATGTATCCTAGGTCTAGATCTGCTCCCTGAAATCTCTTATTCTTGCTCTTACTTTTCTGTGGTTTGGAGGAAAAGGATGCACACCCATCCATGTGGTTTAACTTAATTACAGATGCCTTTTAACCTAGTAAGGTTGCTTTTTGCTGAGAATAAACCATTATTTTTTTGCCACAGAGATAACAGCTAGAAGCTGTTTTCTCTTGCCCTTACTGCGATGTGTTGCAGTTAGGAGCAGGTGAATCTTAAACAAAACTCAGCCATCTTAAGTCTTTGCTCTATTTATCCCAGAAGAGATTGTCAGCTTTCAGGCTAGATTTTTCCTGACCTGTTGTCATCCAGTGTGACTTTCTGTGACCCTTGAAATAAAGTGCATGCATTTGGAGAACAGGAGGGAGTGAAGAAAATCCATGTGTAACACCACTTTGCGCTTTTCCTGGGTCAGCACCCACAGCCTGATCTTGTCAGATGAAGACAGAAAAATGGCATAAAGTGGTGGTCAAGTGAAAACTGGTTGCACTTAATCCAGCTCTGAGAGATTAGGAAATGAAACAGGGCTGTCAAACGTCCAAGTCTCCCATCATTTAGTAGCTTTTTATACTCTCAGAATCTGTCTGAGGAAGGTCTGGGCTATGCAGCCTTGCTCTGTATTAATCCAGATAAATTCTCAGCAGGCATGGGGGTTTGATATAGTACAGACAGTTGTAGCAAAGGTGAGTGATCTAATTTGCTCTAAACCACAGTGAAAGACAGCTGAGCCAAGTCATGCTACCTAGAGTTTTACCCTTGACTAACAGTATCTACAGGCCTGGTTTCCTCAATGTCTTGACCACAAGCCAGAGCCCTGGTTTTAGTACCTGACAGGGGCTTGGCCAGAGCCCTTGTTCTTTCCTGCACACTCACCTGTGAGATGGGTATGGAGCAGCCTGCTAACGGGCTGTCTTTGAGAGCTTTCTAAGTGGCATTGATTGTTTTTGTGGTTGAAGAGTTTGGTCTCTCACCAAGCCAGGGCATTTCTTTTAGAAAAGCTACTTTCTTGATCAGACATTTACACTTTTTTGCTGAAACCTGGTGTGTTCCCTGAAGCAGAGTGGAAAGCAAAGTGTACTGTAGTTGCTACCACCTCTGTTCAGCTAGGGAAGCAACTCTGGAGAATGTGAGACTTTGGGCAGTCTTTGCTTTATGGGTTTGCTTGGAACACGACACACAAACCAACAGGGAGGTACAGGCAGGTCCGAATGAGCTGCAGGGACACGGTAGCTCATGGTGACTATGTTGTGTCTCCCTCCACCAGGCATCTGACTCCAGCTTAAATGAAGAGGACGGACTCCAGGTTTTCTTGTGGTGGCTGCTAGGTGAGTGCCACATTTCCAGCTGACTTTGCTGGGATACTGGCAAGACTTGGCTCTCTGACGTCCTTCGCTATATGGGTTGTGCAAAGCAGACTGGTGGGAGTCCCTGTGCTGAGGTTAAGTTGTGCTGAGCATCTGGTGGATGTTGATTTGTGAAGAATGGGGTTTTGTGGCACTCATTAGCAGCTTTGAGCAAGGAGACAATCTTCATTTGGCCAGAAGGTTAAATACAGCACCTAAGGGGTTTCTGCAAGGTAGTGGCTTGGTGACAGAATGAGACTACAGTCATGCACGTTTTCAGATATCGTCTTGATTTCTCTCTGCAAAAGCAGCCCTACTTGCTATGGGATGGTGGGATATGCTGCAGAGAGGGAGAAGGGCTGTAACTGGTTCAAGCGTTCATTCAGCACAATATTTCATGGAGGAGTCTTCAAAGTCTGGCGCTCGAGTCTGTTTTTATACCTCCAGTCTAGGTCTGTTGGTGGCTTTTTGGGGAATGTGGGACTGATACATTGTCAGTAGCAGCAAATGACTGTGTCCCTGGTATCCCATCAACACTGTTTGCCAGGGCTGAGTCTCTTTTTAAGAGGCGTTCTTTTCAGAAGTCTCTTGGCATCTTAGCCTTTGTAATAAGATACTTGTGTCCCCAAGACCATTATCAGTTTTCTTATCAAGCCTGGGTGGTTTACCTTTTTTCACTGAAATCTGAATTGTGAGAGTCTTCAAGCTGGTTGACTTGAGCTATGCCATGCTTGAGCAGTGTTGCAAGGCTGTGCTTCTGTTCCAGGTATTGCTGCACTCACCTTCGCCCTCCTCATGTCTGCCAGGATGGGGATTTTCCAGGAGATGCTATACAAGCAGTTTGGGAAGCACTCCAAAGAGGCCCTTTTTTACAATGTAAGCCACTGTCTGTTTTCTGTTGCTTTTACTGGGCAGGTAGAACTGCTAAGAGAGTCCCGTCCCCTCCTACCCTGTACTCAGCACAAATCCAAAGGATCACACACTGCAAGGCTGGAGCAGTGAAGAGTGTGCTCTCATCCATATCATAGAGTCACAGAATGGTTTGGGTTGGAAGGGACCTTAAAGATCATCTAGTTGCAGCCCCCCTGCCAGGGGCAGGGACACCTTCCACTAGACCAGGTTGCTCCAAGCCCGGGCCAGCCTGGCCTGGAACACTTCCAGGGATGGGACATCCACAGCTTCTCTGGGCAGCCTGTGCCAGTGCCTCACCACCCTCACGGTAAAGAATTTCTTCCTAATATCTAATCTAAATCTACCCTTTTTCAGCCTGAAACCATTCCGCCTTGTCCTGTCACTACAGGCCCTACTAAAAAGTCTGTCCCCACTAAAAAGTCTGTCCACAGATGTGTGAGGCTGGTTTCCCAGCATGAGAAGTGGGGTGGGTTCACATAATCTGTTAACATCATGTCTTTACTTTTCTCTCCAGCATGCGTTACCACTCCCTGGATTTCTCCTCCTTGCCCCAAACATCTACCAGCATGCAGTCCTCTTCAGCCAGTCTGGTAAGTGTTGTACAGATGGATCCTTGCTCTTGTACCTTTCTGTCCTCTGGAAAATGCTGTAGGAATCTTTCAGTCCAGCAGTTGTGCATGTCAGACTGTTGTCTTGGGATATTCAAGCCCTTTGAATTTTCAGGTTTGATAGGAAGCCAAAAGTCAAGAAAACCCTCACTGTCTTGAGTACATTGTCCAGCTTTTTCCCTGTGGCGGGCCAAATGCCAGTATGCTTGGAGAAGTGGTGGTTGCTGACTGCTGAGAGCCTGGCCATGGGCAGCTGACCGTTCAGCTGGTGCCACAGCAGCTCACAAAGCTAAGCCATGAGTTACTGTCTGGATCACCGTGGTTAAAGCCCAAGCTTCTCACTAATGCATATGCATGCACCTGTTGGGTCCAGCCAGACTGTGCATCTGTCCACCTTGAGCTATACATCTGCTTAAGTTTAGTAGTAAAATTCAGGCTTTTCAGTGCCAGCAAGCTTCCTATATCCCTGATCTTGAAACTGCATGGATCTTTGCTGAATAGGTTTGCTGGTTCTCTAATCTCCTCTGGGTAGGGGGATTGTTTGCATGTGTAGATTGCTTTAATCTGTTCATTAATATCATTGCAAAATATTTCTATCTCAATTAATAATAGGGCAGCCCTGACACAAGAAAGCAAGACAGAGCTTTTCTTTTAATGTCTTTTTCCTTAGCCTACTTCTTCCTCTATCTTCCTTTCTTCCCTACAGAAGTCCAAGCAGAAACATCTGCAAACTCTCTTGTATTTGTCATTTACCACAGTAAGAAGAAGAAAACCGTCCACTTAGAGCAAAATGAAAATGTGCCCACATCTCGGTCTGCCTAATGCAGCAACGGCCTGCTGAAGTTGCAGTGTGTCCCAGATCATGGTCAATCCTAGGCAGGAGAAAGACACCTCTCTTTGCATCTTTAAGCAGTATCAGGGCAGTGACCTTGCTTTGTCCTTTCTCCCCACAGAGCTGTTCCAGGTCCCAGTGATCGGCCTGACCCTGCCAATCATGTGGTTCTACCTCCTCATGAATGTTGTCACTCAGTATCCTTTCAAAGCTCAGCTAGAGACACGCCACAGAGGTGGCAGTGGGGTGGGAGAGGAGGAATGGAGTGGGGGTGCTGAGTCCTTCGAGTCTTTCCTGCATTTGGGAGCTGTTTGTGTAATTTGGAAAATAGAGTGGAATTTAACCTGGGGCTTACAATTTTTCCAGGGTGGCCAAAATCTGCCACCACCTCCCCAGGCACAGGCTGGCTGGTATAAACTCACAGCATTTTTGCTAGCCAGCTCTAGGTAGAAGGGACAGATCAGGAGGTATTTGTAATATATCAATGTGTAGAGTCTTCCAGGCAGAGATGAGAGGTCTGAAGTCTGACGAAGCTGAGATGCCCTCAAGAAAAGGACCCTTCAGTCCAAGGCCCTCTTACCATTTTCCTCTCACTGTTGAGAGAGCACTGTGCCCTGTTGCTGCTCATGCTCCTCCATGGAACCCCCTCGTTTAATCTGCCTTTCACATGCCCCCTTGGAGGGGAAAGTGGACTTTTGCTGTGTATAGATGGAGAAGTCTGATTTTAGCTTCCCTTGGCTCCATGGCAGCGGCTGTAAACCCTGCCTGCCATTAACCTTTTGCCAACGCATCAGCCCCAGCTGCTCTAGTGGCCTAGTTTTGCTGTCCCAGAGCAGGGCTGGGGGGAAGTCTGGGAGATTTGGGATGTCCCTGGGGTTTGTAGTGAAGCTGTTCATAGCTGTAGAAATGATGATCTGAGGAGAAGGGAATTTTATTCCCTCTGTAACCAGACTGGGGCTATCCATTGCCTAGTCCTTTTCATTCCTGAAGGCTTTCCCAGGTGTCCTCCCTCTTCAGCCCTGATGTCCCCTTACCTCTGCCCACCCAGATATGTCTGCATCCGAGGTGTCTTCATCCTCACCACAGAGTGCACCTCCCTCACTGTCACGCTGGTGGTGACACTGCGCAAGTTCGTCAGCCTCATCTTCTCCATCCTGTACTTTCACAACCCCTTCACAGCCTGGCACTGGCTGGGCACCGCCTTTGTCTTCGTAGGGACTCTCATGTACACAGAGGTGTGGAACAGCCTCGGGCCCTTCCTGACGCGCTGGAGGAAGAGGCCAAAGGAGGACTAACAGCTAAGGACTCTCTGCAGGGACCTTTTTATTGTTTTATAGAGCAGAGCAGCAGGGAATCCCCCAGAGGGAAGTTGTTTTTATAACACGGTGGAGGTGTTCGCTGTGCCAAGCCTCCTTGGGAAATGTGGAGCCTCTATGGATCATGGAGAGATGATACGGTTATTTTCACAAGGTTGCATTTTTTTCATGCAACCCGTTTTCCTTCCAATTTTTCCCCCTGTTTTTTTCATTTGAATAACCCTTTTAAAGTGATGTAAAAGCTGAACCAGTTCTCTGTTAGGAGCCCAACCTTGTTGTGGTGCTGTTGTCCACTCCTCCTGGCTTTGGTGAGCTGGACCCTGAGCCTGTTTGGTGCCATCCTTTAATGTCCAGGTGGCCATAGCAGATGGCTGAGCCCTGGTGAGCTGCTGTTTGTGCAGCAGGTTGTTACTTACACTGGGAATGTCAGGCCTGGCTGTTAACCTGAGCCCTTGCTGCCTGATCCTACCACCTGTGCTGGGAGGTGTTGGATACACCTGTAGCCTAGAGCCTTCCAGTCTGCCCAGTAGATCCTCCACTGGGGAATGGCTCAGGGGGCTTATTCCCAAGCCACCGAGCCCTACTACCAGTAGCAGGGCCTAGCTGGGAGCCTGAGGAAACCAAAAAGAGGTGATGCTAAGGGGACAAAGTGCCACTGTGTCACCTTCACAACCTTCTCAGAGAGACAGTGAACAGCTGTTGAAGCTTTGCTGAGTCCTCAGATGTTGCCCTGATACTTCACCAGCTGGAGGGTATTGTGGGTTCCTCCTGCTTTGGTTAGGTCCCCAGCGCAAGACACTTTTCAGTCGCTTCCTACTTTTTCCCTCGTCCCGAGCGTGTTCAGTGGGCTTCGTTACCAGTAGTTGACTGCGACGAACTGTGCTGAGCCCCCAGTGCACCTGCGGTCCCCCGGCCTCCAGCCCAACCTCAGGGCTCAAATGATGCCAAGAATCTCAAGAAGGGCCAGTACAGCTGAGCTTATTTCTGCTGCTGGGAGGGACTGGTTTTACTGTCCCTTCACCCATTTCTTTACTTCTCCCACCCCTTGGGCATCAGCTTTGGTCATGGCATTTCTGTCAGTGTCCCTTAGTGTCACCCCTCTGCTGGGGCCGGGGTGGGCTGCAGGAGCTTTGGGTGTGTGCCCCCATGCGTGCAGGCAATGTGTGTCCCCCAGCAAGATGAGGAGCAGCAGCCATAGCTCTTCTAGGAGCTGCTCAGTGTTGGGCAGAGCAAGGGTTAGTGCGCAGCCTTGTCTTGGTCTTGGAGCAGCAGGGAGCACTGTTTTGTGCTGCCTCCATTTTCCTGGAGCACCTTGTTTGCATCATCATGATACTGTCCTTGCTCAGCCGTGATAATTAAGTCATCCAGCAATGTCAACCTGATTCACATAAGGCTTGGCCAAGTAAGGACTGTACTCCGTTATTCCTGTACACAACGTTATTCCTGTACCCAACATCCCAACGGCTTCCAGCCTTGGTATTTACAACCCCTCCAGCATTAAACCTGTGCTTGTGGTGGGTTAACGCCAGCTGGCAGCGAAGCACCAAATGGCTGCTCGCTCACTGTCCCTTGCAGTGAGTGGGTAGGAAGAGCAAAACCAAGAAAATTTGTGGAGGTAAAGATGGTTTAATGGGAATGGAAAGAGGAAGGCAAAAAAACCCCCAAGTGATGCAAAGGCAACCACTTGCCATCTCCCACTGTTAGACCTGTGCCCAGCCAGTCCCTGAACAACGGTTGCCTTTCCAAAACCTCCTCTCTGTTTTGATTGCTGATTTTAACTGTATCAGCTGTCTTGGATATGCCCCTTCCCAGGTTCTTGCCCACCCATGGTCTAATCATTGGTGGGGAGCAGAGTGGGGAAAAAAGGGAAAGCCTTGATGCTGCGCAAGTGCTGAAACTCTGGTGTGTTGTCGGTACTGTTTTAGCCACAAATCCAAAGCCCAGGGGCTGCTATGGAAAAAGTTAACTCCATCCTAGCCAGGGTGGGTATGATGCCAGTGGGACCTGCAGCTCACTCCTTCCTGATATGCTGAAGGTTTGGGTTTTTTCCTTCTGGTTTTGATTTTCCCTGAGCCTGAAAAACTTCCTGTATTTTGAGTGTCAGACATGGGATGTTTCCAAGGATTTTGTAGGTGGGAAGACTGACTAGTGCACGTCAGCTCTCACTTCCAGCTGTTTGCACAGGCTCGAGGAAGTACCCAGAGAGAGGCAAAACCTTTATCCCTCATCTTGATCTTCAAAGCTATTTACAGAGAGCTTCAGCTGAGACAGGGAGGTAGGGGAAGGCAACAACAAATTCAGTGCAAAAGCATCAGGGACACTGAGTAACTGGTGGGGTTCATCAAAGCTTAAAACAGACGAATGTTAATGCTGGGCTTAAGGCAGAAGCCACACTCGTGGGTGGGCTGCAGGAGCTGTAACGCCGGTTAGGCACCCGTAGCGGTGGTTGCTGTAGGCTGAGGATTTAGTAGAGCAAGAGCTGTGCAGGTGCCTGAGTGAGTGTAACATACTGTACATAGACTACTTGCTAGGTTGCTCTTTGTATCAAGGAAGTTGCATGTTGTCTCCAATTTCTGTGTGATGCTGATAGGTTTGGGGATGTTTGGATTTCTCTTTTTTTTTAAACTGTGTGCTGTACTTGGTCTTCACTTGAACCAGGTGTCAACGATGGGTTATTATTCGTTATTGTCAGGGGTATTTTTTTAACTTTACAGTGTGATCTGTGTGTTTCTGAATATTTATAATTGTTACAGTATTGCAGAAGTGGCAGCAATTCCCTTCCTGCTGTAGGAGAGCGGGTGAGCTTGCCCAATTGTGAGATGGAGGCAAGGTCCATGCCAAAACTAGTATTTGAATCCAGAGCTGCCCCCAAAATGGGGCTACTGATTTGTTTGGTTTTCATGTTTTCTGTAGAGATGATAGCACATATTTTTTAGCAGAGGGTGGAAAAGTGGGTGAGGCAAAATACTTTTTGATCAGTGCTCTAGATTTGCAGAGCTTTTAGGTTGGCTGGTTGGGTTTAGGGTGGTATTTTTTTTTTTTTTTAAACCAAAATAAATATGTATCCTCTTCAAAGTATGTTGGTCTTGTTTCTCCTTTCACACTTTGCTACGGGTAATCAGCTGCTGGTGACTGGAAAGTTAATGGGGCTCTGAAATGAACGCACCCTTTCTCCTGCCTTTAACATGAGAGAAGGTAGGAAAGACTCAGCCTTGCTGGCGTTTGAGGGAAAGACCCAGCCATCTCACTCCCCTGCCTCCGCTGAAACACCTGGCAGCACTGCAGAGTTCCCCCTTGAATGCCAGCACCTCCAATTCTCACGCACCATGCTGGCTGGGGTAGCCAGAGGACTGGAGCCACAGCTCCTATAGGCCTTGGTGATACTGCCAAGCAAAGCCAGGCTCTCCTACCCAGGCAGCGTGTGCCCGGCTGCTGTGCTGCAGCCCAGGTTATCCTCTGCTGCCATGAGGTGAGAAGCTGCTTTCCTCAGATCCCACGTGCCCCTCTCCTCCTCCTCCTTGTTCACAGTGGCAGATGGCGAGCGCACGAGGCACATGCAGCTAAAGCAACAACGAGCTGCAGGCCTGCAGTGCCGGCACACTCACTGGGGTGGCTGTTTCCCTCCCTCTCTGCAGCACTAAGCCAGGACCACCCGCCTTGTCCGGCCCTCTCAGCTGTAGTTCCTACTAAAGGGGTATTGAACCACAACCTGGGGGGATGTGGGAGGTGTAGGAAGGCAAGAGAAGTGAAGGCTGGCCTAGGGGAGGCTCCTCTTTGGTTGCACTTATAATAAATTATATCAATTAACATGCTGCAGATGGTCTCTAATTGCACCCAGGTGGGTGAGTTGGGCAGCCAAGGTACCCGACAGCACCCACAGGGGTTGGGGACCTGGCTCAGAGCAGTGATTTGAGTGTGAAACAGTTGATACTGAGGAAAAAAAATCAGGATATGGGCTCCCCAAGCAAGACTCAACAGTTGTTTTCAACTCCCAGTTTCTGGAAATCCCATCCATGCAGCACAGAGCACTGCTTTGCTCACCCTGGTGTTATCCCAGGAGAGGTCCAAAATGGGGAATGAAGCCTCCTGGCATCAGTGCTTAACTATTAACTTGGAGTTGAGTGGTCCAGCTTCCCACATGGGACCTGGTTTTGAAAAGAAAAAAAGCAAAAAATGAAGTGATTACTGTGGTCTTTCCAGACCCTGGTGACATCTCACTGTAAAAACAGTGACGTGGTGTTAAAATCCTGGCCATCACTTTACATTTAACACACCTTTACACCTTCCCCATCTCAGAGTTTTAATGGGCATGCTTAAGCCTCCAGCAGTTACCAAGTATATATATATTTAATTTAACAAATCATCTTTTCCCAGACCCTGGCAGCCATTCGTTTAATAAATCCTCAATCGGCCAGGCTCTGCTTTCATCAGCTCGGAGATTTCTGTTCAAAATCTTTCGCCTTTCATTAAATCTGGGCTGGTGTTTATTAATGCTTTCAATCTTTCCTCAGCATGTCACAGCCTGGCTTGCCCTGGTGGGTTGGAGAGAAACGAGGGATTATTTTTTTTTTATTAAAGTGAGAGGGAAAGCCTTGAACTCCTTTGGGAAACAGGATGAAATCCTTGTCACTTCCAAGGTGTAAAAAACTTGCTCCTGCCACTAAATTAAATGAGAGGGGCATGAGGGGGATAAAGATGTCTCCCTAAATCACTTGGAGCCACACAGTTCATTTCTGTTCAGCGTCTTTCATTATAGTGATCATAAATCAGCAGCTGGAGCCAAAGGGCAAGAAGGTGAGATTTATTGATGGGGGAAATTTGGGAGGGGAAGAGCTTAGAGGATACAGAACCGTTTATTTTGCCTCCAGCATGGCCCAGGCTCAATGTCTGTGCTGGCACCCTTGCTTCTTAGAAAGCTTTCCAAAGTTTGCTGGAAATTTTTAGTATTTATTATTATTTTTCCACTTCCATACAGCTATAACTAGCTCGCTTTCACCCTTCACCCCCTCCTCTCTCCCTGAGCAGCTAGAAGATGGAAGGAGCTCTGCGCAGCACATCGGTACAGTTAATTTATCCCCTTCCAGCCTGAGAAGGAGGAGGCAAAGCAGGAGCATCTGTTATAGAATCATAGAATTATTTAGGTTGGAAAAGACCTTTAAGATCATCAAGTCCAATCACAAAGCCAGGACTGCCAAGTACACCACTAAACCATGTCCCTAAGCACCACATCTGTGCATTTTTTTTAAATCCTTCCAGGGATGGTGACTCCACCACCTCCCTGGGCAGCCTGTTCCAGTGCTTGACAACTTTTTCAGTGAAGAAAATTTTCCTCATACCCAATCTAAACCT
>JAVJGI010000060.1:70664999-70685459 GCA_035590275.1 Ibycter americanus | reverse complement strand
CCCCTGCCCCCGGCACAGCAACACCACCACCACCACCCCCAACTTGGTGGTGTCTGCAAACTTACTGAGGGTGCACTCAATCCTCTCATCCAGATCATTGATAAAGATACTAAACAGAACCAATCCCAATCCTTTCCCCTGGGGAATACCCCCTGTGACTGGCCGCCAGCTGGATGTAACTCCATTCCCCCACACCCTTTGGGCCTGGCCATCCAGCCAGCTTGGTACCCAGCAAAGAGTACACCTGTCCAAGCCATGAGCAGCAAGAAGCCACACGGCCCTGTTTCCCATGTAGGAGGTGCTGGGAAGAGGCAAGTGACACGGTCTCTGCTGGGAAGATGCCCGTGGCTGTGCATGCCAAGACAAGGGTGGAAACAGTCCCTGGGCTGGTAAGCTTGGTCCCCTCTTCAGAGGGCAAAAAGCAGATGCTGGCCAAAGCATGACACAGCAGTGACACCTGTGACACTTCAGCTGTTGCAGAGAAAGTGGGCATTGCAGAGGGACCTAATAAAAGCAGAGGTGTCTTCCATCAGGACAGGAGGGCAGGAAGCAGTGCCTGGAGCCTGGCGGCTGCTGCTATGCTGGCAGCTGCTTCAACCCTTAAGAAGAAACACCCTCCATCAGCCAAGACTGCTGGCTTGTTGGTAGATCTCCATTCTGAGAGCCTAGAAGACACTATGGCTCATCAGGTCTGGTCAGTCGTGAAGGTGTGCAGCCACACATTAGCTGTGTTTCAGGTGGCCTGGGATTGTATCAGCTGGGTGCAGTCACACAAAACACAAGCAACTTGGTGCGGGGAGTGCTGTGTTGTGCCCTGCCTTGGAGGAAGGTGGAGTGCAACACTTGGAGTCAACTAAATGTCAAGTGAGGTAAGGGAAGGCCCTTCATAGCCCCCACAGTTGATTAATGGAAGCCCCAAAGCACAGGGTTAGTGCAAGGAGTACTACTCCTGGCTCCTTTTGAACTCCACATAGTCTCCAACACATGGGAAAACATCCTTCTCCTGTTGGAGGACTTATGATGCCACCCCATCACTGCTCCAGGCAGGGGCTAACCACTGTGAGCCTCTGTGCTGTTACCAGCCGGGAAAGCACCGGGGAATGGAGATGTGGGTCTCCAGAGAAGATCTCTTCTCTGGAAGGACCCTCTGCATGGGGGATTTTTCACTGTGGAGCCTTCATGCCTCTGTGATGGACATTGATTTACACCTTCATGCTTCTACTTGCTCTGAGGTATGAGGAGGAAAAAGCACAAATGATAAAAATGTAGGAGCCGCCTTCTCCTCCCTGCAGGAAAATGAAATTGAGCCTCAGATACAAGGGTTCCTCTCCCTCCACCTTACGGAGGCAGTAAAAAATATCTCAGAAGCTTGAAATATTTTGTGAGGGTTACTGAAAGGGTATGACCAACAAGCAAGATTTAGTGCAGAGCCTACGCAGAGTTTGCAGTATTGAGCACCCCAGGGGCTGAGCACCAGGGCTGCAGGACTGACTCTGTACCAAGGGGTGCTTGCTTGAGCTCCAACCCCGTAGACCATGGGGAGAAGGTATGTGACTCCAGTTGGGCTGGCAAACGCAGCCGGTGTTGGAAGTAACAACTAGTAAATGGACAGGGGACCCAAAGTGGTTTGCAGGGCTGAATTTGTTGAAGCAACACCACAGAAGTGCAGGGTGAGACCAGGGAAAGACCTAAGGGGTCTCCTTCAAGCCCTTCACTGGCTCTCCCTTGAGTCAGGGATGCAAACAGAAATACAGGCAGTTGGTGTAATCACACCAAGCGGCAACTCTCCTCACCCCCACCGCCATACTGTTAAAAAAAAAAATAAATCATTTTGACAGCTGCCAAATTAGCAGCATATTATGCAGCATATTCAATTAGACAAGCTCCCGAGGGAGCAGGCAGACGTATCGGGGCAGCCAGACACTGCCGGGACATGACGTGGTGCTTCAGAAAGGTAGTTTTAGAAATAGATGTGCGTGCTCTGCAGAGAAATAAACAGTCCTTTGGTCAATACTGGAAATTATGCCCCATCTGTATCCAGAACATGCTTAAAAAAAATAAATAAAAAGGTGTACCTACTGGATTCGCAGTAGTCTCACCAGCAAGTCAAGCCTCTACCAGCAGTTTCTAGCTTCTAGGGTTTCTAGAGCCCATATCAGTGTGTTTAGTGGAGCAGGGAGACAGGGAGATGAAGATTACAGTACCAAACCAAACCATTTTGCACCCATGTTTTAAAAAAATACAGCTACTAATTTGGGGAGTGGGTGCTGGACAATCTGAGCCACCCCATGTCTCCTACTTTCACCTTCTACCAAGCCTGCAGCAGGTTTCCTGGCTGCCTATGCACTCTGTGATTGTCCATAGAGCACCTTGGCCTCCAGCACTCAATATGCTCTGCAGACTTCCAGGAGCAGCTATTTATGGACCTGTTCTGCAGCCCCCAGAAGTCTTCACTGAGCTGTGCACCAAACTTTTAGCTAGCAAACTTCATATCATCTCCTTCAGGCACAGGTCTGTATTAAAACACCATCCCTTTATGTCTAACAAGCCCATCATTCCTTAATTCAGCAGCTCCTGGTCCCACAGCGTCTGTGTTGTCTTACCATCTTGCTGCTGGCCTAGGGGAGGAACCAGGATAAAACAGCTGCCCTCGACTTCCTGAAACACTTTTGCATAAGCACAGTCTCCTCTGCTTCCCCTCAAAGACCTGGCATTCAAGCAGAGATGCAGGACCTCCTGGGTTCTGACCCGATTCCTGTAAAAAAAGTAATGATATAGATGATAACACAAATTGGTGGAATGTCTCTCTGCCTTGATTTACCAATGTGTAACACAGGGCTACAACACAGCATGTGTGATAAGCACGCAGCTACATCCTCTGGCTGGTAAAGCCATTTGCATTCACAAGGCAGCAGCCACAGTTACTGATTTTATTGCATGCTGAATGTTTAATTTAAAAAAGGGAAATTAAACAGCTTGTTATACTCCCCTCTGTAAAATTCAAGACTCGGAGACTTGTTTGACTATGACTAACTTAAGGCGTTACTCTGCTGTAACCCAAACACGCTTCCTGCCAATAAAAACAGAGTTCCCTGAAACAAGCTGCTAAATGAAATGTAAATATTACATACCGGCAATCCAACGGCACTTCTGCCTTCAAACTTGGCCAGATGTTCCTTGCTTGAGGGTGCAGTAGATAAAGGGCAGGTCAGCATAATGCAGTTGTTTTTGGGAACCTTGTAAATTCGGTTAGCAATTTGATCTGTGGTCTGCTGGGGAGTGGGAAGAGAGCAAGTGAGAGTGCATGGCGGTGAAAGCTTATGGAGGGAAGGCAAGAGACTGAGTATTTTGCTGAATTGACTTCAGCGAGTTCAGCTTCTCCCTGGTATTTTTAAAATTCCATGTCCTACTTCTATGCAGGGTCCTTATCCCCTGGGCTGCATGTGTAACCCCACTGAATGTGCCACATCTGGAAGTATTTGAAAGCTCAGGGCCCAAGAACTGATTGCAACATAGGTGATTCTCTTCAAACAGTACTGCCTGATACAAATGCAAGTAAGCTAACCAATACCCTGATCACAGAAGAACAAATCATTTCTTTTTACAATTGGGAAATAAGAGTAATGTATTTGTACTCAACTTGTATGCTCAGCTCTATATAATCAAAACAGAGACACAACTTCTGCACTGAAGAGCTTAACATTTAAGACTGTTCCTAAAAACATGAGTAGCCTGAATCGCTGTGCTCACTCGTTTAAGATGTACAAGGCTTTTGCAGGATTGCACACTTAAAGCGGAGGAAATTCAGCACAATTCAGGGGTAACTTGTCATGTTTTGTTCTGCTTTACACAGGAGGGAGAAACTATTCCAAGGGAAGAGTGGAGAGCTGCAGCTGGATGTGGACGTCATCTTGGCTTGGAGAACTGGGCAGGAATGGAAGCAAAAGGAAAGAGACACTGACATGACTGGGGTATCACCCAACACCCACTGCCCTTATTTTCCAGACATATGTATGTACCCAGACTGCAATGTAAAGCAAAGGCCTAAATGTGGGTTTCTGCATTAGCGTACAGGAGAAAACTGATTTATCTGCACTGACTGTACTACCTTCCTAATTTAAGCGAAGAGGTGTGATCACCCCTGGCCCTGCTGTGTATCAGCCATGAGGTGCCTTGTATGTATTCATTAACCATGACACTGGCAGAACTGCTGTCACCTGTAAAACAGCAAAAACTGATACACTCATCAGCATCCATGTCAATCAACTGTGCAGCCAGCTGTAACAGCCAGGCCAACTTCTGCAAAGGTATTTATAGAGGCAAAGTGCCTGTGAAGAGCCCTGATGGATTTGCTGAAGAAACTGTGGAGGTTAAGTAGTTATTCAGTGGCAGTCAGGTACCCACCTTGCTGAACTGTCTTGGCAAACCACGAAGGTTGAAACTGCAGCTTTGGTTGCTGAACTTCTTCTGAACCCAGCCACGAAGCAGCCTTGCTTTTTGTTCCACCAAAATCAATGATAAAAAACTGGTGCCTCAGAAGAGCTGTTGTTCTTCAGCTTGAGGATACAGCCAGCTGCTATATGGAAAGGAAACTACTTAATAAAAAGCTGATTTGTTTTACAAGCTTCAGTGGAATTTAAGGTCGGGCTATCTGAATCTATCCATTACTTACCATGAGCTGTGTTGCTTCATTGAGTTCATCCTATTTAATCAACAAAACCCTTGGCCACATTGTGAACATGCATGGTGAGGTAAACCAGAGCTCTTCCAGGGACATGACTCCACACCGTGGCAACGAGTCATGTCTTCTAGGCACAGAAAGACCTCTGTGGACCCACACTGCAATATAAATAGCAAATGCCCCTCCTCGTGGGAAGCTGCTCAGGCAAAGGGGCCCCACTATCTGTTCTGTAACTAGATGGTAATGAAAATTAATCAGGACAATCATTAACTCAAGAGTTTTATTTACTTGTCAGAGCTCTGCTCCACACATAGACAAAAAAAATCTTCACATATCAAAGAATTACATCTCATCCCTTCAAAAAACCACACTTTATTAAAAAAAGACTTGGAACTAGTTTTCACTCCCAACTTAACTCTGAACTTCACACAAAATTGCTCTTCAAAATAATTCAGTAGTCCTACAATATAGACAATATTATCAGAGCCCCTGATGCTTCCACACCTCAATTAAATTTATAATATAGGAGAGGGAGGAAAGAGAGAAATTAATGGAAGATATGGTCATGTGACTGTTAGGAAAAAAATCTATGCCACTTCCCAGCTGAGAGTGCCTGGGGAAATAATTTCTAGCTTTGGGAAATACATAAATTATTTTTTAATAAAGTTATACATAAATAACTTTTTGGGAAGAGTTAATCAGAAATGGATTTAGAAATAATATTTGATAGACTTTGCTTTGTTGAAGAGAAATATATGAGAATCAGTGTTCCTGTAAGACAGAAAGATTCAGTGTAATCATGACAAAGAGTTGGCTAGTAGTGGCCATCAAGGGTTGGTCCTCTTCCGCCCAGATGGGATTGGAGGTAGGACAGGTTTGGGGTGGGAGCCTGGCCAGCTGATGAGCTGAGGCCATGAGAAGCACCAGTCTTGGACTTGCTGTATTTTCTCTGAAGATTGTCATCAGGGATTTCTGTCTCTGCAGAAATTATAAATAAGTGAAGAAACACTAAGAGGGTGTTTATTTCAATGAAAAGTCAAAATTTACTACAAAGCATATCTCCAGCTGAAAACCCAGTGTTGTGGGGAATGGGGGAAGAGTAATATCTTCAGATAGTCTAGTGACTGCTCTACTTCACACATACAGAAGAGTAACTTTATGCCTAAGCAATCACCATTTTTAATTTCTCCAGGAGTTCCTCGAGAGAAAGCTGCTGTATTGACTATGTTGCATCTACGCGGTGGTGATCCTGCCACATTGTAACATTGCTGCTTACAACAGTGTCATTACCAGAAGCATGAAGAAGCTCCCCGGTCACCCAACTAAAGCTACTGTCATTACAGGAAGATACACAGCCTGAGTAAAACTGTTCCTTTGGAATATGGTTCAAACCTTTCAATCTATCCACTCCACCATTTTCAGCTCCTCGTGGATTCTGATGCTCAGCTTTAGCTTCTTCAGTGAGGCAAGCGTGGGGAACAGGGGTCCGAGCTGGTGGACCTTCCGCAACAGGTGCCCTAGACGAGATTAGAAGTCGTCCACTAGCAGGAACAGATTCCCTGGAGCTGAGAGGGGGAAATGATTCATGCTTTAAAATAGCAATAAAAAAAAGCATATGCACCAAGTCTGACAGTATTACTGATGTTTCAGTCACACAACTCAAAAGTCAGAAATAAATCCCAGTACTTATCAGTTACACAAAGCTTTTTCACACATTACTATCCTCTCAAAACTTCTAGTGCCAGCAAACACAACTACTCTCTCTCTCAATTTTCATTTATTGATTTAATTACTCAATCTCACAGACAGGTGCAATAAAGAGGTTCATGTCACACAGTGCATCAGCTTCTGATCTGAAACCAGAACTCAGAGCATCTTTTTTTCCAAACCAGTGTGCTGCAGACAATGTTCTCTCTTGATGAGTAAAAGAAAATAGGAATTACCTTGAAAAGAAGTGTTTCTGTAGTACCCCAGTGACAACATAAACTCTGAGTAGCCATTTACCAGTGAGTAGTACCCAAGGCACCTCTGACTAGTTATGCCTCGCAGAAAACCTAGTCAAACCAAAGCCTGAGTGGTCTGAGATCCTGACTGATAACAACCATGTTGTAACTTGTTCGGATGAAGCCTTCCCATTTCCATCTATATACTATCAATTTACTTCAAGAGAAGTAAAGAAAAGGCCTTGATTGATATGGAGAGATCAATCACCACCTATTTAATGCAAAACCATAATATATTTCTGGAGCAACGCCTAAGACATTTCATAATGTCTCTCTTCATACAGAAAGGACTGTTCTGGTCTAGGTGAGAGAAACTATTCATAGATTTATGAATCTGGGAGGAATTTCAAAGATTATCCAACCCTGACCAGAGTTAAGACCATGGTGCAGGCCAAAAGAATTTCATCCTGTAATTCTTGCAAGAAGCATTTTAGCTTCTAATAATACTGTGATTACAGTGTTCTGGGGAAAAGTAAGTAAGTGTTTCAGTGGTATTTTAATAAATCCATACAGTAAGAAGGAGGGATCATGAATAATGAGATAAAAGAGTGTGGTACTCCCATAAGAGACAGGTAATTATCTTGTCACTAGATGTATTGTGGAAGTCTATGAGAATTTTGCCACTGCCTTCAAAGTAAAGGAGTGTTATATCCTGTGATGTACTGAGTGCTTGTGACTTCCTCTGAGGTTCACTGCATCCAAGGATGCTCATCAACCACTGAAAGATCTAGCTAAGTGCTTAACCCTAGCTGTAATCTCTTTTTAGCTG
Source organism: Ibycter americanus (assembly GCA_035590275.1). Lineage (NCBI taxonomy): Eukaryota > Metazoa > Chordata > Aves > Falconiformes > Falconidae > Ibycter > Ibycter americanus. The sequence continues at coordinate 70,678,006 of JAVJGI010000060.1, read as the reverse complement.
CCTATAATAATGCATCAGACGTAACTGTTGTAGGGATAAGAAATTACTCAGAGTAGTAAATCCAGGCTCAGTATAAACAGCAGCTTGGACTCTTCAACAACATCTATTCCGATTTCTAAAAGGCTGACTACTTCTGGTTTTTCTTCAGAGAGCACAATCACACATTCACCTACAAATAAAGGCTAAAAATGGATATAGTTAGAATTATCCCCCTGTGGCTCTTTAGCCAAAACCACATGAATGCACTATGTTAAAATCCAGCAGCCTGAGGTGTTCAACAAAAGTCTTCATTGCCTTTCTCTCCAGCTGTCCCTTTCTTAAAGGGCAGAAGACAAGGTAAACTGTGGGGAATAATTTACATACCACTCGGCAGGGTGTAAAGGGAAGGCAGGTAGGTACCAAGGCTTTTCTAATACGTCACAGGAAACATTTAATTTAATTAAGGTCTGTTGTAAAACTACTAAATGAGAGTAACACAAAAAATAAGCGGGAAAACTAGAGCTTAGGAGGTCTCTGCCATCTAGATGTCCAAGGTATTTGGGAGGGGTGGTGCAGAGGAGCTGAGAACCTACTTCTCCTTTGTGCCTTTGCCAGGTGACCTGTAAATAAGTTTGGATAACCTGTCTTTACTCCTCCCCTGACAGTCTCAGCACAAAAAAGAGAACTATTATAGGTGAAGCAGGCATGTGTCCTGACTTTAAAGTTTTCCCTTTAGTAAAATTTCCCAGTCAGCTAAACAGAAAAGAAACGAAAAGTATGCAGCTTAAAAACCCCCAATATTACCCCATGGAGTAATGAGATAAACTGATTCTTTGCACACTAAATACAAAATATGTTAGTAATGAGTTGAGGAGTAAAGCACTGGACTGCTATAGATTCTGTTTAGATTATGGCTGCACTGGATGGCCAAAGACTAACATATATCATTGTACATGATGTCATAATATTTCAATTGATGGATATTTTTCATTTGATTGTGTTTGGCAGGAATGGGAACATGCAACTAAATATTTGAGACAGTTTCTTGTTAACTGCACTGGTCAATGGTAAGTGAAGTTCTTACTCCACCCTCAGGCTTGCAAATAATGAAGGTATGGAAACAGATTCAGAAGTTAAGTTTCTGCTTTCCAACTCACTATATTTTGCCCCTCCTCTCTTCTCTCCTTGTTACGCTATAGCCAGATTGTTTCAATATCCTTAGACACACCTCTACTGATAAGAGTGAGTAATGAAATACAGCAGACAGGGACCTAAAGAATTTATCATTGCCTGTGGTGAGTAGCAGTCCTTTAAAGTATAGTTGTAAGATATATTGCCCTAAAGGACTGCTGCCTACCAAAGGCAATGATAAATTGTTTAAGCCTATGAGTGAAAACAAATGGAACCTCAGGCATAAAAGAAATCCACGCTTTCACATATGGGAGAGTTTAGCCTCCAGCAGAGGACTTAAAAAATCCCTGGAAACTGGCATGGTGTTTTCTTTTGTGAAATCAGGAAAGACTAGGTCATCATAGGTTATTTTCAAGGAGAAGACCATAGCTATGGTCTTAGCAATGAAAAGAAGCCAGAGGTGCAATTGGAAACTGTCCTGCTGAAAACTGCAGGTCAGTGTGCAGATGTCCAAACAAAACCTTTAATCTTCACTCCTGAGTAAATGCAGTCAGGATCACCTATTTTACTTGTAGAGCAGAAGTAACAGAACAACTGCAGGACTTGTATCCAGCAAGTGCTGGTGACCTGAAGGATGCTGCTGCTGCTGTTTTTTACCACAGCTCAGGCTTAAATAAAAACTGCCAGATTTGAGAAAAAATGCAAAAAAATTGTGACATGGACACAGTATTTCCCAGTGAGATATCAGACTAATCTTCAGTTCCTGATAATGGAAAACAATATTTCCTTCATTGGCCATGCCTGGGGGTCAATGCACTCACATACTCTTACCCCTTGATGTCTTTTTTTTAGTTTACTCTTTCTTCCATTCCAAATGCTGAAAGCATAAGATTAGAGAGAAAGAAGAAAATATTAAATCATCTCAATATTCAAACAAAATCACTCTTGCCTGTGCTACAATACTTCAGAAATGTGGGATTTTTCTCACCAATATTTCAAATGCATCTACACAACAGCATTTCCATCAATTATGCCTATAAGCAAATTTCTTCCAAACTTTTCATATTTCCCATGCAAAAGGATTTGACAACATGACTCTATACAATTTTGCTGTAGGCCATGATGCATGCACAGGAAATGAATCAGATTAGCAGTTTGCTTTTTCTCTCCTCACAGTTGTTTTCCCACTGTGTTATTAACAGTGCTAAATGAAAACACTGCTAAAGTCAAAACACCGAAATGTGGTGGAGTAGAAAGACATATTTATTCCCATATGTGAAGGGTAAGACCTTCACAACTCCTTATAGCTTCACACTCATTTGAGTTATAGGTCTTGCCTCTTACTGGTAAGGACAGATGATGCATAATCCCTCAGCAACCTATTATGCACTCGGTTTCTCTCATACGCTCACTCTGTTCCCCTTCAGCACACTCCACTGTGGCACAAATACTCAGGACAAATGAATCTGCAGAGGCCTATGGTTTCAACCTTTTTACAGCATGCTAATTAACTGCTTGTAATTACAGTGGCAGGTAGTACATCACATGGAGGGAACTGGCAGTTTCTCTAGGATATAAAAGGAACACAGATTTTTTTTCAGCAGCAAGTTCAGCTAAGAATTCTGCTTCACAGGTGAGGAATAAAATGAATGGGTTGAAATCTTATAAAGATGCTCAACATTTCTCACTGGTCTGACTTAATGTGAAAGGCTGCCTAACGTGTTTAGGAGGTTATTTAACAGCGATTTTTTAAAGATAAGAAAACACATAGGTGAAAAATACATGGTATGGTATGTTTAAATATAGCAGGAAAAGTATCTTGGTTTGTATGGAATCAGAACAAGATATCAGACATGGGACTGAACCCACAATCAAATTCAAGTTTACCAACAGCCACATGGCATAGACATCAACTTGCTCTAAGCTGCAGCTTTCAGATGAGCTTTGTGGTAGGTTCCGAAGAGTGAGCACAGTGTGGCTACAAGCCCACACCTGTTTCCTAGTGTGGATGGGGGAAATCTGGTGTGTTACACTTCACCAGGTCATGCTGTGTGGCATCCAGCTGCTTCTGTGTATCCCATCTGGGCATGAGATTACAACAGATGGCCAGAAAGGCGGGGGGCTGGGGGTGGGGTGGGAAATGCTTATCCAGGATGCTGCATAGAAAGGCTGCAATGTCACTTGCCACAACAGCAGACAGGCTCATTGGCAGACAGAGTTCAGATGTACTTATGAAAGAGGACCATTAGTCACAGACATCTTGTAAGAGGCAACGTGGACCCACAGAGCAAGTCAGGAAAATATACCCTGCTTTGTAGCTGAAGGCCTAAAAGACATTGAAGATGTAGCCTCTTCAAATCTTCTTCTATCTTCACCTCTCTACAAACTTTGAATGAGGTAGGCATTGTCTCCCTCCCATACCTCAGAGCCTGTTTAGTTGTGGTACAAATGAATGAGGATGTTTATCACACATGAGCAGAGATGCTGGACAAGATATGAAGCATAGCAGCAATGGCTGAGATAGTAAGAGAAGGAAAAGGTTCTACAGAGCTCAGTATCTTGATAAGGTCTGCTGTCATCAGGGACGAGATATGAATTTGAAGATCGTAATATGACCCAGAGCTTCCCAAATGGCATTCAACAGTAACTGTGGTAATCCTCTAAAGAGAATGAGAAATAATTCTGATAGCAATATCTGGTAAATATGTTTTAAAAACATATTTATTAGTCAAGTTCTGTTTTTCTACACCCAGATCAAGGTTCTTTTCGCATCTTTTTCCCTTCAAACATCCTCTTGATAAAAAGCTCTTAAAATTCCCTTTCTGTGTATGTGAATTATGGTGTCTAAATGGAATCATTCCCATGAATGACAATTCTTTGTTTTATGCTGCAGTGACACATGTTTAATAAGACTGTTGATGTAACAGATGAGACAACCGCATTAGCTTGGGAAATGGTTTTAGATGTCGCACATTGCAGCATTAACCTTCATTCCACCCAGCAATGATCTGCTGTCTCAGAAACTGAACTCACCGGCTCTCTGGGTTAGTCAGGGGGAAGCTCTGGGCTTGGTTGACGTTCCTTCTGTCTGAGAGCAGAGAAGCATGTATTTTTGGTTCCAGTAACTGTTGATGAGAGCTGCCCAGTGCCGGAGTGACTGCCAGGTCCCTGAAATGATACAAAAAGAAACTAAAATGCTTGTTACATGCATTTATATATTGTGACAGCATAGTTAGTGCTCAGTGAGTTCACAAGACCTGTTCAGGTGGAGGGGAGCGTTATCTCCAGTGGGACAGAAGCAGCAATAAGCAGTTGGGAGTAGTAATTCAGGCTCTGTTTATAGCCAATAGAGAAGAACAGCTACAGTATGAATAAACTCAGGCTTAAGCAGAGATCTAAAGCGGCTGGATGAATCACTCTGCACTAAGACAGAGCAGTGTAGGGCAACTTGTTCAGGCAGAGACATTACCATTAAAGACATCCAAAATTGGGTGAATTAATCCCACCTTGTGACTAACTCACAAGGTGAGAAGTTTCATCTTCACTGCTGTGCATAGCACCTAAAAAAAAAGCATTCCTGGTAGTTTCAGTATTGATACAATTTTATTTATAGACTAAGAACAGAGCTAAAACCAAAGAGAAGCAGCACTGAAGAGTGCCAAACGTGAGAAGTCCTTAATGAAATGCTGAACTTAAAATTGTAACTCTTGGAAGATTCCATACATCTAACGCCTGTACCAGAGCCATCCCACTGACACACCTCAACTGAACTCTGAAGGAATCTGTTTATTTTTAAGGGCAATGAGCCAGCTGTGGTAAATGTAAGCCTAACCTTGGGTTCCAGACATCTCCCATTTTAGAATTACAGAATCATAGAATCACTTAGGTTGGAAAAGACCTTTAAGATCATCAAGCCCAACCGTTAACCCAGCACTGCCAAGCCCACCACTAAACCATGTCCCTAAGCACTGCATCTATGCACTTCTTAAGCACCTCCAGTGATGGTGATGTCTAATCTAAACCTCCCCTGGAGCAACTTGAGGCTGTTTCCTCTTGTCCTGTTGCTTGCCACTTGGGAGAAGAGACTGACACCCACCTTGCTGTAACCTCCTTTCAGGCAGTTGTAGGGAGCAAGAAGGTCCCCCCTGAGCCTCCTTTTCTCCAGGCTGACCCCCCCAGCTCCCCATGCCAGCCTTGTGCCCCAGCCCCTTCCCCAGCTGCATTGCCCATTTCTCGACACGCTCCAGCCCCTCAGTGTCTGCCCTGCAGTGAGGGGCCCAACACTGAACATGGGATCCAAGGGGCGGCTTCACCAGTGCCGAGTGCAGGGGAACGGTCGCTGCCCTGGTCCTGCTGGCCACATGTTTCTGACACAAGCCAGGATGCTGTTGGCCTCCTTGGGCAGTCTACATAACTTTTGTGTGTGAAATTTTCTAGTTTTCCTAGGAAGCTTGTCAAGAACATTCTTAACTGCAGTAGCAACTGCTGAATACTTGCTCCATGGGAGAAAGAATTTTAAGGAGGGTTAATATATTTTCTGAAGACTCATTGCTACAGTTTGGAAAAAAAACCCCAACCATTAAGGCAACAAGTATCCCACTGCCACTTTCCCACAGCAAACAGAGGGGCTAAAATCTCAAATTGTTTTTTCATGCCTCCTCATCTTGCCAAAGCAGGACTGTTCCCCTCTCTGGGTCTTCTGGTGCTTCAGTGATGAGGCTTTCCCCACTGCTCCTCAGAAATCAGTCCCTAGCCCAATATGCCATGCATTGCAAGCAAGGTTTTTCTCTTCTTAGTCTTTAAATTTCCCTTTCTTTAGTTTCTTCTCCTTATTAAAACCTATAAATAAAGCTTCCCTAGTGTAAGGCCTCAAGCTGTTATTGTTTCACTGTCAAGCAACTGCTGGCTGGTAACCGTGTGTGTGTGTAACAGTCTCAGATCAAAATCTGAACCAATTACATAGGAGAAAGGGCCTGATTCCATTAATGGTCCCCAGAGCTCAGTGCTCTCAGCAATCATTTCTTGTAAATCCACATCATGGAAATAAAAATAATAAAAAAAAAGAAAATCTCTCAGCAAAGAATTCTGTTCAATATACAGCACAGAAATACACAGTCTGACCGCGGAGGTTAAAGCAGAAATCTGAAGGCAGGATTCAAGGCCAACCCTCTAAGGACTGGGTCACCACGGGAAAGTGGACTCTACTTTCTGGAGCAAAGGTCTGGGTTCAGAATTCACGACTCACTCTCAGAGGCTACATCTCAGCTGACAAATAAATCTATCACAATATGCCCAATAGCTAAGAAAACCATGCATTTTCAAAGGTGTGATAAGGATGTTTCTTCACCTTCTCTCTCTGCACTAAGTGTCTTCTTTACATTGCCTCTCAAGTTTTGTACTGTCATTATAGGTGTTTAGGCTCAGTGTGTAATTCAAATTGTACTAGGACGCCTCAGCTCAAAAAAAAAAAAGGGAAAACGAGAAGTGAAATAGCGCTCTGTGAAAAGGCATATCCATGTAGTTCAAAACAATGTCCTAGTTTTGTCATTAAGAGGGGCATAGAAATAAAACTGAAACGCAAAGTTACATTGAAGTCAGAGGCTGACTAGACAAGAGGGTCTGCAAGCCATGCATGCAACCACATGCATGTAAATCTTATGCTCACAGCAAGCAAATCCAGCCTGAAGAGTGTCTCAACCACAGGTAGAGCACGGACCTTCTCTCCCCAGAGTTCTTGCAAGGAGCTCCAGTAAAACTGTAAAGAATATAAATTCCTTCCAACTCAGAAAAGCAAGTGCATGTTATATATTCTCCTTTTGGTGATGCCTGCTCTTGCTTACAACATTTGGACGAAATCAAGAAGTTAATCATTAGCTAAAGGACTGATCTGAATGAGACTTCAACCCAACCCCTTATTTATTACCCTCAGACACACAGACAACTAGGGAAATTATTCAGAGCAAACCACCAAACATTGCCTGTACATTATAGTAGGCAATGAGACATCTAAATTACTTTAATTACACCTGCATACAGCCACAGGCAAAAAATAAAGAGGCCAGGTTTTCAGTAATTCGGATTTAAGAATCTAAATTTATGTAGATAACCTTGTGGGGCTGCAATAAATAAATAGGTTACATTCTTATGTGACACCACTTTTAAAATTTTCTAACACACTCAGGAAAATAGAGCAGTATATTTCAGTTTGGATCCAAATGTGTAACGATGAGATTAAGCATTAAAGAATCTTTTAATATTTACATATACACACAAAATTCAAAACATCTAGTACCTTAGGAACTTTTTTGCATGTATCATTTGTGGCATCAGTTTCATACATTTCATAGAATAAATTTAATTCACTCCTAACTGAAGCAGGGTTCCAATTCTCTGCAGCAGCGCTGCCCAGAAGCAGACTGAGCTGCCTCTGCCCTCTACAATTTCTGGTCCACAGTCACCTATTTAGAGCCCCAGTTCTTTCTCAGCATGATGCCAGCACAAGTGATTCTTTAGAGAATAAGGAAAATTATCTGGCTGAAAAAACAACCTTTTTGTTTGGCAAAACCTGATCTGTACCTTTATCCAATTCATCACTAAGCTGTGTGACACTGGAGCCAGTGGCAGCATGGAGCGGACAGTGGAAGAAAAGGAAGGGGCAGGTGCGTATGAGCCAGCACTGCCACTGAAGAAATACTAAAGGTACTGAATTCTTCCTTATCTCATGACAAAAAATATCTGGACACAAAAAAGTCTGCTTTGCACTGATAGCCCTTTTCAGCCACAGAAATCAGGATACAAATCCTCAAATAAAACACCACTATAATGGAGCTATTCATATAATTTCTACAATTAAAATCTAGTCAAACAGCTAAAAAAAAATATAATTTCAATTCAAGCAAGACATTGTAGAAACTTTTAAATAATCATATTGGTATTTCTATGTGCTAAAAATATATATAATAAATTACCTGCATATTTCACAAATTTGTTCTTTTTAAGTTATAATCACCTACTTTTTCAAGTACTTGTCTTATTTTTCTTCAGGTTACCTGCAATTCCCTCAGAACAACGTTTCATTCTAAACCAGCTCCATCCAGCATCGCAAGCATGGACCTTTCCCTTGTATTTCCCAATGCAATTTGAAATTAATCCACTTTAATGAACTTCCTTCTCTCTATCTTCGCTCCAAGATGTCATCTCCCCAGGAACAGAACAGATAGAACAAAATGCATGCTTGCTTCTCCCAGTCACAAGCCCATACCTTCAGTCAATCCAAACTCCACTGGAAGTTCAGGGTAGAAATGAGGCTTTGCATCAGAGTAGGTGAAGCAGGGGTGCATATTCTTTTCTCTTCGCTCCTCTAGAGGAGCAATATTGCCCAGCGAGGAATGTATGGCAGCAAGCTCACTACATCAAGATTCATCAGCTGAAACCCTGTATAAGGCCAGATGCATTACCAGTGAAAGAAATAATGGTTTTACATAAACAGCAAACTGATTAAGTGGACAAAGTATATTTATGCACTGCTGCTGACAATGAAAATAAAGTAAAGGTGTATCATTTTCTAAATAAAAATCCATCAGAACAAAGCTGGTAAGATTAAAGCAAGAGTAGACAGCAAGAGGTTTTTTAACACCACATTCTAAGGAGGCATGATCTATCCTACTTATGTAGCCAAGTAAAGAGAGAAATGAAATCCTCCAAATAAAATACAGCTTGGAAAAAAAATATTAAAACATGTATATTCCACAGGGAAGAGAAATCTGGGAAGCACTAAACGTGAAATGGATCTAGACATAACAATGAGATGAGATGTCTAACCTGGATTTCTACTGCAATATGGCTGCAAGACAAGATTAGTGCAATTTTTGAGCAAGTTATGTGGAGACAATGAGTATTGTGCCTCAAATGCAGGCTATTGTGTCTTTGTTGCAAGCACTTGTTGTAGGGACACCTGAAATACTCTGGACTGGTCAATTGTGAGAGTTAATTTACAAATTCGAGAGAATTTATAGTAACACTACTGAATTTACTAAGCATAGACTTAAAGAGGAAGATGAAAAGCCAGTACAATATATAGTTTAAGAACGAACCATGGAGAGGTGTAAAACAAAGTAACGGTCTGACTACCTTAAAATTTTTTGGATGTTGCTGCTATATTACTATGAATAATGAAATAATGAATTACCATGTGTCAGCTGAGACACACAATCTATGTGCAAATTCCTTGCATTCACGATAAAAGCTAAAGAAAGCCATATAACCTTACATTTCCTATGGGCTAAGTGCGTGCACAAAGACAGTTACCGCAGCTAAGGTGACGTGCAATAACCTCTTCAGCTGCTCATGGCCCAGGTCCATAGTTATATATCAAAGGAGAGATCCATCAAACCCTAGGTGAGTTTTTCCATGGTGAAAGCCCCTCTCTGATGGGTATTTAAAACTTGATTCAATTCTGTATAAACAAGCATGCTCAATAGAACCACCATGCAGGAGCTACCAGACTGGACCACATGACCTACCAGGTTCTCTGGTATCTAATTGCTACATTCCAGGATTCAGATTCTCTCTCAGAATTTCAACTATTTTATAACATTCATATTTATGGCACCTCTTGACTTCACCTCTTGCATGGAATGGGGTGTTGTCTACTCTTGCCTCCAATTCTGCTGAGCACATCTGTCCCTTGAGGCCTGGTAACTACAAATGCTGATTGGGGGTGACAGGATTTACTCTCACCTGCCTGACAGCTCTGCCAAAGCAGTTTGATACTTCACTCCACAATCAGCTTCTAACAAATTAGTATTGTGGAATAAAGGGAGCAAAGAGCAACAAACTAAGGCAGACTCAGACGAACAGTTCACACTGCAATACTAAATAAAACCCAAAAACATCCAGCAAAAGAAAACACTGTTTTCTATTTCTTTTCTCATTTCAACAAAATTCAAAATGAATGAATCAGTTACCATACTACCCGACCTAACCTGAAGTACCCTAACTTTAAGGAAAGCCTAACCCTAACCCTAGCTGGAGCCCTAGCCTTAAGCCTAGCCCTACCTCTGAGCTCACTCCCCCTTAACCAACCTAATATTAAAGACTGTAACTGCCCTAACCCTAAGTAATTTTAATGCCCTTACCCTAAGCATACTATCCAACCTAAACTTCATCGGCCTAACTCAGGGGGAAGTCTACCTCTAACTCTAGCCAGAGCTCAAGATTTAAGCCTAGCTCTACCCCATGCCTTTCTCCCGCAAACCATCTCAATACTAAACACCGTAACTGCCCTAATATTAATTAACTTCAATGCCCTTAGATTAAGTATTCTAACCGACCTAACCTTAATCAGTCTAACTCTAGGGGAAGCCTAAACCTAACCCTAACCCTCGCCAGAGCCCTACCCATAACCTTTCTCACCCCAACCATGTTAATATGAAACACTCTGTGCCTTAACACTAAGTAACTTTAATGCTTTTCCCCTAAGTATACCAACAGACTGTCACATGCCAGTCCGAGACTGGGGTGTGGTTCTGTTTGTATTCTCAGAAAGAGAATTAAGACTCAAAATGGAGTAAAGAGCCAAGGAACTTTATTTGCCCAACAATAAATCTGCAAATGCAAAGGGAGAGAGGGCGAGAGATAGAGAAAGGAAGGAAAGAAAGAAGGAAAGAGTTCACAGCAATAGCTACCACCCTGGAGCTGCGGTGTCCCAACAGTCTGATTCATTCCAAGTCTGCTGCGGGAGCGTTCAGTCCGATGTTAGTTGGTTCTGTTCTTTTATAGGAGTTGTTACAAGCTGTTCTGCTTAACCACACCTTCCACCCGGCAATGGTGCACATGCTCAACGTCATCAGGTGGTCCTCAGAGGCCTCCAGGCACCTTGATCTCCCTGACCCCAGGTCTGGGCACATGTACAGGGGTTTGGTTAAGTTTTGCAGGATCAGCCTCCCCTGTTGCTCCATGGCGTCAGTTGGTTTCCTCCCTTAACAATGTATAGGTAAATCTCTGCGGTGGCAGTGGTGTTACCTTCCTGCCTTAAATCTCTTCTGTGGCAGTGGTATTATCTTCCAGCCTTAATGTATAGATAGATCATTCGCTGTGGGGATGGCATGAGTTTCCTGCCATAGCAATGCTGAGACAACACATCTGCCATGGCAATGGTGGGTCTCACAAACATAGTATCTTACACAGACCTAAACTTAATCAGCCTAACTCTGTCTAATCCTAACCTTAACCCTAACCCTAGCCAGAGCCCTACCCCTAACATTTCTCCTCCAAACCATCCTAATACTAACACTGTAAGTGCCCTAACCCTAAGTAACTATAATGCCTTTAGACTAAGTATTCTAACCGACCTAACCTTATATGAGCCTAATATGAGGGAAAGCCACACCCTACCCCTAGCTGGAGCGGTACCCCTAACCTTTCTCTTCCAAACCATCCTAACAGTAACACTGTAGGTGTCATAACCCTAAGTAACTATAATGCCCTTAGACTAAGTATTCTAACCAACTTAACCTTAATTTGCCTAATATTTGGGGAAGCCTAACTCTAACGCTAACCCTAACCCTCACTGGAGCCCTACCCGTTATGTGTTTGCCCAAGCCATCTTAATACGAAACACTGTAAGCGCCCTAACCCTAAGTATACTAACAGACCTACCCTTACTAAGTCTAACCCTAACCCTTACACAAGCCAGAGCCCTACCCCTAACGTTTCTCTTCCAAACCATCCTAATAGTAAATACACTTAAGTACCCTAACTCTAAGTAACTTTAATGCCCTTACCCTAAGTATACTAACCGACCTAACCCTAAATAGCCTAACATGAGGGGAAGCCGAAATGTAATCCTAACCTTAACCCTAACACTAGATGGAGCCCTACCCCTAAACTTTCTCTTCCAAACGATCCTAATAGTAAACACCATAAGTGCCCTAATCCTAGAGTGACTTTAATGCCCTTACCCTAAATATACTACCCGACCTAACCGTAATCAGCCTGACTCTAGGGGAAGCCTAACTCTAACCCTAGCCAGAGTGCTAGACATAAGCCCAGCCCGACCCCATACATTACTCTTCCTAACCATCCTAATACTAAACACCGTAACTGCCCTAATCCTAAGTAATTTCAATGCCCTTAACCTAAGTATACTAACTGACCTAACCATAATCAGCCTAATTCTAGGGGAAGCCTAACCCTAACATTTAATACTTACCCTATCTCTAACACTCAGCTCAGGTCTTCATCTGGCTTCAGTGCTCCGACATACCTGCCTCACCTCGGACCACCGCTGGGCTTCAGGTCTGCAATATACCAGCCTCACTTCGGGCCACTGCTGGGCTTCAGAGCTGTGAAGTACCTGACTCACGTTGGGCCAACATTGGGCCTCAGGGCTGTGAGGTACCTGTCTCCCAGAGGGCCACTGCTGAGCTGCGACATACCCGCCTCAGTATGGGCAACTGCTGGGCTTCAGGGCTTCAATGTACCTGCCTCACTTTGTGGCACCGCTGGGCGTCAGGGCTGCAACATACCTGCCTCACTTCGGGCCACTGCTAGGCTTCAGGCCTGCAACGTACCTCCTTATGTCAGTCACCACTGGGCTTCAGTGCTCCAATGTACCTGCCTCACTTCAGGCTTTTGCTGGGCTTCAGGGCTGCAATGTACCTGCCTCATTTCTGGCCAACGCTGGGCTTCACGGCTGTGACGTACCTTCCTGAACTCCAGCCACCACCAGGCTTCAGGGCTGCAATGTACCTGCCTCATTTCTGGCCAACGCTGGGCTTCACGGCTGTGACGTACCTTCCTGAACTCCAGCCACCACCAGGCTTCAGGGCTGCAATGTACCTGCCTCATTTCTGGCCAACGCTGGGCTTCACGGCTGTGACGTACCTTCCTGAACT
>JAVJGI010000060.1:70642136-70652951 GCA_035590275.1 Ibycter americanus | reverse complement strand
CTCTTCCAGGCTCCTCAGTGCTATTTAGCTACTTAGCCTGAACAAGCCACAGCTGTACATTATCCACATCAGCCAACTCACTGCCCCTGAAGCAAGCCCGCAACTGTATATAATCAATGTTAATTAACCCTCTACAAGACAGCATTTGGAGCAGGGTCTTGTCTTGGCTCAGAAAGCAGGTAGCCTGAGTTTTCATGTGTTCATCACGCATCTTCTAGGGCAAGGTGAGAGCCAGAAAGAGAATTCTTTCCTGGCACCTTCTGTGTGCGAGCAGTGTCTTAACATTTCCAATGTGCATTTGGGCTCCCATCCAGTGCGAAAGGGAGGTGGGGGACCCTTTTCTTGGCTGGAAAAGCAGGAGCCCAAGTTTCATTGTTTCACTTCCATGCCCACCAGGGCAGCCTGAGAGCCAGAAAAAAATACCTTTGCGGCACCTTCTTTGGTGGAGCAGTGGCTGGCATTTCCAATGTGCGTTTGTCTCCAATCAGATGCAAAAGAGAGGGGGGACTGTTTTCTTGGTTCAGAGATCAGGTAGCCTAGTTTTTGTTGTCTCCCTCAGATGGCTAGAAAGGCAAGGTGAGAGGCAGCAAGAGACTTCCTTCCTGGAACCTGTCTGTTGGAGACTTGGCTGGACATTTCAAACATGCATTTGGGCTCCAGTAGAGTGCAAAACTGAGGGGGGAGACTGTTTACTTGGCTCGGGAAGCAAATAGCCTACGTTTTGTTGTGTCCCTCACATGGCTGCTAGGGCAAAGTGAGAGCCAGTACGGGAATTCCTTCCTGGCACCCTCTCTGTGGGAGCACTGGCTTGATGTTTCCAATGTGCGTTTGGTCTCCACTAGAGCATGAAAACGCAGGAACCATGAGAACATGTGAGGACTGTTTTCTTCACTCAGAAAACAGGTATCCCAAATTTTGTTGTGTCACTTCCATGGCCACCAGGGCAAGGTGAGAGCCAGCAAGAGAATTCCTTCCTGGAACCTCTCTGTTGGAGACTTGGCTGGACGTTTCAAACATGTGTTTGGGCTCCAGTAGAGTGCAAAACTGAGGTGGGGGACTGTTTTCTTTTCGTGGCTCAGAAAGCAGGTAGCCCAGGTTTTGCTGTGACACTTACACGGCTGCAAAGGGAAGGTGAAAGGCATTAACAGAATTCCTTCCTCTTGCCATGTTTGCGAGCCTGGGCTACAATACTTGGAGACATTTATAAGACCCTCTGTCAGTCTTCCCTTCTCCAGGGTAAACAGGTCCAGCTCTCTCAGCCTTTACTCATAAGAGAGATGTTCCAGGTCCCCTCATCATGTTTGCAGCCATCCACTAGACCTGATCCAGTAGTTTCCCATCTCTCTTGAACTGGGGATTCCAGAACTGGATACAGCACTACAGATGCAGCCTCACCAGGGCAAAGTAGAGGTCACCCCAGACAGCACTGTAGACAGATTTTGTGCCTTTGTGCAAGGCACAGATTGCAGCAACTACAGTGTGTAAGGTCTGTCCCTCACCAGGAAATGACCAGCAGCAGCAGACGTGGCCAGGTGGATGGCACCTGGAATCTTAAAGCTGAAATTGGACGCCAAGAGTGTGAGCAAATGCTGCGGTCCCCAACAGCAGAGAGAAACACAACTGGGAAGTGCAGCTCTGACAAGAAAAGAGGTTGCTGTCAGTGGTGTCTCTGCTGCCCATGGGGGCTTTTGGTAGAGGTGAAGGTGATTGCCAGGAACAATAAGGTGCTGCTAAAAGGTTCCCTGTGAAAATGGTTGGTGTGTTCATTGACTGTGTCATCAAGGGGGAGAGTAATGGCCGCTTGTGAGAAAAAACAGCAGTCTGAGAATGTAGTCACAGAAGTGGAGACACTGGTGTGATGTGCCTTGTGGATATATTCTGAGGGATATGGGAAAGATCTTTGAGCTGGAGATCTGCAGGCATAGATGTAGATAATTCTGCCACACAAACCAAGTGATCTGACCAGTTACTGGAATGGGAACATCTCTCATCATGCAGCTTTTCAATGAAAATGTAGGAACTTCATGAAAGAGCTGAGCTGGATTTGAGCATCTTTGCTCCTAAAGTGGAAGAGTCTATGCAGTCAGTATGATAAACCCAACTAAGAACAAGTCCCTCACTGAATCTAGGCAATGCTCTTCATGCAAAGTGGAAAGAATTAGTGCAGTTGTATTAAGATGTGTGAGAATCTCATCTTGAATACAGTGTGTGAGTTTGGGCAACCTGTTTGCTGGAGCTGAAGTAGAAGAGTAAATGAGAAGGTGAGCTGCTCAGGTGTTATGGGGAACAGCGATCCAACCAGTGACAAGAACGTAGTCTTGGAATATTCGACTTAGCGAAATGAATGCTGGATTGTGGACTATAGAGCACTAGGAATAATTGAGAACGGAAGCAGTGTAGTGAAAGGAACCGGTAAGACAGCACCCCAGAGCATGAAGGTGCAAACAAGTAGGAAGACACATCTGTTGGCCAGTCAGAGGGCTCTTACCTAAGGGCTGGTTGACTTTGGAGCAATTTTTTCTTTTAAAGTGGCACAAAACCAGCTGGTCAAGGGTGGAACTCAGTTTAGAGAAGTTTTGTTGTATGGTTGCTTGGAACAGTGAGACTCATGATGCAGGAGGCACTCATAGGGCAGTTCCCCTTATCATTGGCTCTTAGCTTTGAGTCTTATCTCATTAGGTTACCAACTGAAGTTTCAGCTTTCCAGACCCCTCTGGTCTTTCTTGTATGGTCAGACTCTACAGAAATCAGAAGCACCACTAAGGACTGGGTTTGGTTATGATGGCAATTTTCTTGTTTCAATCATAAATAGCAAGTTTGATGGTTAGCATTCTTTTGAGAACATCTGCCTGTGGCCTTCCGTGGTCCATAGTGGGTTGTGATGGCAAGCTCAGTCACAAGTAATGAACATGTCTCTTGATAAGCCACACACCTGAAACACCTGGCAAAGAGGCAGGCAATATTTCCTGGTGATGCTGCAAATGTTTCTTACTTTTGGGTACTCCTCTCCAAAGACTTCTCTTTGGCACACTTTCACCCTCCTCTGCACAGGAGGAGCACAGAGTTTAAAACTCTGTTTCCTGTTTCTGCACGTTTGTTTTTCATTTCTCTGGCAACACCTTGGAGCCTCTGGGTGAGCTGGCACTGGTGGGAGTGCACATTGTTCAGGGGAGTTTCTCCCTGGCTGCTCCTCACCTACCAAACCAACGTGCGAGTCTGCTCTGTGGCCACTGAAGCCATGAATGCCTTCCCCTCCTGAGCTTCTGCCATCATCAGGGCTGTTTCTCTCCCTGTGGGAAGAGCTGTGCTTGCTCCCACTGCCACATGCCAGCTGATGGTCAGTGTGCATCTGTGTTTCCATGAAGCAAGTTCACTTCCACATGGGAGGAGGATGGGCTGGTTGGCTTCTGTTCAGCTTCTTCCCTGGCTCGGTGCCAGTGCACGCTCTCTTCCTGCCAGAGTGCTGAGGGGGAGTTCCTGCAGATTCCCATGGTTTTGTCTTCCCTTGGATCCTCTGCATATTTTCTCCACCTTGTTGATTTCTCAGCATCATGTTGCCTCCAGCAAATGAACTCTTCAGCGCTTAACCTTGCTTTGCCGTGAAAGTGCTCTTTGGCTCCTGGCATTCAATGCCTGCTTCAGAGGTCAAATCATGGTGCCTGGAAAAACAACGGTGATCTTAGTCTAGGATTGTTCTTGCAGCCTGCTCATGGCTTCAGTCTCCTCCTGTCATTTTCTGGCAGCACTTGCTATGATATGCAGAAGACTGAACAAACACTAGAAACTGGAAATTAGGTCATGGTCTTCCAGCCATGCTTGTCCCTTTCAGAGGGACTATCCCTTTCTTTATACTCTCTCAGACCTCCGTGTTGTCTCTCTTTGCACCTCGCCAGTCAGAGAGCAGACAGCTAGCAATTTACACAAGTGCAACAGTTTAGTGCCAGACCAGGAGGGAGAAGACAGGACCTGGCAAACTGCAGAACAGACAGAACTCAACTGGACAAACACTCATTGTCTCCTAGGACAGAAAGCCAAACCCACTGGAGGAGAACAGCAACAGCAAGATCAGTAACAGGGAAGGCAGTGTATTCTGAACACCCTTTCGTCACACTTGTTCTTACCTGGCATAGAAGAGTAAATATGCACATTGGCAGAGAACTGTCCTGATGTCACAAAGAACTACAGTCATCATTCATCTCGTACCAACGTCCATTGCTGGCCTGCAAAGAAAGACAATGCTACCTTCAGATGGACTGCAGGGGGTTTAAAACAAAAACACAGACAGGACACCACTGAAGGACACAATACATCAGCGCAAAACATGAAGGTGACTAACCTTTATGAAGCAGTAATAGTATCCTGTCTGACAGCTGGAACTTTCATGTACCAGGACAGCATGCAAGGAATAGAGAAATAGGCTTAGGAGTGCATTTTGGTACACAGCAGTGCTGCAGGGCGGGATCCTTGCCCTTCCTGATGGGGCTTTCCCCAGACACCATGGTGCTGTTCAGAAAGCACTTGCTGCGGTTTGATCTCTTTCAGGACTTGCAGAACCTCCGGCCCTGCGCCGCTCTGCAGCAGATCATAGTTCTCGGCTGGCTCTGACTCCAGGTCAAAGAGCAACGGGGGCAAGTGAGGGGTCAGCGGGGTCAGGCCATGGCAGGCCTGGTCTGGGGGCATATCACTGTGAAAGGAACCTGCCAAAGAAAACCCTGGGTGTAGCTCAGTTTCTTTTCTTTGAGCTTTGCACAGCAAAAGCATACAGGACTTCACAAAGTTACCCATGCAGAGAAGAGGAGGCAGCAGCAACCTGGTGCAAAGGAATGGGCCTTGCACTTCCCAAGCCTGACAGCAAACAGGCTGTGTGGCGGATTGGGGGATGGCGGGTAGAAGAACATCTTCTGACGTGGACTTTGTGGGAAGTAGCAGAGGCAAGCTCACCTGTGCAACCACGAGCTGAAGAAGAGCCCGGAACAGGACCGGGCAGAGGCTCCTGAGAGTCGCATGGGAGCCATGATACTACAGCCAGAATACGGCCAGAGAGGGGGGAACCTGGCAAGCAGCAGCATCTTGTTTGCTCCCTACTCAGAGGTACTGGTGCACCATCCGTCCATTGCAGCTGTGGGGTTTGCTTTGGAAACATGGTGCAGTTGTTAAAGCAGAGCAGCCTGGGGAAGCCCAGGAACTCCATGGCATAAGAAAAGGTCCCAGCTCATGGATTTTCCCTGACTGGACCCCAGCTGGCCATGACAGTCCAGTTTCAAGTTCACTTGCGCATTGTACACAAGCATACAGGGATCCTACCAGCAGCCGACCTAAGACATTCTGTGTTTCCAGCTGCTTTCCCCAAGATCTCTAGCCCCCGACAACCTGTGTTCCCTTCTTCCACTGTAGCCTTGTTCCCCTCTCTGACCAGGCACACTTTCAGCCCTTTGGAGTGACTCTTTCCCTTTATGCCCAACTTGTCTGCCTGCAGCCTGCCCGACTTTGCAGGCACTGGGCATGGTAGTCCTTGCCTTGCAGAGCAGACTGGATTGGACTGAAGCATGGTTGGCTGTGAAAATTGAAAAACTGTATTTCAAGAACTAAGTCAAAGTCAGCGTTTGCATGCACTCAGCAAGGCATGGGCAGGACAGAGCAGGCCTTTGACAGTGAGGCTGCCTTTGCATCAGCAGGCATTGTCCCAGAAGGAAATGGTCATGGTACACTGCAGCCTGCCCTGGATCCTCTTCATCCTGCTGCTCAAATCTTTTTTTCCCCTTAGAATCTTCAGGAGCTCCTGCACCCTAGTAAAGAATTCCACCAGCTTCTGGAATGCAAACGTGCAGGGCGTAAGGCTGCCCTATTGTGTTTGTATTGGCCTTGGCCTCTGAACAGGGGTTGAGGTGAAGACTGGCTGTGGCCTTGGAGTAGTCATTACTGCTGGGCGCATTCCCATCTGTACCAGGATCCAGTTGTAGAAGTGCTGAGTGCAGGTGTAGGCTCTGGGCTTCCTTGCTCTCGCACAGCCTCTCCCCGAGCTGGTCATGCCAGCAAGCCAGAAATAGTGCTGTTATCTTTGTACACGAGAGGCCCACCGCTGTCACCGTGTAGTGGAGGAGAGAAGATGAAGGGGTTGTTGGGTGGCCACCATCAGCACTGCGGCTGGCTCCTTCTCTCTCACAGCACCTGCCGGAGTTCTGTTCACTGCACAGAAAGGTTCTGTAGAATCTTGTGTGGGAGGAAGTCATGGGCCTGGAAAGTAGGGCTCACTCCCATCTCTGCATGGTGATCCTGAATGCGTGGAAGACAGCCGTTCCAGGTTTGGGATCTGGAGCCATGGGATGCCAAGAGCACTAGATGGGCTTTCTGGGCAGAGTCCCAGGCCTCTAGAACAAGAGGGGCACTGGGCAAGGGCCTGCTGATGGGGAAGGCAGGGTAACATCCAACAACACTGGGGACCCAGAGGTGGGAGCATGACTGGCCGGGAAAAGCACATGTTGGGTGGTTGTGGCAGGGCTTGGCATTCCCCTGCTCCCCTAGTCTGTCCCTAAAATCCTTCCCCCTGCTCCCTCGGCCTGTCGCTAAAATCCTTCCCCTTGGCCCCCAGTCCATCCCAAAACTCCTTCCCTTGGCCCTCGGTCCTTCCCCCAACTGCCCCAGTCCATCCCTAAAATCTTTACTCCTGTTCCCAGTTCATACCAAAAATCCTTCCCCTTCTTCCTGGGCTGCCCCTAAGTCTTTCCCCCCTCACCTCACCACTCCATCCCTACAAACCTGCCCCCTGCTCCACTGTTGCTTCACTATATCTTTCACCTTGACCACAGTCCATCCCTAAAGTCCTTCCCTTTTTTCCTGTTCCCTCCCTAAACTCCTTCAACCCAAAGCCTCCAGCCTTCCCCCCGCTGACTGTCTGTGCCACTAATCTTTCCCCTGCACTCCCAATCCATACCTAAACACATTCCTTGACCCTGAGGGTCCATCCCCAAGTCCTTCCCCTAGAGTCTCTCAGTAATCCTTAAAATCCCTTTTTTTCTTTTTCCTAAGATCCATCCCTATAGTCCTTCCCCCCAAAACCCGTGATCCGTCCCTAAAGTCCTTCACACCAAGTTCCCCAGTCCATCCTAAAATGTTTCTCCCGCAACCCCCCAGTCCAGCCATAAAATCGGTTCCCCAGGCTCCACCCATCTGTCCCGAACTTCCTTCACCCCACACCCCAGGGTTCACCCCTAAAATTCCCTGGTCTGTGCCTAAAATCTTTCTCTCTGCCCCCTCGGTCTGTTCCTAGAAACCTACCTCTTGCCCATATGTCATCCCTATATTCCTTCCCCGCAAATCCCCAGTCCGTCCCTAAAATCCTTCTGCCCAAGTCCTCTAGTTCATCCCTAATATCTTTTCCACTGTCACCCCAGTCTGTCCCTAAAATCCTTCCTCCCACCCCATAAGTCAGCACATACATTCTTTCCCCCTGACCAACCAAATGGTCTATCAAATCTTTCCCCTGCCCCCTGGTCTGACCCAAAATTCTTTCTTCACCACCCCACCCCACCCCATGTCCATCCCTACAGTACTTCCCATTGCCCATTGTCCATGCTTGTAGTCCTCACACGCCAGGGACTTCCTCTTTACTCTGAAAGCAGGTAGCCCAAGCTCTCTTGCCCCATCCATGCCCATGGTGCCTAGGGGGAGACAAGGGTTTGCAGTGCAACTCCTGCCTGGCGCCTTGACCACAGGAGCAGAGGCCAGAGGCTCGCATTTGTGAGCCAGGCACTCCTGTAGAGCTGAGAAGGCACCAGGGCCATTCCATCAGCTCACAAAGCAGGTAGCCCAAACTGTCTTGCACAAGCTCCGTGGTGCCCATGGACCAGCAAGGGCCAGCAGTGGAATTCCTGCCTGATGCCTTGCTGGTGGGAGCAAAGGCCAGACATTCACGTTTGCAAGCAAGGGCCTCTGGTAGTGTTGAGAATGCACCAGTGCTGTTCCCTCAGCTCAGAAGGCAGGTAGCCCAAGCTCTTTTACCCAAGGTCTGTGGCACCTAGAGGGAGGCGAGGGCCAGCAGTGGATTTCCAGCCTGGTGCCTTGCTGGTGGGAGCAGAGGCCAGATGTTCAAGCTTGCAAGCAAGAGTCTCTGGTAATGTTGAGAAGGCACCAGAGCTGTTCCCTCAGCTCAGAAAGCAGGTAGCCCAAGCTCTCTTCTGCCAGTTCCATGATGCCTATAGTGAGGTGAGAGCCAGCAGTGCAACTCCTGTCTGGCGCCTTGACCACAGTAGCAGAGACCAGACATTCACGCTTGCGGCTGAAGGTGTCCAGTAGAGTTGAGAACACGCTGGGGCCATTCTCTCAGCTCAGAGAGAAGGTAGCCCAAGCTCTCTTCCACCAGGTCTGTGGTGCTTAGAGGGAGGCAAGGGCCAGCAGCGCAACTCCTGCCTGGCACCTTGACTGCAGGAGCAGAGACCGGACGTTTGAAATTACAGCTGAGGTGCCTCTGGTAGAGTCAAGAACGCGTCGGCAGTGTTCCCTCCGCTCACAGAGCAGGTAGCCCAAGATCTCTTGCTCCAAGTCCATGGTGCCACGTGGCCAGCAATGGTCAGCAACGCAACTCCTGCCTGATGCCTTGACTGCAGGAGCAGAGGCCAGGCAGTTGTTTTTGTGGCTGAGGTGACTCTGATAGAGTTGACAATGTGCGAGCGCTGTTGCCTTGTCTCAGAAAGCAGGTAGCCCAAGCTCTCTTGTGCCAGGTCCATGGCACCCAAGGGCCAGTGAGGGCCAGCAGCTGAACTCCTGCCCAGCACCTTTGCTGCAGGAGCAGAGGCCGAACATTGCAATCACAACTGAGGGCCTCCAGTAGAGTTGAGAACGTGCCAATGACAGTCCCTCGGCTCACAACACAGGTAGCCCAAGCTCTCTTGTGGAAGTTCCATGACACCTAGAGGCTGGTGAGTGCCAGCAGCAGAACTCCTGCCTGGTGCCTTGCCCGCAGGAGCAGAGGCCAGACGTTCGCATTTGAGGATGAGGTGCCTCCAGTACAGCTGAGTACATGCCAGGGCTGTTCCATTGGTTTCAGAAAACAGGTAGCCCAAGCTCTCTTGCATCAGATCGGTGATGCCTAGAGGCCTGTGAGGGCCAGCAGCACAACTCCTGCCTGATGCCTTACCTGTGGGAGCGGAGGCTGGACATTCACATTTGCGGCCGAAAGTGTCCTGTAGAGTTGACAACACCCTGGGGCCGTTCCTTCGGCTCATAAAGCAGGTAGCCCAAGCCCTTCTGTGGCAGGGCCATGGAGCCTAAAGGCCAGTGAGTGCCAGCAGTGGAAACCCTGTCTGGCACCTTCACGGAGGGAGTGCACGCCACACATTTGCATTTGTGACTGAGGCTGTGCAGTAGAGCTGAGAACACCCCTGGGCAGTTCCCTCTGCTCGGAAAGCAGGTAGCCTAAGCCCTGTTTCAGCAGGTCTGTGGAGCCTAAAATCTGGTGAGGACCAGCAGTGCAACTCCTTCAGGGCAATTTCCCTGTGGGATCAGAGGCCGAATGTTCGCATTTGTGTCCAAGGGCCTTCAATATATCTGAGAAAGTGCTGGAGCTGTTCCCTTCATTCAGAAAGCAAGCAGCCCAAGCTCTGTTGCAGCAGTTCTGTGGTTCTCAAGGCCCAGTAAGGGGGAGCAGCAGAACTACTGCCTGGCACCTTTCCTGCAGTAGCAGAGGCTGGACTTTTGCGTTTGTGGCTGAGTGCAAAATTGATGGGGGCACCGTTTGATCTGCTCACAATGCAAGTAGACCAAGTTTTGTTGTTTCACTTTCATGGCTACCTGGACTAGGTGAGAGTCAGCAAGAGAATTTCTTCCTGACACCTCTGTGGGAGCAGTGGCTGTACGTTTCCAGCATGCACTTGGGCTCACATCAAGTGTGAAAGCGTAAGAACAGTGAGGAAATGTGGGGAACATTTTCTTCGCTCAGAAAGCAGGTGGCCCAAGTTTTGTTGAATCACTTTCATGACTACCAGGGCAAGGTGAGAGCAAGCAAGAGAATTCCTTCCTGGCGCCTTGTCTCGGGGAGCTGTGGCTGGATGTTTCCAACGTGTATTTGGGCTCCCGTAGAATGAAAAAGCAAGGGGGGTACCATTTTCTTGGCTCTGAAAACAGGTAGCCCAAGTTTTGTTGTGTCATGTCCATGGCTACCAGGGCAAGTTGAAAGACACCATCAGAATTTCTTCCTGGCACCTTCCCTGTGGATCAGTAGCAGGATGATTCCAATGTGCATCTGGGGTCCGGTAGACTGGAAGAGTGAGGGGGGGACTGTTTGCTTGGCTCAAAAAGCAAGTAGCCCAAGTTTTGTTGTGTCCCTCACATGACTGCTAGGTCAAAGTGAGAGCCAGCAAGACAATTCCTTCCTGGCACCTTCTGTGTGGGAGCAGTGGCTGGACATTCCCAGCAGCCATTTGTGCTCTGGTAGAGTGCAAAAGTGACAGGGGGACCAATTTCTGGGATCAGAAAGCAGGTAGCCCAACTTTTGTTTTCTCAGTTCCATGGCTACCAGGGCAAGTGGAGAGCCAGCAAGAGAACTCCTTCCTAGCACCTTCTGTGTGGGAGCAGTGGTGGGACATTTCCAAGGTGCGTGTGGGCTCTGGTAGACTACAAAAGTAAGGGTACTGTTTTCTTGACCCAGAAAGCAGGTAACGTAAATTTTATTTTGTCAGTTCCATGACTACCAGGGCAAGTTGAGAGCCAGCAAAAGAATTCCTTCATGGCACCTTGATTGGATGGGACCTTTAAAGGCCAGGTAGTCCAACACCCCTGCCATAAGAAGGGACATCTTCAACCATATCAGGTTGCTCTGAG
>JAVJGI010000060.1:70626973-70642036 GCA_035590275.1 Ibycter americanus | reverse complement strand
GCAAGCAAAGTGTCCATTTATTAGTAACAAAACATATCCTTATATACATTTTACTATAAGCGTGTTGCATACTGATTGGTTAGTTTCTACCGCATATTGTTTCTAATAGTCTCTGAACGGCTTATTGTTAAAACAGCTTATAAGCAATTTTTAAAACTTTTCTTGTTACCTTTATGTTTCTGTGATGTAGCTAAAGACACCTGCAGCTGTGTATTACATGACCACCAAGAGTTCCTCCTTAGCACATTCCATTCTCTTATCTTGCTATTCTATTGCTTCTTGCTGACTGACCGGTTGCTAGCCCGCAAGTCTGCAGTTTAGTTAACTCTTTGTTGGGCTATTCCAGGGCTTGTGCCCTACAAGCTTCAATACGTCTTCATTTCCTAACTGATCAATGTTCAGACTTTCATCCTCAAGGTCTCGATCCACACTGTGGTGCCTAGAGGGAGGCGAGGGAAAGCAGAGCAATTCTTGCCTGGTGCCATGCCCATGGGAGCAGAGGCTGGATGTTCGCGTTAGCGAGCCAGTGCCTCCTGTAGAGTTGGGAAGGTGCCAGGACCATTCTCTCAGCTCAGAAAGCAGGTAGCCCAAGCTCTCTTGCCCCAGATCCATGATGCCTAGCTCAGCCTGAGGGGATTTGGGTTTTTTTGCCTTTCCACAAGCACACTGCTATTGCATGCATGCCTCCAGAGGACTGGAAATCTTGAGGTTCAAATCCTTGGTTGTCTCTAGAGTTCTTTGCCCTGCATTTCTGAACCTAAGTGATCGTTTGTCCTACGTCTGCAGAGGCTCATGACACAGACCTGGCACAGAAGGCTGGGATCCCAGACAGCCTGCTTGGAGGATAGAATGCATGTTTCTAATGGGAGAAAAGTCCTTTACAGGTAGAAAACTTTGCTGTGATGCCTTTGAAATATATATATATTTAAAATTATACATTCCAACAAAATACTTCTGATTTGATGAATTCGTATTTTCTACTCGAACTAGGCAATCAGAAAATTCCCAGCTCTCTCAAAGTTCTGTTTAGTGGATGTGTTATTCATGGCACCCTAAAGAGCACCTCTCAAAGTTGAACTGTCCTAGTCATTTCATTCCCCACATAACTGATGTTTTCCCAAGCCTCTCTTCCTTTTTGTTGTGTCTCTGAAACCTTCTGCCACATCCTTCTTTTTTGATGAAGGGATCAGTGCAGAGCAGTGGTTCAGAGGAAGATCTCTTGTTGATTTGTATGATGGTGCTCTCTTCCAGTATCGTTTTCAACATTGCTCTGTTTGCTTCCTAACATTGTTTGCTCTTTTGATCGATGCTGTGTGTTGAACAGAGACTGTTATTGAATTGTTCACAAAAGTAACCAAGACTTTTTTTCCCCTCTGTGGTTGCAGGTAATTTAGAGCCCCATGGGTGAGATTATCCTTCCTGATGTCAATCATTAGCTTTTATTTCTGAGCCCTGCAAGGCAGGCAGGCAGCAGCACTGCAATCAGGCTTCCCACAAAGGAGCAGGGCTTCAAATTTGGTCTGGGACTCTGTAGGCATGCTGCACCAGCAGCTGTGCAGGAGTGGCACGGAGGTAATGTCTTCCCCACAGAGCCCTGTCCCCTTTGTCATCAGTGTGACCCCCCGCCTTGCTCTCACAGTTACACACTCCAGCTGCAAGTTCTCAGAGAAGTAAATACTAAGAAGGCAGCACCTCCTTAGTTTTCTCAAAGAACTGTGCCTCCGGAGCTGAGGTTTTTCTGCAGAGTCTATGATATAGGAAGACATTATTTCCTAGTATCACCCGAACAATCATCCAATACGTAACTGGTCGGTGCTATGGCATAGGGCAAGAGCTGGCAAGAGAACTTCCTTCATTTAAACTGCTAATCCCAGTCCTATAAAACTGTCTGTGGCCTTTGCTTAAACATTCTACTTTGAAGGGACCTGAAGGTTTCCTGAAAAGCTAACCTCTTGGCTGCTGTGGAAATGCTTAAAGTTTTGGGCTCTTAGTTGTTTTTTTTTTCATTTGGTGCTTTTAATTGGCCTTTCTACCACCAGTCTGCAAACTCTGCTGTGAGTTGAACACGTCAACCAAACCACACAGGCTATCTCTGACAGGCAAATACAAAGAGCAAGTAACAGACAGGGGGAAAAAAGTGCAAAATATATTGTAACATGGGAAAATATTTTTAATATTTTTTTTGTCACAAGAAACAAATTAAGTTTAATATTAGATTGGTCAGCATGGAAAGGCATTTAAATGGATAAATGATCTAGATTTTATGGTTGAAGATTTTCTATATCTAGTAGGCAAGTGCTGAGAGGTCAGTTAAGCCTCCTGGGCTTTTGCAGTGCAACAGTTTGCTGCGTGTAAAACAAATAACATGGATTAAGCTAGACTCATTTTTCTGGCAGATCAAGCAGCTGTCATCTGTCAGGTTGTGGGAAAATTGCTCGGGACAGGGATTAGAGAAAATTGGGACCTATATAGAAGCGTAGTATTACAGAAAGCGTTTTAGGGTAAAATACAGGTATCGCTTTCAGGATGGCTGGCATGCACGGAATCTACTTTACCACAGCTCCCTGCATCTCCAGAGATTTGCGTAGCTGTTATATGGGATTTGACTCAGTGATGCTGTCAGCAGCAGTCCCTGAAAAGACTGGTCAGATCGACCCCCGATACGGTGGGCTGGCAAAGCTCCTGTTGTGGGCAGGCAGGGGGGGCACAAGGATCTCATCTTTCTTGAGAAACTGACAGGCTGATCAAATATAAACGGTTCGAGGAAACCGCTGATTTTCACATGACACAGTGGCTGGACATTTTCAGTTTGGGAGCTGGGCTCCACTAGAGTGCGAAAGTGCAGGTGGGACCGTGTTGTGGCTCAGGAAGCAGCGGCCCCAGTTGCCCTCCCGCCTTGCCCCCAGTACCCGTGAACCAGAGGTGTCACTGAGCCGAAGCTGCAGGGCAGCTCTGAGGCTGAGCCGGGTTAGCTGGGCGCAGAGGGGGTCTGGAGGGTTTGGGATAGTGTTCCTGCATGGAGCAGCTGCAGGGGACAGAGCAGCAAGAGGCTGGGGCGGGATCCCTGCCCTTCCCGACGGGGCTTTCCCTGGACACCAGGCGCTGTTCCAAGAGCACTTTCTGCAGCCTGATCTCCTTCAGGACTTGCAGAACCTCCGGGGAGTAGGAGGGAAGGACTTTAGGGACAGACAGAGGGCAAGGGGAAGGATTTTAGAGAAGGTTGGGGGGGTGGGGGGGTGGGGGTGTGCGGGTGGTGTGAAGAGGAAACAATGTTAGCGATGGACACGTGGGGGCCAGGGGAAGGATTTTAGGATGGGACACAGGGAGGTCGAGAACCTGTTCAGGGACAGTCTGAGGATGCGGGGGTAAAGATTTTGGGTACAGAACCATGGGACGAGGGGAAGGATGTTAGGGACAGAGTGGGGTGGACTTTAGGGGTGGACGGAGGAATGGGGAGGATGTTAGGGGCGGACATGGTGAGTTGAGGAAAGTTTTTAGTGGCGGAGGGGAGGATTTCAGGGATGGAGCTGGGGGGGTCGGGGTTGGGGGGGGAGGGGAGTTTAGGGGCGCACTGAGGAGTTTGCGGGGAAAGACCTTGGGATGGGACCAGGAGAGTCATGGGAAAGGTTTTAGGAATGTACACGGGGTGGGGTCAAGAAAGGATTTTGGGATGGATGGAGAGGGGGGGTAGGAGTAAGGAGTTAAGGGACATACTGGGTGCAAGTGAAATCACTGTACGGAAGGTCATAGAAGGTTTTAGAAATGGGCACGGGGGGATGTGGGGAAGGATTTTAGGGATGGACAGGGGAGGGGAGCAAGGATTTCAGGGATGAACTTGGGGAGTTGGGGAAAGTACTCGTTGGATGGACTGGGGGGTGCAGTGGAAAAGAATGTAGGGGCAGAGCACAGGGGAGGTGGGAAGGATTTTAGGGATGGACTGGGGGGGTTGTTGGGAAGAACATTAGGTGATGCCACTGTACAGATACCACTGTATATACATTTATGTCCAAGGATTCCATTAAGGGAAGGTTGCTGGCTCAGCAAAGGGACAAGGTGTCTAAACTGACCAATCACCAAACTCTGATGTAGTGTTTAGCTCTATGTTAAACACATCTGGGTACAAAGTTTAGGCCAAGCTGGCTCTCTGAAGTTGTTAGAAGTGATGAACGAAGGGACTTCTAATCCAGGGAGTCAGCCTTGGGAAGGACAGGGAACAAAGAATGGATGGGGAAAAGAACACTGTTCTCCTCAGTAATGAAGAAAGAAGCCTCCAAGTGAGGAAGTTCTGGCCACAAGAGGAGACAAGTTGATAAAGTGCTGCGATCCACAGGAAGTTGGTTGAGAGTAGGACAAAGGTAATTGTGGCGGTGGGAGATGGTGACATCCAGCTCACCTAGCCCCCCCAGGAGAGGGCAAGTCCCAATGGAACTGTTCTCTTCTGCTCTGCTTTCAGTGCCAGCCCCTCTGCAGGATGGTGTAACTAAAGGTGTGAGAAGGGGACTCTGGTGATGGCTGTTGCCTCTCTGTGCCTCTGAGAGTCCAGAGCAGAGGGTGTTGGTGCAGACCCAGAACCCAAGGGTGGCTCTGGCATGGGCAAGCAGGCTCTCCGGTGCAGGCACGAGGATGGGGCTTGGCACAGTGCTGCACCGAGCCCTGGCTGGCAGCGCTGGCTGCCCCGAGCCTTGCAGGCTTTGCTCCCGATGGGACAGACCTGCCTGGCTTCCCTCTATGTGCAGAGAGGCCTTGGAGCTGGTGGAGGGTGAACTGGTGGTGTAATTTCGCACAAGCACTGTAATCTTTCTGCATAAATGTCAGTGAAGTGTTGAGCATCCTCCACAGCTGGTGTTACAGGGTGCTAGTACAGCTCCTGGTACAGCCCCAGGCTGGCCTTTGGCTGGTTTTTGCCAAGCACCGCTGGTGCCCGCAGCCTTTGGCTTTCATGGGCTGGAGCCAAACCCTTTGTGTCCATGAAGGCCCCCACGGCCCAGGGAGTGAGACAGGGTCTGTGAGGCTCTAGAGGCTGGACAAGGCAACTTGCAAGTGTTTATTATTGAGAACAACAAAGAGTTTACCCTTACTTATTCCTGTACTACTGTCTTTCTACCTCTACAACTCCTACTCTACTGAGTTTCTACCTCTCTACTCCTATGTTACTTTGTTTCTACTGCTGTGACACTCCCTTGCTCCCCACGGCTGCTTCTGTTTCTAGTGCAGCCCCCGCTGAGACCCATTTGGCTGCCTGGCTGGAAGCATAGGGAGTGCTGCAGCTGGTATGCAGGACCAGTTTGGGGCAGGAGGTGTGATGCAGTGCAGCGAAGCCATGGATGGAGCCAGAGCTGCCTCACATTTGCGTCCAAGGGCTTCTGGCAGAGCAGGGAATACACCGCGGCCATTCCCTTGGCTGAGAAAACAGGTAGCCCAAGCCCTGTTGTGCCAGGTCCGTGGCAGCCAAGGGCTGGTGAGGCCCAGCAGTGGAAGTCCTGCCTGGTGCCTTGCCTGCGGCAGCAGAGGCTGGACTTTTACATTTGTAACCGAGGGCCTCCAGTAGAGCCGAGAACATGCCAGGGTTGTTCCCTCAGCTCAGAAAGCACGTAGCCCAAAGTCTCTTGCACCAGATCCATGGTGGCTGAGGACCTGCAGCAAAACTCCTGCCTGGCGCCTTCCCTGTGCCAGTGTTGCAACCTCCCAGTGTTGCACCATCAGCAGAATATGATGTTCTAACTGTTGAGCTTATTATTAATGCTGAATGTCAATAACTCACCTGTATACATAGTGATTTTTCTGGGTTTTTTTCTTCTCCAGTTCTTCTTGAACATTTGAGTGCAATTTTACAGGACATGACCATATTCTAAGAAACAATCTGTCTTTTAAATTGATCAAGCTCATTGGTCAAAGGTATCTCAGAGAAGTGGATATTTCTGCAAAATTTTGATTGCAAAAAAGGGAACAATGTATTTGAAATGCAGCTAAGATATAAAAGTTTGGCTAGAATGCTCACATGAATTTGGGCTTACACTGACAAAGGGTTAAGCATCACTAAGGCTGGCTTACTGAGTAGCATTATTGCTATTCACTTGAGCATTTGTGTATCTTATACACTGAACAGAAAGAGTAGCGGATTGAGACAGTTAATATTCTGAGCAAGAAACATCTGAGACACCCCTGGGACGTGCTGTAGAAACCCGTTCAACACTTCCATGTGCACATTGCTTTTTGCAGATATACAAGATATGTGTGTTAGATGTTTCAAAAAAATCAGTGAGATTACAAATTTATGTAATAGTCTTATGTTTTTAAGCTTTTTACCTAGATACTAAGGGTTTGAAGTGGAAAGTTTCTGACTTGAATCTCTTCCATCCCAAGAAATTCTACTAACCAGCAAGGCTGAAAGATTACTTCTTGAAGTGGGACAAAACCACTGAAAATCTTGCCACGTTCAAACACTAGAAATCAAAACAGAGGGGCTGAATTCAGAACGCTGTCTGTGGAGAGATGCGAATGCTAGGATACTATTCATAAACTCTGTGTTAAAGCATCACCAGACAAAATGCGTAAAGTGTACAAACTGTTGTACTGAGTGCTGGATTCCATTTCCCAGGACATATCCTAACCATTTGGACTCAAGAGCCTATATTCCACTCAAGCTACTTATTAGGGTTATAAGTGTCTGTCTGGATCTCAGCCCTAGCCTAATAATGTCATTAGCTTGAACGTGTGGGCGCCTTGAATCCTCTGCCCAATCCTCCTCCTTTTCCATTCCAAACACACGAATAGCACATGCTTACTTTCTGTGGTTTGGCAGTAATTTCAGTCTGAATCTGAGCCAGGCACATAAACCGTGCTTGAGACACTTACATATGCCACTGACTCATTGCCAGCTGGGACTCCAGCCACAAAGCTATCAAGGTGGCTTGTGGGGAGCTAAGGTATCTCAGCCTTGGGGCGAGTGTGCTGCTCAGGATTAGTGTCAGTTCTAAGGTGGAATCTTTGTCCTGTTGTAATTAGCAACAAAACTTCCTTTGTGTCAATGAGATCAAAATTACCCATGCAATGCCAGGGAATGATAGATAAGAACCCATTAGCCTGGGTTTTGAATTGTTGCTTTATCATTTATAATGAAGCACCTCAAGGCTGATGGACATAAAATATATTTTTAATTGTGTGGTGCGGTCTGTAAGGTGACTTAAAATGCAGGATAAATTCTTCCTTTTCTTAAAGCATCACAAACACTAATCTCCATTTCTATGTACTTTATCATTGTCAATAATCTGCTGAATGTACAAAGCAAGAAATGGGAGGAAAACTAGAAAAGTTCAGGTTGTACAGAGTTGCTTTACCTTTTAGTGAACTCTTGTTTCATCAGCTTCAGTTTTACAGCTGTCCTTGGGTCTAATTCAATGCAGAGAAGTGAAGTAATATTGCTAGATGGCTGTAAACCCCAGGGAAATCCTCTATTAAGGGCTTGATGGCCCTTAAGGGAATGTCAGACTTTATTGTTTCTCTGTTTCTTTGAACGCCATGATCTTGAACTCTGAAGTAGCATTAGCATCCAGGACTGTACTGCTTAAACTGGGATTGGCTAGATAAACTGGTTATTCTTTATAAATATGTATTATAATATTCTCTTCAATTTCCATTTCAGGAGAATTATTTTTCTGCTTCAGAATTAGTTCAGTGGAAAAGGAGAAACATTTCCAAAGGCTTGAACCTTGAGGGAGAAGACACAGAGTTAGGGCTTCTACAATCAGTATTAACAGTGCTGTCCTAGCCTATATGAGATACAAGTTCAAGAGCCTGTCTATACCAATTCAGAGGACAGGAAGGCAAAGTTTTCTTCCCAAAATGGTAATTCAGATTTTTTTAAAAAATAATTATTCCATTTTCTGCATCCCAGGCTAATGCCCTACATTAAACTATAGGGACTTCAAATGTCTTCAGAACAATCTTTTGAAAAACGGATTTTAACTTTAAAATTATTTTAGCTATTTCTGTTTGATTTGTTTTTTCTTGGGATTTTTTTTTTTTTACCTGTAGGTGTTCTTACATGTCAAGCATTTTCCACATCTAAATAAAGGATTTGATTCTAACTTTGGACACTGCTTAAATTGAGTTTGTCCCCATCTTTCTTATAGGCCCTCTTTAAGCAGCTGAAAGGCCACAATAAGGTCTCCCCAGAGCCTTCCCTTCTCCAGGCTGAACAACCCCAAGTCTCTCAGCCTGTCCTCACAGGAGAGGTGTCCCATCCCGCTGACCATTTTTGTGGCCCTCCTCTGAACCTGTTCCAGCACGTCCATGTCTTTCCTGTGCTGAGGGCCTCAGAGCTAGATGCAGTACTGCAGGTAGGGTCTCACAAAAGTGGATAGAGGGACAGAATCCCCTCCCTAGACCTGCTGGCCATGCTGTTTGTGATGCAGCCCAGGATTCAGTTGGACTTCTGGGCTGCAAGCACACATTGCTGGCTCATGTCCAGCTTTTCATCCACCAGTCTCCCCAAGTCCTTTTCTGCAGTGCAGCTCTCAATCCCGTCATCCCCCAGACTGTATTTATACCCTGACCCAGGTGCAGGAACTTGCACCTGGCCTTGTTGAACCTCATGAGGTTCATACGGGCCTACTTCTTGAGCTTGTCCAGATCCCTCTGGACGGCATCCCATCCACCATATCACTCAGCTTGGTGTTGTCTGCAAATTTGCTGAGGGTGCACTTGATCCCACTGTCCATGTCATTGATGAGGATATTAAACAGCACTGGTCCCAATACCTGAGGGACACCACTTGTCATTGATCTCCATCTGGACATTGAGCTGTTGACCACTACCCTCTGGATGCAACCATCCAATCAATTCCTTATCCACTGAACAGTCCACCCATCAAACCCATATCTCTCTAATTTAGAGAGAAGGATGTTGTGGAGGACTGTGTCAAAGGCCTCACAGTCCAGATAGAAAACATTCGTCACTCTTCCCTTGTCCACTGATGTAGTCACTCCATCATAGAAGGCCACTAGGTTGGTCAGGCAGGACTTGCCCTGGGTGAAGACATGCTGGCTGTCTCGAATCACCTTCTTGTCCCCTCCAGGTGCCTTAGCATAGCTTCTAGGAGGACCTGTTCCATGATCTTCCCAGGCACAGGGGTGAAGCTGGCAGGCTGGTATTTCCCAGGGTCCTCCTGGATATTCCAGGATACAGCCTGGCATGAGCAGTTTATTTGAAAACAAAACTAGGAAAAAAGCACTCAGGAGGCACTTAACTATACAACTTAACCTTCAAGTTTGTATGCATGATTATTTTTCAACTGTCCATGGCTGAACTTTCTGAGATTCTTCTATAGACAACATGTCCTATGAATAGATCTTCAACTAAGATAGAACTAAACCCAAAGGTCTGAGTGTTAGAAACAAACAAGCAGCTGTTTCCACCTGGGTCAACCTTACCCTGCACAGTACAGCAAGCAGTCAGTTTACTTCCTTCCTGAAGAACCCATCAAGCAGAAAATAGCCTGTGGGTTTAAGTTCAGAGGAAGAGGCAAAGAAAAAAAATTGCTTTAACTTATTCCCCTTTTTTCAGAATAAAAACAAAAGAAAAGAAAAAGGAAAGTGTGGGTCAGAGTGAAATCTTCCAAGACACACCAAGGAGATGGAAATCTCATCCAAACCGCACTCCCAAAGTTTTTTTCATCCAAAATGCAAATAGTTCTCTTCTTTGACTCACAGATCACCAAGGTCACCACTCTGTTCATGCACAGTAATGCATTCCCATTTGAAGGATCATTAACACATTTTTATTTACTTATTTTGGTTAAACTCATGTCCCACCTGATTTTCTCCACATTTGCTCAACAATAAATGGCTTATAACCAAAGACACCAATTTTATACTGCATATTTGCTGTAAAATCACATTCATATAAATACTGACTTCACACATTCAACATGAAAGGGGAGTTGATATCTTGCAGACAAGAAGGTCAAGAGCATAGGCTGCCTGGAGGGCTGCCTTCAGGTAAGAAAATCAATTATGTAAGGTTAGTTTAAAATTTACTGCCTTTTTTAAAGCTTATCAACTAAAGGATGAGCTTTGTTATTTACATTCCAGCCAGTGGCCGGAAGGGCATGGGCAGCATTGCCTGAGTAAAATTTCAGGAACCTCAGCCCCAGAAGAAATCTGCATGGATCTCTCTTGCCCTCTGCCTTTCATTTCTCTAACCCTCTTTACTGAAGAAGGCTTAAATGCATCGTTACGAAGCCTGTCAGGTGAGGGATAAAAAGGAACAACTCTTCAGCACCTGCAATCCACTCTCCATCTGTAAGGTCCTTGAGAACATCAACAAACCTTAACATCCCTTTCCAGGCCCCTGGGGCTAGCCCTACCACGCCTATGGCCCACGACCCCGTTCTAGCTTCCTTGAAGCCATCAGTCCCTGCCCCATTGAGATCACAGGATGCCATCTCCAGTCTTGCCACAACCCTGCCCTGCCCAGCCATGGGCCATGCCAAGCCAAGCCCACCTGCAGGCCAATGTCCCATCCCTGTCCTCTGGAAGGTGCCCAAACCCCAGGGATGCAGCTGTTCTGGCTTCCCCCTGGCCTGCCCTGCCCCTGTCTGTGCCACCCCCTGGTGCAGGGACCTGCCAGCCCCCACACTGCCCTGACACCATCTGACTATGAAAAGGCCTACTGTTGATTTAGAAACAGAAATGCAACAGCTAGAAACTAATGTTTGTGTTTTACAGGTGTCAGAAAATGGGCAGTTATTGTTGGTTCTGGCAAGAAGCATAGCTTTACAGTCTATTTTGAATATAAAAGAGGCCATAGAGGTGCTGCTATTACTTAAATTCTTGACTGTCCTTGGTCTCACTCCTAGCACTTTTCTAGTAGAGCATTCTCTTATGAAGAAAGAAGTAGATAAGTAGATGCTTCAATATAGCTTTTTTGGGGTGTTTTTTTGTTTGCTTTTTTTTTTCTTGTTGCTGGAGCTGAAGATCTGATTCATGGTTTGGCTTATATTCTCCTATTTTTATATGGGAATTTTCTCCAATTCCCGTCTAATGTTAGTTTTACAAGGCAGTTTTGCTACAGTTTTGTTACAACTTGCACTACATGGCCCATCACTATAGTATTTCAGAAGCAACACAAAGCTGTCTGTTCTGAATGGTCACTCCCAAGTTTGAAGGGCATTCAGCAACTCAACGAAGCTAAACTTTTTGATTAGAGAATTTCAGAATGAGCATCATTGTTAAAATTATCAGCTTCCACTGGGGACCTAGCTGCAGGCTGGCTTTAAGGTATCCTGCTAAAAAATGCACAGTGAACTCATTGTCCTGGCTGCCAAACACCAATGTGAGGCCCTTGACAGCATGATGGTATCAAACCTCCAAATAAAAAGCAATTCTCCTAGCAGACTGTAGCTTCCAGCAATGTACATAGCTTGATACAGTCATTAGTTTTTATGCAGTTTTAGAGCAAACATTTTACTAGGAACCCAATTTTCTTCTGACAGAAAAGACTATTAGGCATCCCATGCATGACAAGTGTCAAGAGCTCCTTCCAATTGAAAATGCCATCAACAGAAGGTGATTTGCCATCAAAGCTATACACACATACTTTGTTTGCTTGGTTTGAGCATTAAAAAAAAAAAGAAGGAAAAAAGAGAAGCATCTTAGCTTATCTCTTATGATCTCCTCTGCTGTTTATGGCTAATATTTGTTTTAAAAGTTTGCAAAAGGCACTTCTATAAAGGCTATAGTCAAAGGATGCTTGGATTTTTCAGTAGGTAACAGCCTCGAGTTTTGCATTATGCAAAGACAGCTGGCAAAGCATGTGGGCTGTGAAATAAGTGGAAGGCTTGATAAAATCCATCCTGAAAGAGAAAACAAGGTTAGGAGCAATGAGCTGTGACTGACTAGAGCTGTGGGAGCTTGGAAACCTTCCCCCCAAATGCAAATGCTTAAGGTTACTTACCTGAATTGTCTGTGGAAAGAAACTGCGTTCTGTGACAGCACGAAATGAGGGAAGATGAAGCTTAGTCCTATCCTTTGCTGTTTCACGGTGCCCAGCATCCATTCCCAAAGAACGCGCTCAACTTGCAAAAGCGACTTAATTTCTGCTGGAGGGGCACATGCTGTAGTGGAATATAAAATAAACTGTATTCTGTGCTTTTAATTTCAAGGTATTCCCTCACGCAGAGATATTTTGTTCTTAATATAGACAAAATAAGCTATTCTCAGGTGCAGAAATGTCATGGATGGCTCCAGAGCTCAAGTTCTGGCCCTTTCGGATATTGAACTACAACAGTGGTGCCTCAGAAGAGACATTTTAGCACTGCACAATGTACAGGAGTTTCTGCTTGCTGTGCGAGTCCCAGAAGCCAAAATTAGATCAGATATCTATTTCTCCAAAGAAGGCTTTTCTTCCTGCAGTCTATTCAGTCAATAAAATTACCCAAACTTAAAACACTTTTTTTAGAGCTTTTCTAGAGAATCTTTTTGCTCCTCTGATTTCTATTACTCCTTTTATTGTGAACTATTTCTCCCTGAGCTTTAGAAGGTCTCTGAACCCTATCAACAATTTCTCATTTAAATTTGCTGGAAATGACTAAGGAAAACTGGGGATTGTCTTAGCCATTATCTTCATGAGGTATGTCCTAGAGACATAGTGTACAAAAACTAAAACATGTAAAACAAAAAACCCAAACCAAACCCTTGACACTGCCCTTATTAAGGATTACATGGCAAAGATGGAGTTAATGCAAAGGTAGTCAAAAGTCTAAAATCTTTACGGTTTTTAAATATTTTGTCAGAAATCTGACCAAAAGACCTTGGTTTTTTTTCTTGTGGAGATTGTACTGCAATACAATTTGCATTGTTGTTATTAGCTAGATACAACATTGCTGTCCTCATTAAAAAACAGCATTAAAAACAGGCAAGCTAACCTCACCATAAATTAGGTAGATGCATCAGGTAACACACCTGAAATGAAAATCAACCCTGATATATTGATGAAATACAAGGATAAAATATCAAATAAATTTTACTTAATTAACCTTCATGGAATAGTAAAGAGTAGGATGATTTCATCTGTTAAATAGTGCATTACATTATTACTCTCTGACATTGTTTGGTGACTGATCACTTAAATGAACAATTTCACAGGAGCTTCTTTGTATATTGGGGTAATTCAGGCATTTGTAGTAATGTTGATTTTGCAAGTCATTCTATTAGTTTCAAAGTTACTTCTCAAGTCAAGCTGCAAAGAAATTATCCTTCAATAAGAAGTATAAGATAGACCATTGTTCATAGCAAGATGTAATTCATAGGGAAAAAAAATCCTGAAGTTCCCTTTGACTCGCTTGGGACATTTCTGGAGAATGCTAAGTGTACTTCTCCACAGTATCTGCACAGATATTGTGAAAATAGCCAAGATTAATAGACACAATACAGTTACAAATCAGGAAGTTACGATACAGATGCCAAAGAAGTATGTGAGCAGATGTTAAATGGTACACAGGGCAAGGACAAGGTCAAAAGCTGGAAGGATGAAGTACTGAAGAAAAGCATATATGGGAAGCTGCCACTTTGAGCTTCTAAGTCCACTAAATACTGAACTTGACTTGAGACAGGAGCTGCTGCTTCACACAGTGAGGTGTGATATGATCAGTGAGGTAATCAATTGCCTTTTGTCTCAGAAAATAATTTCTGACTTTTGCTGAGTTTCTATCAGCACATTTAATCTCTACTTTGCAAAAGAAAAGGCTTTATATCATAAACCTCTGAAAAGATAAACATTTTTAGAAAGTTGTTTTAAAAGTGATTGTACCCTATATGAATGCTTTAAGGAAACCATGTGGAAAGATACATTCTTATTAAGATGAGATGAATTAGTCCCTACCAGAGCAGAACAAAAATGGTAGGCAATGACAGTATTAAAAAATAAACTGACTTTCCAAAAAAACATTTCATGGTTGAAAGACAAAGGTAATTTCTAACAATTTTCCCATTTTCTGTCCAGGAATAGTGGAAATGCATGAACTAGGTAGATTAAACTTGCTTAGATTACACTAATTTGGAATAGATAAAGGATATTTGGAAAATAAAAATACATGAAATTTGATAATGATATTTTGTACTTAGGATAAAAGCTTGTCTATAAGAAGTCTGCCCTGAAGCTGTGCAGTTGAACTGGAAGAAAAGATTTTACAAATTCCTGCAATATCGGAATGTGTATTTAAAGAAGACCTGGAATTTCATGGAATAGTTTTAGCTTAATTTCACAGTATGGCAAAAGTTGAATTTTTGTCTTCAATGCAGTTACTGTTTAATTCAATAGGGTCCATAGGCACATTCCTAAAAGCAAATTCTGACAATTAGACTGATTGTGTGTCTGTTAATGTCTGTTAAAGTACTACACAATCGCAGGCTAGATCCTAACCATTATGAGGATTTTGTGTATTCAGTTAGAAAAAGTTTCAAAAGGGATATTTGAAAGAAAATATCCTGCATGGTATAAAACAACATGAAAAATTATCAGTGTTAGAATTTTAGCTTAAGGAACAGCACACTAGAGTTTTCACATTGTAACCTATACACCTTGTAATATCTTCTACTTCACTGAAAAAAAGTCTAAGAGAAAAGACACTTGCACTAATGTAGGCATGCTGGCTACTGCATTGCTTTTGTCATTAAAATTCACTGCAACCCACATGTTGATCTGATGGTGATCTCATGGCTAAAGATTAGGTGAGAACCATGTCTACAGAAACTTGAAAAACACTTTCTTCATTACTGAGCAGAAATTCAATATCTTCTTTCAAAGACATTTTTTGCTTTAAGTATCTGAAAAAGAGTGTCCAAACCACTACCTGATTTTTTTTATATCAACAAAGTTTCTTTTCAGTTTTATGATCTTGGGACCTGAATGCTCATGTCTACAAATGTCCAAATGTTCCAAATGTCAAACCTTACATGTAGGATTTTCTACATTGTTCAAACTCTTCCTATTAATAAGAATGTACCTGTCGTGGTATCAGCTGGGATGGAGTTAATTTTCTTCTTAGTAGTTGGTGCTGTGCTG
>JAVJGI010000060.1:70597176-70614306 GCA_035590275.1 Ibycter americanus | reverse complement strand
AGGCCGGAGCCTATCAGGTTTTGACACACGTAGCAGTAAAAGGTTATAAGTAGTGTAGTTAAGTAATAAAGGGGCCTCTTTTTATGGGCCTTTTATGGTTGTTTCGCACCGCAACATTGTCTCTTGTCGTCTTTCGGCCGGCCTAACTACGGCGACAACAATACTTGAATTTTAAGGGTCTTATTAATCACTAAAAAATGTAAAATTCCCTTGAAAGCTATCTGCAAGCAAAACCATGTTTGTATAAGGATAGTTTCATTGCCTACTTTATTCTTATCTACACTAAAAATGTTTACCTAATGTAGCTATTTAAAAGAGGGATGGAACATCGCTCTGAGTAGCTATTCTACTTTCTAATTTCCTTTGGATGCAATTATATGAGGATAGAGGTGTTTCTTGAACTGCTAGTAGAAATCATTTACTTTGATGTAACCAAAAGAAAAATAATAAAGGTATGACTGTATGAATATGTAGCGCTGGAGTGGCAGTGAAGAAGAGCACAGAAAGGGAAAATGACAGTATCATTTGAACTGTAGTAATACAATTGTTTTTCTAGGACAGACTATACTCAACTCGTTCTCTCTCAGCTTGCTACAATGCAGATCTTGCTGCTTTAGGGCTAGATCCAGGGCTATTTTCCTGAAACAATTTTAGAGATGGATGCAGCATTTCATGTCATATTTCTTGCAAAAGAGAAGCGTATTCAGCAATACTGAAATGTACCTAATGCATATTATATAGAAATTAGAATTTTCCAACATACAGAACATTCCATTTTATAACGCCTAACCTTTCACTTAGACACACATGAAATGGGTTTTTATTTGATTTTAAATGTGAAAAATAAACTTGCCTTTAACCTTGAATCAAAATATGTTTCTGCTTATTCTGAATTGACAAGTCCCTGTCCTTGTCCTGACTGAAACAAAATATTTGTACAAGTGCAGCATTATCTGTCCAGCAATACAAGTCTTATGCTGTCAGTGAAGGTTTTGGGTGTTACTACCACCACAAAGACAGCAGCGCTTATACACATTCTGGCTGAAAGCTGAACCAGAACTTGAGTAATATATTTCTCTCAGCTTCCCTTGTTTTCTGCTACTCATTAATCCTTCCTTCCTCCTGATTCTGCCCATTCAATTTTCCTAATTCCACCTCCTGTTCCCCATTACTGTTTTCATCCTTGCCCCTTGGCTCTCTTGCATTTCACTGCTCATTTACATGTTGCTTTGCATTTACACACATAAGGTGAAAAGCTAACTGTCAGTAGAAGCTGTGAATGCCCAGTCTAAAACTTAGTGGATGTGAAAAGTCCTCAAAGAGATATGGATCAGCACTCTGAAAAAACCAAACCAAAACAAGACAGAAAACCTAAAAGAGCTCCTGGGTGAATTATTATCGTAGCAGTCTCTAGAAGAACCGCAGCTCCCAAAATTAACTACACCTTAGCTTCAGCTCATCAGCTATACCCAAGTCATTGGAGGAAGTCGACCAAAGGGAACATTTTCATGTTGTCACTCTTTTGACAGTTTCTAGTTCACCAGACTTATTTTAAGCTTTTTTCTTGTTTTTATGCATTTTAAATGCTGTCAAACTGTAAGTTGCTCTCTTGCAGAATCATTAATGAATTACTGTTACCAGCTGCAGACAACCCCATGCATTTCTCCTTAACCTTGGAGACCAAACTCATGAACATGCTTAATTTCAAATGTTCAAAAAGCAAAAGTAGAATCACCTCTTCTTCTGCAGGTAATCTCTTAGTTATGTGTCACTGGCAACGCGGAGAATACAGAAGGAATGCCTGGCCTGCATCATGCCCTGATCACATCCTGCCAGTGCTGACTTGCCATGTTGCAGCTCCCTGTTATTCCCACCACTCCCCCAACCCCCCACCCCTGTTGAATTTAATGCCTTCTCTTGGTGTAATTTTTCTCTTAAATCCTGGAGGTGCTACCTATCTCTGTCTCAGCAATATTACTTCTCATTTTACCTGGCTCTGCCCTGTGAAATTTCTCGAGGTTCTTTCAAATATTTAGCAGTGTCCTCTGAAGCGTGAGTCTGGGTGCCCAGCAGTGTTGTGTCACCAGCAGCTGAGCTGAGGCTTGGGGTGGTGGCAGGGATCCGGGATCCTCATGGGTCAGACGCTGCAGGAAACTGGAAACACAATCACAGCTTAGACAAGCAGATGTCAGGAACAGGGAAAATAAACGAAAGATATTTCTAGGGAATGGAAAATAATTATAAGCTTTCTCCACACTCCTTTTTCCTCAAGACATTCTTAATGATTCTGTACTTCTTGTATTAATCCATTGATTATGAACATTGGTTTGCCCAGAACTTAAGAAACCAGTCCATGTTGGGTTTCTACAACTGAATATCATTAATGATATAAGAAAAGTATTCTGCAGACTCCACCACAAACCTCTCAGTTCAGTTACACAGTAGCTACAGTATTTGTATAGGGCCTAGCAAAATGGAAGAGAGATCTGATTTTTTCTGGCAATCACAATACAAAAAAATGAACAATACAATCAACTTGGAACTAGTTGTAAAAGTATAAAAAATGTAACTTTTAAAGAAGACATAATATCTGAATTTGAGGTTTAACAATAGACATTATGGCAGTACATTCTAGCCTAATACACTGTGATTATACAGCTCTTTTCAATGATAAAGCACAGCTTGAAAGTGTCATCATGGAAAAAGTAATGAACTTTGGTCAGTTTATTTTTTATCAACTTAGAGTAACTAATTTAGCAATGCAGAAAAAGAAACAATATTTCTGACACAGTTAAGTCTAACATCCAGAATTTGCTTTATAAACTTGGATAACTTAGATCATGACTAGCATATCAATCTTCTTTGATCTGGGAGCACAAGCATATTTCACAGGCACACAGAAACTCTGCATGAACCATCACATCAGAAGTTCTGCAGTAAGCTGGAGTTTTAATATAACTTCCTCTGCTCAGTTGTTTCTGCTAAGGGGTTTTTCTTTTTCTATGAAAAGAAAATAAACCTTGCAGAGAAGAGCCTAAATGGGAGGAAGAATACAATCCACTTTTAGCAAGAAAGTGTAGGCAGAATAAACATAATTGGTATTTTTTGCTTTTATATTGGGCTGGTCATCTGAATGTGCATAAGGGATCAAAGTACTATTTTGGGACGCATCACTTGACAGTTCTTGCCTCCAAATGCAGCTCCATCTTGGATGGAAGTTGCCAGCTGTATTGAATAATGCACATACTCATTCAAAAGGCTGAGCAGATTCCTGGGAAAGGTTGCATTAGGTCTGTTAATTTTTTGCTTTATCCTTCTATTTGCTGGGTATAGTCTGCCATCTGCCAAATGTCATTCAGAGATTGCTGCATTTTAGTAGTGCATGAAATTTCATTTGTCTGTAGTTCATATTAGTCTATTGGTTTTTCACAATGATTGACATTTCTTGAAGATGAAAAGCAGTATGTGTTAGTGATAGTCTCTTTTATTCACCTGAAACACCATGACGCCTGAGTCCAGTTATCTAGCTCATTTCACTACATCTCTGTTTAAAACTGATTTCTTCTCAATTGCCTTAATAAAAGATTTCTAGCATAATTTACTGAAAATGGTACATATAACTGTGATATTTGATATCACAAAACCAATTCCATCTCATAGCTTTGTAGCCTCTTGTCATGAGGGCTGAGTGTTCCCTAAACCCAACATTGAACATGTGTAGTCTGCAGAGGCTTATAGTTCCCCTGGTTTAAACAACTACTGTTCCAGTACATGACCCACTGTTTCGACTCCTGCAACATAAGGACAAACGCTTGCTAAACTCTACTAGCCTTGTGGGGGTTTAAATGTGGTGGAACAGACGCAATCCTGCTGCACCAGTGCAGTCACTAGTTGTGGCCAAAAGGACTGCTCCTGTGCATCTCTGTTTCTATAAGTGATTCATCAGTGGAATGGACTACATGACAAGGTACTCAAATCTGGAAAGCCTGATGGAGAGGGAAAGGCAATCTGTCTAATCTAACAGATGAGGCTGGATAGTGCCCAGAAAGAAATCACATTTTGAAAAAGGAGTAATGAATCATTGGCACAACATGTCTTGGGAAGGAGGAAAGCTGAGGCTCCTC
Source organism: Ibycter americanus (assembly GCA_035590275.1). NCBI lineage: Eukaryota > Metazoa > Chordata > Aves > Falconiformes > Falconidae > Ibycter > Ibycter americanus. Next base: position 70,610,182 of record JAVJGI010000060.1, on the reverse strand, counting down.
AAAAAGTGAAGGACTGAATCAGTAACTTTTTTTTCCCCTAAAAAAATAATCACATCTGAATAAAAAAATCTACTTTTAAATTGAAAAATTCCAAGTCTGAAGCAGGAGCTTCAGCTAGAAATTAGCTATTTCAGCTAGAAGTAGATCAACTTCAGTTGTAGAGTCTAAGTAGCAGTTAAAATGATGCTTTACCAGCCATTTTTCTTTTCTTTTAACTTTATCCTACCCTCTGAGTGAAAAAAGGTCATATGTATTCTGTGTAATGTGATACACTCACATCACAAGAAACTTTTACACGAGATTGTGTTTTTCTTTGCAGAATATATGCCTTAGTACAGATATAAATTAAAAAGCTGATGTAGCAGAGTCTATGGGCTTCTTTGGAAGGATGTTGCATTGACTTGGCCAGTTGGTCAAGTCTGCCTTGAAAACATTGGGGTTCCTGATGGGCTTTTTGTCTCTCCTCTGTAAAACCAAGCATTGCATGGCACTGAGCAGACATGTCATCCTTCAATTAACAGTTTAGTGATTTCATATGCTTGTTAATCTCTCAGTTCTCTCAATCACTGAAAATATTGCTATACCCCTATTATTACATAATATTCACAGTTTATTTATCATACTAAATGTGTCTGTTAAATCAAATCAGAAATGCAACATCTGAGATGAATGATAATACCTGGGATGATAGTTCAATATCAAATATCAAACAAAAGTCCCAAATGCTCCTCTGCTTTGTGTATCCCAAGAAATCACAGAAGCTTTTTGCCTTCAAACAATTGTTGCTTTATGTGTTCTAAGGAATTCAGTTTTCATGGTTATTTTTCTAATTTCTGACACATCATTTGTTCCCTTTAAAGCACTGCTTCAAACCTGCCCCTGAAGTAGTAAAAATTATTCATTCCACAAATGAGAGAGCATTATAATCGATTTTTGTTATCTAAGGCTTGTTTTGTGTCAAAACAATAAGCATGCTTTTGTGATCTTGTTGAAACTTCATTTATCACAGCTTTGCAGCAACAGATGGGAAGGCTGGAAGTGACAAGAGCACACAATTGTAATCCCTTGGTCTTGAGATGTGACAGAGAAAAGATTTTATGTTTTCAAATTAGAAAATGGTAAATAATGAGCATATGAAATTGTAATCTGTCTAAAACATTTAAATGCAGTTGTGTGTTGCTTTTGATGGCAACTATTTTTACTAATTGCTATTTAATGTATAAGCAGTTTGACACTCTACAGCATTTTGTAGCATGGCTGAGAAGATAATAAAAGGTCTGCTTGAGTTCCTCCATCCCTCACCTCCCATAGTGGAACAAATAAGCAGCAATTTTGTATGTTGTTTTGTTGCTGCAGATATTGCTTCCACTCAAAATTTCAATAACAGAATTGATTCAGGTCAGATCAGTGGTGAAGATGACTAGAGTAGCTTTGGGGTATTAATCACATTATCTGTTTTGCCTCTATACTGATCTGTCAGAGTTCAACACACTGGTTCTCAATTGTAGAGATATTTTTTTTTTTTTTAAATCAATGGTGCAGCAGCTGTATGTTTTCTTAATGTAAATTTTTTTATTTACTAGTTTAGCTCTTCTGTCTTGCAACAGATGTAAAGCATGCACAACCTTCAATTCTGTTCTGTTCTATTCTATTCCATTCTAACCTTGCTTTTAAAATTCTTATTTGGGTACATTGGTTTTAATCCCAGGGATCCAATTCCTCCTCCAATGTGTTTCTGGTTACAACTACAGAGGCAGAAAACAAATGCTCTTGCTGCTTACTAGCTCTTTTCTCTAAGAAACTGATTCAGCAAGCGACTAATATTTCTGTCCATAACTAAGTATTTGCTCATGGGAAATAAAGTGTACATTTGAAACACCCATCTCATGCATCCTTCTGTAAAAATATTGAGACTTTGGATCACCTGTTTGGCTATGCAAATGCAAAGAGGGGTTAGACAATACTATGTGAGCTAAGGTCATTGCATATGATGGTGTGTGTGGCAATCTGAGAGCAGAACCAGTTTAGAAATCTGCGCACAGGGATAGAAACCTGACAAAAGGGCAAAGCAGCAGAAGAGGGGAGGTTAAGCTAGTCAAGTTGCACTCTCTGTGAACCACATCTACTTTTTTCTGAAAGAGGTCCCATTACTTTCAGAGCAACATTACACATTACAGGTCCTTCTGTGAGCACCCGCAAATGAATAAAAAGAAAAAAACCCAACCAAAACATAATAGTATAATAGCACAGAAGTACTGAGTCTTTGATTTTTTGTTATTTTATTCTTAATGAATGAGATACCATCTATATCTATTTAGTACTAAGTGACTTCCTACCCATAATGAACGCTCAGTGATGGTATGTTCATGGAATACTATATATATCTAGTACTCATACATATATATATATATAAAAGTCATACATATCTGTTCTTATTATGATACACAATATATGTGTGTGTGTATTTACAGACTATGCTATAAACTATGTATAGTTATAATATCCATTGTATATCTTATATCAAACTATTGATATAGTATACTATAGCTAGCCAGGCAGTGAATTGCCACTGACAGGGAAGGGTATTACTCAGAGTGAGTGAACTTTACATCAGTCAAGGTCTTTTCTTGCAAATGGCTGGATTTTGTTCAAAGTCTTCCCCATTTCCATTTGCTGTCAGGAGAGTACTCCTGCTGCAACAGGTCCTGCTGGTTTCCATGGCAGAGAGTGATCCCGCAGTACAGGACTCGGTGCAGCGTGAGCATTTGGAGGAGCTTCCTGACAGAAAGGACAGGTTTGGTAGTCAGTAGACATCGTTTTCTCCTTCCTTATCATCCAATTGCTTTCAGACCTGAGCTGATTCTTTACTTTTTAATAGCCCATTTCTTTGCTGTTTTTCTTAAATTCTAGACAGATCATCTCATTGAGATTCTTTTATTTATTCTGAAAGATCTTGGAAGAAATTCAAAATCCTTTTTATTGTATCTGTACTCTCCACATCAAGCTGTCCCCTGGCATCCAATGCCAGCCTTTCACAAATGGACTTTGTTACCCTATTTTTCTTACTGCCCATGTTCCACAAAAATAGAAGGGTAGGTGCATAGGTGTAGCATTAAATAGGCATCTTCTTCCCATAGTGCAGACAAGCAAACTGTTGTCTATATGACTACATATCAAAAATCACATTCCCTCTTTCCAAGCAAATTTAATGCCAAGAAGGAAGTATGCATTACTTGACACTGTGACTCAAAGGACTTTGCCCCAAGACATCTTCAGAATATGACCAGACAATGAGAGATTGGAAATGTCTGCCCAGTCAAAAGACTATATTGCAAATTCACTGATGATGGCAATATGTGTAACTAGCTGGCTAAGTCTTCCCCCTGTCCCTCCTGCCCCTCTCCATTTCACAAAACAACAACAGAAGAGAATAGAGGGGGTAGAAGATTCTGGAGGGAAAAAAGAAGAGCATTTCTATTCTCTATATTGTGAACTGTTTGAGCATAGAGGATAAAATAAGAATGTAGGAAAAGAGAAAGAGAGAGTAAACCTCTGAGTCAGTTCCTCAACACTGATCAAGCACTATGCTCTTTGATGTTAAGAAGTGTTTGATGCCCTGTGCTTTACCGTCTTGTACCACATCCACAAACTCTGCATATATGCAAACTGAATGCAGGTGTTTGTTACTATCACAGAAGCTATTATCAGTAATGTGGTTTTATTTACATAATAAATTTGAATGCAATTGTCTCTTTATCATTTAGGAAAGAGATTATTTTGAAGTTATTTTGATATTCCCTGAATGTGTAGCCATCAAAGAAAACACTGCTTCGAGTTGTTTTCTGTACTGTATGCCTTCCTCCATTAATACTTGGTCAAGACTGATAACATTCCAGTAAATGTGTGCAATACCCCTCTCCTGTTCTCCGTCGAGAGAATTCAAATGAGGAAATTGAGAGGAGACTTCTTTATACTCCTCTTAAGGTTTGGGGGATGCACTGGATTTGGATGATTATCAATCAGTTTCACAGAAAAGACAGAATGCAGGAGAAATCAGCAAAAGCTGAACATTTACCCCTACTATCAGTTCTTCACAAGGCCTTATTTTCAAGCAGGGACACAATATCATTTGTCTTGGCTGAACAGCTACAGCTTAAAAATGGGTGGGAGCTTATACAAGCCCCTCTCCTGCCTCTGCTCCACCTGGCCACTTCAAGCACATCACAAACTCCTCTGGCAAAGGATCCCATAGTAGAGTTTAAATCACAGGGTACAGACCATTTTACTGGGCTATGAGAACTGGGAAGCACCACCTCGATCTAGACATTACAAACATGCTGTGGATATAAAATGAGTTATAGTTGCAGATTTATCAGGCGGGGACTGCAGCCACATCCTTCCTCCGTAAACAGTAAGGCTCTTATTGCCAGCTGCCACATCCCAAGGTGCAGCTGCACCACCTACACACATGGTTCACCCCTGCCGGCAGTGTCAGCAAACACCAAGCTACCTTCCTAATGATTGTTGAAGAGGAAAAGGTGATGGATTTCACAATGAATATTATGTGTGACAAGAGATGTAATTCGATAGGTTTCTGGTGACTGCACATCAGTGTGCTATAAAGCTAAATTCTCCTTTTAAAATGATAATTGTAAAGTAACCAAGACAAACCTCATCTTTGTCCCCCCCCATTTTTATTAAGAATACAGTGAAAGAAATGCTTGTTTATTCTCCTAGCACTGCCAAACAGACCAATCACAGTTTTCTGTACTTCACAGAACACATACATAAAGCCTACCAGAGATAATAAAAATGTTGTGCAGATACTGCTCAGATACTGCTCAGCTTTTATACCATACCATACCATACCATACCATACCATACCATACCATACCATACCATATATTCTTTAGGAAGCCAGTAAGTATTACATTTATAGAGGGGGAAACTGAGGCAAATGCCCATGCTCAGCCACACCCACAACGTAACAGTGCTTTTCTCCAGCATGTACCACTGCCTTAGCTAGTACTACACTCTCCTCTGATTCCTCACCAGAGTTCCAATTAACAGGCATGCCCTGGACAGTATGTCTATCACTGAAATACTCTCCACAAAATCGTAACTATCCAAAGACCATGTTGCACTACAGATGCTACGTTTGGAAATAGCTACAGGGGAACATTTTTTGCTTTTGTCTGTCCAATATCTTGGTGGGCTGTTGGATGATTGGTACAACAAGGTCACGCAAGATTTTTTCTTCACAGTCACCTATAGCAAAGTTGTGGGGAGGAGAGAGAGGGATGGTTTAATTTCCCATCAGATCAGGAGGAACATGGCATCATCTGGTGGCTCCACTCTCCAGCAGCAGCACTTGCTAAGGTAGCGCAGACACCAAAGGCAGGAGGGAGTGATTCCCACCACTGCCAGATGATGGACAAAGTCCAAAGGAAACAAGGTAGGGGAGTCTGCACACGAATCTTTAAAATCAGGATGGCCCTTTTTCTCCTTGGCAGGTGGCAGCCCAGGTCTCTGCAGGAAATTCTGGCAGCTCCTCTCACCCTTTTGTTCTCCTTCTTCCCTGTCTGCAAAACCCCTTCCACTACTGTACAGAGTGCCAGAACACACAGCTAAATGCCTGACTGAATGTAACACAGCACAGCAGAGACAGATGAGGATTCATTCAAACCTTGCCTCTCACAACTCGCCCCTGCCTCCCCTTATAGCAGGGTAGCTGCTCTGACGCTCTTCTGCCTCACACTTGGGAGAGCTTGCTCTTACTCACCCACATCATACCTTGCAGAGATTTCATGTCTCTCCTAATCTTAATTAAAGCCACATCTGTCTTCAATGTCCATTAACTAGACTCCGACATTCCCAAAGTAAAGTTCTCACATGTGTTTTAATAGTGTAGCCATATTCTGCTTAAAATGGAGGAAATGCCTCCTTGGCACAGCCAGTACCAAGAACAATCAACAGCCTAACAGGAATGGAAATGTGGGCAGCATTCACTTTTCTTTAAAGTAGTAGAATAATGAGTTCAGCTATTCAGACAGTGGAACCGCAGCTTCAGCTATCCTGTGTATTTCACATAGAGTGCATCAATGTACTTTGTCATAACAGCTGTCACTGACCAATCAATTCATCACCAGTCAAACACTGTCACTTTGGTAGAAGCCATGCTGATTTGTTATACCATGGACTACACACTGGGAGTCTCATGTAATACTGAGATTATCACACCCCTGACTGTTGCAACCCAAAAGGAGTTGTTTAGAACGACCTCCCTCCCCTTGGGACCAATGACCGAGTTTGTGATTGGCCTGAATTAAGGTGAAACGACACCGACCAACCAGTTTATGATTTATTAACACAAAATACGAGACTGTGGTTAGATACAATTGCTCAATAGCGATTACTTTAAGTGGATAGGCAAGTCCTGTGCCACACATTGTTACTTAGGTCTGGTCATGATTCAATAATAAAAAAAGGGGGGTGGGGGTGGGGGGAGAGAAAAAGATCTCACCACCCATGGATCCAGCGGTGTCCCATTGGTCCTCTTCACCCTAGGTGTCTTCGTGGTGGGGGTCCTACCCCAGCTTTGGTCAATTCAAGTTTTATGCTCTTGACAGGAGGCCTCTCCATTTAGATACAAAGCGAGGGTGTGTGTAGTCTGTGCCTGCGCAAGCTCACATGTGGGTGGTGGTTGCGGGGGGTCCTGACTGGTGGTCGCGAGTGGTTTAGGCAACCCCTGCTGTGCATGCGAGCAGTTGCCTTAAGTTACCACAGAAGTTTCTTCCATGAAACGCTAGCTAGATGTCACCTTGTGGTGACCTTGTGGTCACCAAGTTAGGCAACAGTGGCTCACTTTGCTGCAACAGCTCGTTCCAGTTCCTCACCAATCTGAGCAGAACTGCTTTTTGCAGCAACAGCTCTTTTCAGTTCCTCTCGAATTTTTTACAACTTTCTTTTTGTGTGCCTCTTACTCACACCTCAAACCAACACCATTTTCAAGTTAAAAAATAAGAAATAAATAGAAAAGTGATAGAAAAAGCATAGCTGAAATTGCTCAGGGACTTTTAACACGCTAATGCATCTTATCTAAAAAAGTGCTCACAGATTTAATGACAGTCTACAATGAAGAATCACCTGAACTTCTTTCAACAGAGATTGCTTTTTCATGTGATTTACGTGTTGTCATGTGAAAAACGGTGTTCATAATCCATCTGATCAGGTGGGGCTCCTTTGAATGTTATGATCAATACAATGGGATTTAAGCTGAGACAACTTTGATAAGGCTCCCACAACATGTTAGGTTATCATTTTATTTGTAATGGCTGGAAAGCCTCATGTTGATTTGGCTGCTGCAGAAAAAAAATAAAATAAAATTACCCATTAGATCCTCCTATGAGTAGAGCTTTGGCAGTCTGGAGTATTTTGATGGTATTATTAAGAGCCTGGCTGGAATGCAATACAAACTGTGCTGTCAGGAACGTCAAACAGCCACCTAATATGCTCTAATTTAGTTTCTCAAGAGAGGGGGCAGAATGACAGAAAAATTGATTTTATTTTCTGCACCAAGTCAATTAGCTTGAGGCAATGAGAGTAAACCATGCTGGATCCACCTTGCATCATCCAAAAGGATTTTCCCATTGTATTTCATGAAGATCATCTTGAACAGAGCGATCAGGTTGGCAGCTACAATGCCAGTTGTAGGCCCCAGATTTGATAAACAGCATTTGCCAGAGAACAGGAAATTGCTGTTTAAACTTCCGTCTGGGTTCATCTATGAGGGGTCAATTGTCTGACAATCTTTTTATTTCCAGGATAGTGAGAAACTAAAAGGATTCTCTGTGTAATGGCTTTTTGCAATTACTGGGAAAGAGGAGACACCAGGCAGGACATTGTGAATAAGATGACAAAAGGTATTTGGACAACTAAAACTGTTGTTTCTTCCTGAACTAAGAAGATCTTTCAGTTACCGTGGGGAAAAAGGGAAAGAAACACTGTGACATCCTTCCTCTCATTCTGTTTTCATGCAAGGCATTGGTAAAACTTGCATGTTTAGCATTCAATTCAAGACACTATTTGGAAGTGAATAGACTATTTTGATGAAACTTCTTAAACCGCGATGAGCAGCCTTGCTGATGCCAGAAGACTTCATAGAGATATATTATTTTTGGTAACATAGTTTCCATTTAAAATGGTTTTAAGGTCCCTGGATTCATTTGTTTCTAATAACAGAGAAAATCGGGGGTTGGGAGAAGGGAAGGAAGGAATAACCGCCCAAATTTATCAATCCAAAAAAAGCCATTTTGACGCAGTATTGTTCTGCATGGTGAAGCTTTCAAAGACTTGGGGAGGGTGACGTGCGGAATCAAACTCCACAACTCGAGGAGAGTTAGAAAGCAGGCATGTTTATTGCGGCGCTGGGTGCAAGGGGGATCATTCCTCCTAACTTGCACACCATTCCAACAAGCAGCCGGGTATTTATTATACAAAGTCATGCATTATACATAAGGTTTCCGAAAATTCAGAGTCTCCTCCCTTTGGTGCCTCTTCAAGATGTACTTCCCACCTTCCTGGGCAGTTACCTGAAGTTCTTGTTTATCTTGCATTCATTAGTAGTCTTTGTTATTCAGTTTCTGTTATCTTAGAACATCTGCTAGCTAAAGGTTAGCCCTTCCTTACTGTCCACCCTAAACATGCCAAGCTAACACATGCCCACTGGGCTGGTTTTAATCTGTATCAGCATGATCCCTGGGCAGGGATCCACCCTCTCCGGGGTGGGAGCCATTTGAATAGGAAGTCGGCTCCTGCCCTTTGCTCTTTCTCGGGTGTTAATTTTTTTGTTATCTATGCAGTTTCTGTCTGCAGCAGAGTTTTAGGTTTCTTCACTACATCAAGAGGAGAAAAGAAAGAAAGAAGAAAAAGTCTTTAGGACTTTTCTTTCAATAAAACCTGGTCCAATGATGCCTAGGTTTATTGAGCAAATGCACTACTGTGACAGATTTTGCAAGAAGTCACATTAAAAAAAAAAATCTCAATCAATTATGATGGCAGAGGTGGTACATTCATTAGGCCCCTGACCTTTGGCTTTCCAGCTGTTTTTTTACCAAGAGCAACAGTCATACAGTTGTATACTTTTTTTTCTTTTTTTTTTTGTGTGTGGGAAGGGCATAATAGCAATATGTCAGACATTAGGAATTTATATTCAACTGCTCTTTCAATAAATTCTTTATTTCTTAGATGTAAATGTGAATGAACATTGGATATAAATGTTGACCTTCATGCTACTGTTATTTATAGAGCTCAGGTGTTGAGGGAATGAAGTCATTCTGTCATGCTTGAACCTAACAACATTCAGGTAGCTGCAGTAGAGATTTCATCTGAACGATCCTTGTTGAGAATTTTTTGCTTCTTTTCCCACTGAATTCTGACCTTGGTGTTTCTATCAACACCATAAATTAATACCTGATTTCAAATTGTTGTTGTTTATAAATGTCTCTGAACAAAAGTTTGGGATAGAGGACTGGTTCTTTAAGATGTAAATTTTAAGAGAAGTCCTGTGTAGCACGAACCTCTGGACATCACAGTAAATCTACCTCTTTAAAATACAATTTACAATGTCGTTTCCCAGTCAAACATTCACAACACAAAAATTGCTAAGTATATTGTAAGTTATCAGCTACATTTAAACCATGTAGTGACAGTATTAGTCATCACCTAAGGCTGTACTATTTATGAAAAGTCAAACAGAGAAAAAATCCTTCTCTAGTTTAGGCAAAGGGGAACCAGGCAGTTTTGTCCAAAAATCTTCACTGTGAGTCTCCTGTAGATCTCATATCACATTCCCATTGTCCTAAGACATGATTAGTATTTGTTGTATGATTTTTTTGGTTTAAAGAGTCTGAATTAACGTGAGGAAGTGTAGCTTCAGGGACTGGAAACGGAGGGCATCTTTTGCATATGCTATGAGTGGTGCAAATCTTGTAAGATACTTAGAAGAACAGCATGAAGCAAAGGGAGCCAAACCTGGGGCAATCTTGCCTCTGCTGAAAAAGGCCCTGACACATGAGTTCCCTGAAATATGCTCAGGCATTGCCAAGGAGAATGATAATTGGTACAAGAGCATGTTAACAATTAAATGTTGCAATTATAAGTTTCTCTTTCTGTTTGAAGTGACAACTACATTCACTCAAAAAGCCATTCCTTGTGATACTCCAGCCATTTGTCGCCACTCTTTATATCACAGCTACACTCAACATTTTGTTCATAAAGGTGGGAATCAATGGATCCCAAATCATAGATTTGTTTCCATCTTTATGGCTCTCTTCCTGCTTTTTCCAACAATACGTATCAACTCCTTCTCAGTTTTCTGTCACAAATAGTATCAAAAGATGGTTACTCCTTCCTCATTTGTGGTGTTCCCCTGTGTAATAGTCCTGCACTTCAGCAATGATAATCACATCTCAGTGTTTAGCTCGGCAACCTTTATTATCATGACATTTCCTACCATCCTTCACTGAAGAATGTATCTTCTTGACGAGGCAAAGATGAGCACCGCAGTAGATGGCCTTTCTCATGCTGTTGTCAGAAATTGGATTTTTCTGCTCCAGTGTAAATAACTCCACAGATATTCAGCTGATGTCTAATTAATAAGGCCTTCCCCATCATGATGTTCTGGGTTAATGTCTGCTAAAAGATGAATAAGGGATCCCCGGTTCACTTATTTCCTGCCTCTTCCTGTTCCCCATTACTAGGCTGCACTAGATAAGATAAAAAAGAGGCTTTCTGAAGTCTGCTTCTCTCTGTACAACAAAAGCAGGTCCTAGACTCTGCAAGGAACTTGGCTGTGCTTCATTATCACCTTTACAAATTTAAATGAGTGCCCCAAAAGTAAGCAATGTAATGTGCTTTATGTCACACTACAAGGAACCCAAAAGCTAACAAAAACTCAGTGATGTTAGGCTGAAGAGAAGGTTTCCATGTCAGTCAGTCACACGGTAAGGAAGTCAGTACATTACTGTTTGGTTTTGGGGGTTGATTAGGGGCTGCTTTTTGTTTGGTGTTTGGTTTGGCTGGTTGGTTTGTTTAGATCCCACCCACCCCCCCCACCACAATAGGCTACCTGGAATTGAATATGGCAGACTTGAATTAATTCCAAATTGGATTACTTCCCCATCTTATCTTGTCGTTCCATCAAGACCATACTATAGTACAATATTGTTAAACTGCTCAGACCCAATGTAATCTTCCCTTGTAAGGAATGCTGCGGTAGGTGCTTTATAATTTGAAAAGGAAATTCTGTTCCACTAAAAAGATTGTTTTAGTCACTACAAAGCATGTTCTTTCAGATAGGCTGCCTCCAAAATCTGCAGTGCTCAAGAAAGATGTAAAGCATTATCTTTCATTAAAACTTATAACCCTGGAACAAAGGCATTCAGGAGGAAGCTATTGATAAGAATAAGAAAGGTACAAATACTGTGCAATGGGGACGGAAGGAGATAGTGATTTTGCTAGCAAAGTCTATTTAAAGACAGAAATTATATTAGAAAATAATGTGATACAGTAAAAAGGACATTCTGATCTATGCATAGCCATCACGTGATCTAACATAACAGAAAATTGGAGGCTGGGTTTTAATATCCTGGATTGTTACTCCTTCAGTACAATAAGAAAACTGCATAGGAAATACTGGATTTCCACTTTATACAAGGTACTTCAGAAGGAGGAGCCTGATACAAAACCAGGGACAGACAGAAGGACAACTTCAGACAGCATTCTAGATCTTAGATTCCCCTTTTCTAAACTGACTACAAATGAAGCTCATGGAGCCTAGATCCCCAAGTCCCTTGATTTTTTAGATATCTTCATGAGGTGTCATTAGGTGAAGGAGTCTAGAAATTCAGTCTCAGATTTATTGGGTTTTTTAATCTGGTTGTTGGAAACAAAAACACAACAAAAAAAGCCTTTTTTACCAGTCAGCATAAAAAGGCTTCTGTGTTGCAGCCAAGATCTATAGCCACATTTTTCACGGGGACTATAGACTGCAAAAGTAAAGTCCTGCCTGGTGTTAGTACCACTTGAAAAATCTCTTGAGCAAGATGCCATTTGGCTGTACCAATGAATTTCTGCTCCTCAGCCAGTTATCTGTACTGCGATCAGGGCTTCAGAAACTGCATTAGTTTGATATGACTGTGCTATCCTTGTATCTTGCTCACATGAGCTTGGGGATCATGTCCTGGTGGTGCAGAATCAGACTCCAGAAGTTTCCATCTGTAGTCTTCCCATATTCAAATTCTCTGTGATTACATATGAATCATTGCTTTGTGTGTCCTCTCATTCTCTTATTTACATGCCATGGAAGGAGCAGCCCCAGCGCCATCAGCGGCTTTAACTGTGAGGTGACTCAGACACAGAGTTTGGTGGTTTAATGCACAAGGAGCTTCATGGGACAAAAATACTGAGTTTGAACTAATCTCTTCTAATTTTTATTAGAAATTATTTGTTAGATCCTGGAAACAGTATTTGTCAGTTCTCAACACTGAGTCTTAAACCTGCATATGTCAATAGATAGGCAGTGGTGGTAGCGAGTTAGATTATGTTGGTATGTCATATGGCTGACCCACGCTTCTGCCAGAAAGTAAAATGGAGGAATAATATGCAAGGACATGGTTACCCATAGCAGTACTTCTAATTACTTATTCTAATACACCTGAAATCCACTTCAAAGACTGTTTTTATGTGTGATGGAAAGAGTAGTTCACCTATGTGAAGCTACACAAAAGCATCAGAATCTGGAAGTTCAGGGCCAGATAATATGAAAAAGCAGATTTCATGTCAAAGGTACCCACAAAATTACACTTAGCAGAAGAAGAACTACAGTTGTTGTTGCAGCACTACAAAACTAGCTGGCTGCAACAAGGGTATCCCACACAAGGTTCCAAAAGTTCATCTACTGTCCATGCTGTTTCTTCATCCTCTTCAGGCCAGCCCACCCTGCTTC
>JAVJGI010000060.1:70532269-70563975 GCA_035590275.1 Ibycter americanus | reverse complement strand
CACGGGTATCTATTCAAGGCTAATATTAACAAGCTTGCATTCCGATCCCTCGGAGCAGCCGTGTTTTCCCACATTTAGGTCTAAAGAAAGTCCTTACATCTCCCTGGAAAACCTTGTCCTGCTATGCTGTAAGACTGTCACAGCTAGAATAGCACTATTTCAATAGCATTTCTGGCAATCCTGTTCCTAGCCTGTTTTTAAAAACACTTTAATAATGGACATGTCATAAGCTCCTTATTTAATCATAGGTGACCATCACAATTAATACTGAACTTTGCAATTCTTACTGATCCCAAACTGAAATACAGATTTTTTAAGTAGGTCAAACTGTATTAGCTAGCTTTTGAGATTAGTGGGAGAAAGTATCAAAAACCTTACTGAACTCAGCATCTGACATTTAGAGTGAGAGTCAGATTAAGCCATCCACATGTAAGAGTCTCTGTACTTGTTCAAATATGATTTAAGTGCTTAGGATCTGATTATAATTAAACAAGATCTCTTAGCATGGTCAGTGGACCCTGTAAAGAAATGTAACTAGCCAAGTATGTCTAGTTTAGAGAAAACTGAGTAGTTCTCTTACCTTCCTTGACTTTTTTAACTAAGACCTTGAAGTCAGCCACCCGCCTAAGCTGTCCTGTGCAAACTGTGCAAACATCTTCACAGGTTTTGAAAATGTTGCGGGGATCTATGGAATACCACACCTTTCTGGAGCAGCAGCTGTAGGGCATATCTTAGGACACCTCAAATGTCACAAGATATTTACATTTGCCATTTGAGACAGCATATGAATAGCATATGGGATAGATGCAATTAATATCTATGCTTATGATCTTTTTCTGGGCTCCTAAATTGTTATGCAAGCATTCAAGTAGGAGTTAGGATTTTAAGAAATAGGCTGGAACTCAGAGCAAGAGAATATGCAGATCTATAAACCAAGATTTTTGAAAGAAGAAGGTATATTTTCCAAATATTTTCCAAAGACTATGCTATGAATGTAATTGCAATAAAGCCTAGGAACCCTCAATTGCACTAAGATCATATAGAGCGATGACAAATATAAGTGAGAAGTTTTGTCATGTGGAGCTTACTCTACATTGTATTACTGCAATTGGTTGCACATACCCGACAATTTCCTCCAGTCATTTATAGGACTAAGGGTTCTGTCTTCTCACATCCTCTCTTAAAATTTGAATTTTAATAAAATCATTCGAACCTAGATTTTTTTTTAAAAGACTTGAACAGAAAATTAAAAAATGCAGGATAAAGTAATTTTGCTACAGGGGTAAAATAGAATGAGCAACATCTATTTAGCCTGATTTGGAAAGTTTCCCAATACAGTGAATAGAGGAATGTTTTGCTAAATCAGGAAAACAGGAAATCAAAAGATGAACTTCCTAAGCACAAAAGGCCAGAAGAGTGCAATTCCTCCTCAGAATTGCTGTTCTAAAGAGATTTATTATTTCATTTATGAAAGGCGTGAAGCTACAAATTTCCCCTTGGGCACACTGGAAAGGTTTGTGACCTTGGAGTTAGGTTTTGTCATCTGCTGACCAAGATTCAAGTTTATGCAAATAGTTGAGTCTTGATATAACTGTAACTTAATGTCTTTTATAGTTTGTTGGAGATTTGTTTTTATACGTAATAGCTTACCTCTGATGTACTTTGCGTATAAAGTGAATTCGTTAGCAGTGTGCTTTTGCAGGGGGATAGGGGAATGTGTTTGAGTTTCTAAAAACCCTTATGCGTAATAAAGTGTGCTTTTACATTTGGTTTTGTTTTAACAGCACACCCTCTGATCTCTAGTACTCACAGAAAGAAGCAATCATTTACCAATGGATTGTATAATTGTGGTTAGTCTAGACACAACAGGGGTGTAAAACAAAACAATCTTTTTTTTTTTCCTGCTGAATATATGTTATTTTCACAAATTTCAATTAAAGCAATCAGAAGTGCTGTTAAGGGGTTTCCGTCAAAGATGGTAGTTAAAGCAGATGATTCTCTAGCACCTGGGAGTAACCTTCTTTGGTGCTTGATATAATGCATTATTTTCCTGTGAGAACAGTAACACAGGCATGTGTTTTGCTGCAGCCTAGGTGAGAAAGTGAGATAATTTCTCCAGTAATGGCTCAATTCAAGTTCATATAACTTCATCTCCCAAATCTATAGTAGAATTCTTGTCACTTAGTCCATGCAGCAATTGCAGCCTACAGTTGTTTAACTGTTTTAATTATTAAGCAGCAATACAACAGCGAAGAACCTAATGACTGGGAATGGGCACAGGTCAGAACAGCTCATCTGTGGACAGTTCACTCTGTGCCAGCAATTTTGTTTTTAAGTAATGTTTTGTTTTTACGATTCCAGTTTTCTCTGGACTTTGAGTGATGGTGTCGCTGATACATGCAAAATTTAACACAGGTTTTCAACTGTTTTGTTCGCCTCTCTGACTGCCAGAACCACAACCATAAAATGAAGGGACATTCCAATTTAGCATTGGGTTAGTATGTGACTGTGGTGGTTCACACTGTGATCCCAGTGGTTCATGATGCCTGCTACTCAGTGAGATCGAACATTGAAGGCAGAAAAGGTCGCAGAAGTTGAAAATCCTTGCACTGTGTAACTTTAATTTTTTCTCTGCAGCATGTCTTCCTGGTACGGGATATTGATAGCTGAAATGGATCCAGTACCAGAAGTAGTCTGGCTGCAGATATCAAGCATTTTGCCCAAGTTCACTTACTCTGCTAGGAGACACTCATCCATACTTACCAAGTATCAGTATTGACATCTGTGAGAACACTTATTTCCATCTATTAGTTGTGTATTGACAGGAAGATGAAGGAGATAGAAGCAATCTTTTTATCTGAGATTAAAGGAGATTCAGTAAACATTTATTTTAGTAGGAATTATATTATTTTTATACAGATTTTTGAAGGATTTGGAATACTATAATAGTAAATTGAAGAGTTTGGTTTTTTGAAAGTACTGTGGCAAGAACAATAACAATCTGCTCCTCATAAATGAACTCACCTGTCAATGGGCCAGATCATGAGCTCAATTACATTGATATGTATCTGTAATATCTCCACAGAAAGCAATTAATCTTCTTGTTGCTCTCACCATTTTAATTGCAAATAGAATCTGCTGTGACATGCCCAGGTATTTGAATTTGATGACCTTCAAGGACTTGCAAAGACCTTGGAAACACCAGTGCTACTCTGAGCTGGTTATCCATATTAGTATCAATGACCCTAAGCCAATTAGAAATAACTATGAAATTCTGAGAACAAATGTGAAGATATCAGAATAATAAGAGATAGTTTTGTTTGTTCCAAATGAATGCAATGGTATAGGCACTTACAGGCAGATAACAACCTTTCAGCATTACTTATGGAAGATTTTCTTATGGCAGTCATTGCATAGTAGATAGTTTCTGGCACTGATCTTCCTTGACAGTGTTCGTTGAGGAAGGTCCATGAGGAATGCTGGATGACAAAACAAGGGAAGAGTACCTAAGAACATCAGCATTAAGCAACTCAGTAAAGATTGCTTCAGAACATTCGAAGAGGATGCTAAAAACATGGAAGCTGGCTGAAAACTGCTGTAGAAAAATGAGAAATGCCTGATGGGCAGTTCAAGTATCTATGCAGGAATGTCAAGGGAACAGGAGTAAATTGGAAAAATCCAAAATCTTGGAACACCATCAAAATTGTACATTATCTTTTAAGAGACATTAGAAAAAGTCATAGAACTGTAATGTTTATGCAAAAGGAGTTAATATCCAAGGAAAATTTAAGTTGTATATTTGTATGTATATTATTTGCTCATAGTCATGAAAACATGATAGTGAAAGGTAAAAGATACTGAGTATTTCTGAATAAATGTAAAAGGAGAAAACCAGAGGTAGGGGATGTGCTGCAGGCTGCCTAGTAAGAGGGAAATATTGAACAGTTTTAAACAGTTACAGAAAAGGTATATGTGGTGGCAATGAAGAACCTGAATTACCTAGAATTTTTTTGAAGAACAATACGGTAGAATACAGAAATATGTCATAAAAAAATTACTAAGACCAACTTTCTCTTTAGAAGATGAAAGAAGTTCTTCAATAGAACTAACCATTCTAGATTTAATTCTGACAGGTAGAGAGATGCTGCTTAAGTGTTTGGTATGTAAGGATGAGATAAAGTCACTATCAGCTGAATAAAATACATCCTCACACCACAGTTAATGATTCATTGCTAGGTTATAACAAAAGTGTTCCAGGTAGTGTCCTGTATGCCTATATGGTGATTCCTGATCAGTTCACTATTTTCTTTAATGACTTAGGTAAAGGAATAGAAAATAGATTTTTTTTTTTTTTTCCAGTTGTTGGATGCACCTTCCAGAGTCTGCATCTCTTGCAGATGATGACTACTTTCTCACACCAGCCTTCTGACTAGCGACTCTCAGGAGTTCCAGAATCCCTGACCCACTGTTGCCAATCCCAAATACAATTTCCAACTGCAGAGATGTAATCTACAGATTTACATATATTTACTACGTTCTTTATCTCTTTTAAGATGATTTTTTTTTTCTTCTTTTTGGTTATCTCCTTCAGTCAGGCAACATGCAGTTTTTAGTTGATTACTTTACCTTAAACTTATATGGAAACTTCGTTTCTAGCTGCACTGCAGTTCAAGTTCCACACCTTAACATGCTGTGGCTGGGAAATTTTGCAGTCTGTGTATAAACCTTGATACAATATGATAGGTGTCTTGTGTAGATCTTCTCTAATTCTTTGATGGGCTACAAACACTGATATATCGTCTATGTGCATCAGCTATCAAATGGATGTTATCAGTTTCTCAAATGTAATGGTTACCCTCCTAAAATAATTAACCTTCATAATTTTCTGGCCTGCATAGCTTTGCCTTAGAGAGTATGCTATGGTTTCTTCCTTTGGTGTGAGACCTACATATATCAGTCGCTTCACTTAACATCCCAAGTGGTCTCACCTCCCAGGATAATCACCCAGCAGATTCATCACAGTGATGCACAGGAGGCTGACACATGTTTTCAGCACACGTGCATAAAATGAAGTAAGTAGAGACTATTGAAAATTATGCTTTGTTGATAACAACATAATTTTCTTAAACAGATACTACATATTTTGAGACAGAACACAACTGGAGAAGCGTCATATAAATGTTGATCTCCTAGTTGACAACGACCCACAAAGTATTCCCAACTAATTTTAGCAATGGTTTTAACTCTCTGCCATTGTGTTAAACTTTCTGTTTCACACACTGATTAGCTCAGCAACATTATCAGTTTTTTTCCTAATCTGTGAAGAACTGATGAATTCAAGCAGGGCCAGGAGGGAGGTCACAAGCAACTTACAAGGCAGCATTAAAATTCAAAATTATCTTGAGAAACTGGGGAAATAAGATGAAATCCAGCAAGGTGAAATTCAATAATGAAAAGTAAAAGGCACCGCACCCCAGAAGAAGAAATCATATGTGTAACTACAAAATGAGGAATAGTTCACAAGGCAGCAATGTGCCAAGAGAGACCTGGAAATGATAGTACATTCTGAGAAGAAAGAAAATCAGCAGAGAAATGGTAATTCAAAACCAGTGAATCTCATTCTGTGATTCATTAAGACCATGTGAGAGGTAAGATATGGGAAATAATGATTAAAGTTCACCTGCCAGTGTTCCAGTGAGCTACTGTATAATTTTAAGCGCTATAATGAAAGATATACATAGCCCCAAAAGTTTGAAAGAGAAACAATAAGAGAAAAAAATTTATAACACATGACTTACAAGGAAAGGTTGAAAAAAATTGGATTCCTTTTGTCTACAGAAGGGAAGACAGACACTGAGACAGGATGGCTATCTTCAATATGTAAAATGGTGTTATAAAAAAGCTAATGATTAATTGCTTTCTACATCCACAGGGGATAAGGGAAAAAGAAATTAACTTGCAGAAATTTAATAAGAAACACATTCAGATAACAAGGGAGTAAAGCACTGGAAGAGGTTATCCAAGGAAGCTATAAAATCCACCCCACTGGAAATTTTTAAGAAAATGTTTTCAGAAAAGCATCTGACAGAAATGGTTAAGATATACCCATCTTGTCTCATATCTAGGGGACAGATTAAAACATGTTAACTTGAGATCCTGTCAGGATTTACGTTTCCATGGTTTTTTGACATTTGAAGACAGAAGCAATGGTATTTGAAAATAACTAGAAAAGTCGTAGGGGTGGTAAGGGTGAGAAAATTGTTGAAACTTGAAACATAAATTTGAACTCACTAGTTTACTGGTGGTAATTATATTAAATTATACTCAGAGTATGGTTTTTTGAAATACTTTAAGGATACTGAAAGGATATGTGTATCCTTGTTTTATACCATAACTATAAATTCAGTGTGGAAATAAACACTGATTTGGTTTTGGTTTTGTTTTAAATAAGACATTTGTAGGACTTTGAGAGTAGGTTATTCTTTGTGGGTGTGTTTCAGCTCAGTAATTTTAGCTTGCGGCAACTCCAGTGTTTATATCTGAGTTTATCACCCCATCTACCTTTTGGTGTCCATGAAAGGAAATATGCAAAATAATGCATGATTCATCTGATCATTTTAGAAAACTGCTTTAGGATGAGATTGACTGTGTGGTGCAAATGTCTGGTTTCCTCCAGAGACTGTAAGAATAAGTCTAGACAATTAGCTTGATTCTACCCACCACGTCAAATTGGTACCCACCATCTCACCTACCGTCCTCCTTCAGAAGCCAACAGAAAAGCTGACCATGGAACAGACTTTCATGATTGGTTTGTCACTATTCCAGATTTATTGCTAATGGGCAAACCCTCCATTCTTCAATATTAGCCTTCAAGATGAAAAAAGGTGACCCAAAGAATGGACTCATGTCCATAGTTTAATGAACCCATTACTTTCCCATCCATTAAAGGCCTCTCTACCTTAGTTGCCATATACAGAACGCAGCAGTAACGATACTTACTTCCCAGATGTGTCAAATAGTATAACTGATTATCATTTGGGAAAAAGTTTGATGTTTACTGATAAGAATTGCTCTGTACACTAGGAGATTAAGAAAATTCTGCGGACTACACAGGCAGATGAAATATTTGTGCCATCATGCACACTAGTTCTGTTTCATGTGTTGTTTCATCTGTGCAATTTTCTTGCCCACATTTCAGTTTCTAGACAGTGGCTGTTTCATTGCCATTTTTGATCTCCTTTCCACAGTTCATCCTTATAACTAGACAATTGCCTTAAAGAAATAAATGCCGGTTTCTAAATACTGTTGTTGGTATATTCCCAGTCTCATATCCTATTCACCTGGAAATCCAGGTTATTCAATTGTATCGTGTTACATGAATACAAAGTTGCTTTTCTTTTGTGCATTCTTAATATTACCTGCAGAAGATTCAGAGCTTAAGTTAGACTAAACTTTATAAAATTGCCATTGCCAGATGATGAAACAGATAGCAGCTTCTTTCTATAGGCAATTTTCTTAAATGCTCTGTACATTCAGATAGAAAATTAGAACACTGTTGAGTCCAGTGCTTCCATGTATGTCAGTATGCAGGAATTAACCTCTGCACATAAACACTGCTTGGAAAACGGATGATGGTTCTCCCTCTCTCTCTGTAACAGTAACTGTAGGAGTACCAGCTTTTTGGAAAAGAGGTTTGGATTAGAATAAGAGAGACAAAACAAGAATTTATTTCCTGTCCAAAAATATTGGGTGACCTTGAGCCACTTACAAGTTTCTCTGGTTTATATTTAGAAACACAGAAATGAGACATGGGCCCAAAAGACCCACATATCAAAATCACTAGAATCCTGAAACATATATATCACTGAATCACAGACAGGCTGGGGTTGGAAGGGGTGTCTGGACATCATCTAGACCAACCCCCAGCTGAAGCAGGCTCACCCAAAGCAGGTTGTACAAAGTCACGTCCGGGTGGGTTTTGAATGTCTCCAGACTGCTCAGCCTCTCTGGGCAGCCTGTCCCAGTGCTCTGCCACCCTCACGGTAGAGAAGTTCTTCCTCATATTCAGATGGAACTTCTTGTATTGTAGTTTGTGCCCGTTGCCCCTTGTCCTGACACTGGGCACCACTGAAAAGAGCCTGGCCCTGTCCTCCTGGCACTCGCCCTGAAGATATTTGTATGCATTGGTAAGATCCCCTCTTGGTCTTCTCTTCCCCAGGCTGAACAGCCCCAGCTCTCTCAGCCTCTCCTGATCAGGGAGATGCTCCAGTCCCCTAAGATGCAGACTCTTGTGAGCTTACCAGAAAGAATAGGACAAGGGTCAGTGAATGTATGCTTCGTACATAACTGTATTTTGGAAATCTGTGTGGAGAACAACGTTGTCATAAGTTCAGTCTGGTCTCCATAAGCTTCCCGTTTCAAAGAGGAAAAGAGGCTTGAATCCTGCTTTTCTGGCAGGAGTTGTGTGAAGCTCCTGCTCGTAGACCTTCTACCACTCTGCATAGTCAAGGAGGTGAAAATCAGTGTTTAAGGTTTGATTATGTGATTTGCAGCACTTGTCCATAAAAAAATAATCTTTATAACATTATTAGTGACATTTTGATACTCAGTCTTGGCACCAGTCAGGTGCTAGAACATCATATAAGGAGAATGCAAGGACATTAAAAGCTGAATGGTGGGGATGGGATGAGCTGTAATAAAGCAAAATGCGAGGTTTACACAGGCTTACACAAAAAGCTGATTTCAACTATGTGTTTATAAGCTGGAAATACCAGTGAGGGTGAAAGTAATCAGTGAATTAGCTGGAAACAGGCTGACTATGGGCCACCTTAAATAGGACAGCTGTGATCTTGAGACATCCAGATAAGGTAATTCCAGCCTTCCTAGAAAACATTCAACAAGAATTTAATGCACAGTTCTGGTGAAAAAAAGGATTATTTAAACTAAAATACTATATTAGCACAGGACCTATTACTTATAATCTGACCTTAATTATATTTAAATAGGAAATTAGGAGAGATACTGATACTATTTTTTATGAGTTTCTCAGTATTAGTACAAAGGACTGGCAGAGTCACTAGCTTTAAGATGGGGAAGATTATGGTTTGTCAGTGATAAGAATAAAGTGAATATGATGATAATTTTTTTTTTCTCATGCTGAAGGAGTTTTTCATATTGGAGGCAACCTAGTTAGTACAGGTGATGCCAGATACCTGTGCTGCCGCACAAATCTTTGATGAAAATTTCTATTAGTGACCAGAGAATCTGAACAAAATAATGGCTTCTGCTAGACACTGTTCTGAAATGAAACACCATCTTTTCCTTTCCTCTCTTTTTAAAATCCAGATCTTGTAACCATATCTCCAAACAGCCATATCCTCATGACTCCTGACATGGAGTTGTTCAGTTAAAATCCACCTTCCTTTGCCTAAAGACTTTTTTTTTTTTTTTTAATGCATATTAAATGCTTTAGGAAAGTAATTACTAAAGATTTTCAAGAAGGGAATATGATTTTGACATGAAGATATCACATGTGCTAATTAGTTTAAGGTCAAACAAATGTAACTGAAAACTTTTTAGGTGTGGTTCTTTTGTGTTTTTTTTTAATGTGACTGTTGCAATAGCAGGCAGATAAACTAAGATTAGCAAAGCTTTCTTGTTTATTATGCTCATTCTCAGCTGTCATGTAATTATATCTCAGTTAGTCTTGAAGTTAATTATAAGTCAGATGATGAAGAAATTAAAAATGGAAGCACTAGATTTCATTCCAGTAAGAATGTTTCTTTTTAGGGGGGAGGGGGAAATGGATATTTTATACCCTCTGAACCATATATTTGAACAATTACTGATATCTTACTGAATATGAAGAAACTGAAAAATTTTGTTCTTGGTATTACCTTCAACATTTGTGCTGCTAGGATGAGAAAATATTGCATATATATCCCAAGAGAAACAATTTTAATGGCTAAAGATATCACCTTGAATAAAGTTATATAAATGTTTGCCAGTCCACTACTTGAAGTGCTTAAGGTAAAAAATATATTTACATGTAAAACAAACACTTCTTTTAGCAACAGTATTGACACTGTGCAGCAAGATACCTTGAAATGATTTCACATATAATAGCTGTTTTTCCACAGTTTGTATACTTTACAAAAGCCTGTTCTTTCAAATGCTAGTGAAAATGCAGTGTTTCTTTCTTACTTTGACTAAACTCATGAATGAATTTTAGGTTCACAAGTTTAGTCCCACTAACATAGTACCTTTCTAGTAACACTATTTGATTGTGTCCAAGTACCAGAAGCTGCTGAAAGTGGTTTTCATCTGATTCAGCTTACTAATCATAGACCAAATTCTGCAGTATCTTCAAAACACTTTGGTATTCGCTTATATAGAAATTCAGCCACTCACACACATCATGGGGAAAAAAAAAAAAGAATCAATTTTTGTTTAAATGTTCTTTTTGTTCATCTTCTAGAAGTGGATAATTTATCTTTCAAAGTATTAGTCATTACAGTGTGTTAGTTCTGAATTAGTTTAGACTTCAGTTCTGCCCCTGAAGAGGTGTGTTAACAATCTGAAGTTTTCAGATGCCCTGCTTCCTCTCTTAATAGCTGAGTAATTTCCAGGTTTGTAATTTATTTTACCCATTATTGAGTTATACAGTGTTGTGGCTAAGATGTGAAGGAACTGGATTCAGTAACGTCAGAGGTTCCTCCCACACTTCTGTTCCCCTGAGAACAGGCTACAGGAACAACATACAAAAGGGGTAAGCAAGGCCTGATAAATTTTGGACTATGTCCCTATTAATTTGTTAAAGTGGGTTGGAAAAAATCCATTAGAATAAAAATATATCATCAAAATAGTATGCTGTATGGGATTATGTTGATAATGTTGTCCTTTTCATTTTACACTAAAAATTGGAGTGTCTAGCAGCATCAATATTTCAATATTAAATGCACATATTTGATGTTTCCTTACATTTAATTTCCTAGAGTATTTGTTTTATTTCAGAAAAAAACCACAAAACCCCAAACCCTCCAGTGTTTATCAAGTTCAAATCCTTTAAACGGACATGTTCCCCAGAGTTTTGTTGCATCAGTATTTTTTAAACCTTACTCCCTTTTAGAAGGATAACAATTTTGAAACTTGAGAATTCTCGTGAAAATGAAAATTCTATTCTCTGCCAAGCATGGACAGTTGCTCATGCAATGTGTTAATGAGGTCAGGAATTGGTATTTTTTTCCATTTCATAGGCAGGATGTTGGTGTACAAAGAAATTATCAATGTGTTGAGGCAGGCAGGTGGATACTTATGAAGGGTAAGGTTGGACTTCTTGGGAGTAGGAACTGGGAGACTGGTGAGTTGGTCATTTAGCCTATGTTTACAAAACTAGTTGAGGGTAGATGTGAGATTTTTGGTTTATGTTCCAGCTCTCCTGGACACATATCATCCAATCCAAATACCTGTACACACATGCAATGCTATAATAATGTGAAATAAGACAAAGGCAGCTGTACATTAGCTTATATGTTAGCTAGGCACCTATAGCCTCATGAAGAAGGCTATATATCAGGAAGGCACCATATCAGCAAGGCAAAGCAAACCAGAGCTGCCTCAGGGAAGGGGTGGAAGAGATGAAATGTACCTGACCTATTTCTATACGCATATTTAATTGATCAGTCACCAGATCTTCCAAGAAAGAACTCTGACCATGGCATTCTTTAGTGTTCACCGAATATTTCAGAAAAAATATAATCTTAAATATATATAGCATTTAGAGGGCATTCATTTTACTGTTATCTATTTGTACATGCAGGGATCTGTTAGGAATATGTCTGTTTCTTCTGCACTCTCCGATTAAGCAGACAACAACAAAAGGGCAAATAGCACCATTAACAGTAAAAAACCCTGTTTTCTTTTCAGAATAAAACCAAAAGAATTTACAAACCAAGAAACTCTCTTGTAAACTATTGGCTGGCTTCTGAACACAGTGTGTTGAGACCTCACAGGTAACAGCAGAGCTGCTCCAGGCTTCTTGCAAACAGATCTACAGTTCTTTTATGTTACTTTTCTTCCTCTTCATCTTCTCTTGTGTGTGGGCATGTGACAACTGACTCCCAGTTCAACATCCCGTTCTGCTGCTTCTCGAGAGATGCAAATACAAGCCCAGTGAATACAACGACCCAGCGTGCAGCAGCCGTTCTCAGCAGAGAAAAATGTCTTCAATAATTAATGAGAGAAAAGGACGTGGAACCACTAAATCCAGCCTGAAGTTGATTACAGAGCTGTCAGTCATCCGCAGGGCAACGTAATGAAACAGAGCAACTCAGCAGCCAGGATATGTATGAAAGTCATTTCCTATCACTTCTGCACATTTTTTTATAGGCTATAAAACTGACAATTGGATTATCGAAAGGAAAACCTGATGAAATATGTCTGTTTTGAATGGGAACGTATCTCACTAACACAGCCCATGAACACTCTGCCCTATTTTTATCCAGACTTCAGGAAATAAGTTATTCAAATGTATTTAAATGAGATTTCTATCCCACCAATATAGTTTCGTACTGCCTCATCTGTTGTGTCATGAACATAAACCAACACAGATTAAATTTATATTTAATTATTTTGTTACTCATATATCCTTCTATCCAAGATATGTCCCTAAAATGGCTGTCTTGTGATTTTGAAACCTTATACTGTTTTTCATCTGAAGCAGAATTCAAATCAGTTTCTCAAGGCCTTTACCAACAAAGAAGTAAGCCTTGGCAAATTTTTGGTGTAGAGAAACAAAAAATACATAGTCCTAACTGTTTTTGTAGTATCATTTCATTTTTTCTTCCAGATGATCTGATAGAAGCTTCAAACTCCTTATGAATTCTTATTCAATTAATAAAATATAATGTGCTTTGCAGGCAGGTGATTCTAGAAGTGCAAGGTTACATGGCTCTTTTGACTTCCCAGAGCAAGTATCCAGTGTCTATGTCCTAGTAACATGACAGAATAAGTCTGTTTTGATTTGTCATCTGCCGTAGAGAGTCTTCTAATAAACTAAGAGCATTTCTGAGGTTTTTGTCTGGTTCCACTATTATTTTATTTTTTTAAGGAAGGAAAATTTACTCAGGCTAAGTCTTACTATCTTCAAACACAGTGGTCAAAATTCTGACTCAGGTTAAGTCTAATAATTTTATCACTGATTTTACAAAGTTCAAGATTAGCCTGAAGAAAGATTAGCTATTGAGCAGAACTATAAACTCAGAATGATACCTGTGTACCAGGTTCTTGGACTCTTAGGAACTGCAGCTTGCCTTACACTGAGGCTCTGCGATGCTGCTGCAAAGGTGTCTTATAACCAGACTCCTTTGAGTCACTGTATAACTCCTTCCCAGTTTTACGGGTTCAGCAAACAATTGTTACTGATGATCTTTTTCTTCAGCAGTTACAGTTAATATATGAGTGAATGAAGTGCATAGGTAAGTAGTTTGAGCTATGTTTGTAATGTGCATTTCCATGGGTGTAGAAGGCAGAAAGCAGTGTCTCGCTAAATGAATTCAGTCACCAGAAGTAAGCACATTTCCAGCTACTTTAATGGCTTGCATCTTCTTTTGCTGGCAGTAAATTTGGCCTTAAGTTTCAGTTATGCACAAGCATAGGTAGCTATGTGTACAAAACCGTGCATACAAATGTGTGGGAAAATCACCCTGAAGGGGGAATTAGAGAAAAATTGGGTCCTAATAGAGGCTTACAGAAAGCTTTTTAGGGTAAAATACAGCTATTGCCTTCAGGATGGTTGGCATGCAGGGAATCTACATCACCACAGTTCCCTAAGCAACACAACCTGCTATCCTAGAGGAGTAGTGGAGGGTGGAGCAGAGTAGAGACAGCGCGGCCAGGCTCTGCTGTACTCCCTGCAGGACTGGGAACCTAATGGTACCATACAGCCGATAAGTTGCATAGTGGCTGCCAAATGGAATATATATGAGAAGATGTCCATTGCTCGGCCAACAACTGTGGCGAAGACGCAAGCAGAAGCCTCATTATCTGCAAGAGAAGGCTGGGAACTCGGCCTCCTCAGCTATTCAAGAAAGGGACAGCTAGTACAGATGTAGATGAGCTCGACAAGAATGTAAATAAGGAGCCTTCTGACAAGGACGTGCTACCTGCTAAAAGAAAACAAACTGCTGAAGAGATAAGACTCAAGGACACTCGGGTGAAATAATTCTGGTAGTGGGAGATTGTGACCTCCTACTCAAATGGCCCCCCTGAAGAGAGTGAATCCCCTGCTTGGAGAGCATGTGTAGTAAATTTAAAATTAACTGTACCTTTAAATGAAAGCGAGAGAACTTTGCACCAATCACAATAAAAGAATGTATAATTAGAGTCACTCAAGCTCCACCTGAGAGTAAAAAAAAGTGTCAAAAGTGAATGAATGAGGGGAAAAGTGGGGAAGACACTACCGAGATGGACTCCTGGGATCAGCCGATGGACTGAGCCTTGCTTCTGCGCCCCTTGGAACACCTTGGGTAAGACTTAAACTAAGTGCTTCTTCGGGAGACTTAGAAATATCTCTAGAGAGTTACTCTTTAATATTTGTAGCCAGGCTGTACTGTTTGTAACTTTTTCACGCGTTTTATACTTAATAACATTTTATCTGCACGTGCTTTTCTGCAAACAGTCACTATCACCAGCAATCCAAAAACCTGTATATCTGTTGCACAGATAAAACTGCACTGTTAAGTAGCTGGTAGTCGCAGTTTCTCATTGAACATGACCAAACCCTAGAGCGTGGCTGTGCTAGTTCATGAGCATGGCTGGACTGGCAGTGAAGACTGTTATCAGTGTATCCAGAACCGTGGTAGTTTAATATACACATTAAAAGCAACTGGACTGATAGTGGTAAATTGGACATCACTCAGAATTTAAACCTGGCCGCGTGTAACCTCCCACCTTGGTGAGGAGAGTTAGAATGCAAGGGGAGTTATTTTCTGCCAAATTACTCCATCCCCTTTAACGCAACAAAATGGCAAGGCACTCTGCAAGAAATATGAATGTTAATAACTGAAATGCTTTAAATCTAGTACTTTTAGATAAGTAACTTTTTGAATAGTGATGTCTTGCTTAATATTTGCCTTCTTATTTTGCCCCAAAACCACGTTCTTTAGGTTTTTTTGCATGGTACTTTGGAAACCATTTGCACTTGACAGTGAAAGTAGAGAAATGTGTAAGACAATAGTAATTTTGGCTTGTGTACTAAATAAAGAATCAGACACTTCCAGAGCTGAAAATGTGAGCTGCAGCAGCTTGAGCTACAGAGTCAAAATTGTGTATCCAGGAGCTGTAAGAAATTGCGTTGTCTGTGATCAACACACCAGGAATCTGTAAAACATACCAATGGATTTCAACAGGCTTAGGTGGGGAGCCAGGTATAATATAGTTGTTGAGATCAAGGTAGAATGACTGGATATGGAGTTCCAAACAGGATTGAATTTTGGTTGACTTTTTTGTATTGTTTTTCCGAAAATAAAAATATTTTGGTTGATGTCATAAGGGTAATGTTTCCAGGCTACATTCTATTACGTGATAATGAGCAATATCTGTAAGCACACAAATTTTTGTACTGAATGGCAGCAACATATCTGTTATGTACAACTTGATGATTTAACTGTTATCCAGGTCAATAGAGACTAAGTATTAGCTTGCATGACCTGGCAGATGTTCTGTGATGCAAAAGGAATTAATTGCCTGTATTCTTACACTTCTCCAGGTGTAAATACCCACACCTAATAAAACATGAGACAGGAACATTTTTTTTAGTCAGCTTCTAAGGCCAATAATATTCAAAGATCTGAACTGAGGCACAGTGGTGAAAACAAAGAAGGGTGACCCATTACATCCTATACTGACTCATGTTGGTGTACAGAAATTCCTCCTCACTGTTCTCAAAGAAAACTTCCAAGACATTGATTTCTTCGTTCACTTAGTGTTTCCTTCTTATGAAAGCAGAACTCTAAG
The DNA here is from genome assembly GCA_035590275.1 of Ibycter americanus. Classification (NCBI taxonomy): domain Eukaryota; kingdom Metazoa; phylum Chordata; class Aves; order Falconiformes; family Falconidae; genus Ibycter; species Ibycter americanus. The sequence continues at coordinate 70,547,961 of JAVJGI010000060.1, read as the reverse complement.
AAAGCCATACTCTCTCTCTCTCTCTTTTTTTTAAACTGCTTGTGCCAGCACCAAAACCCCCTAAAGATTTTTATATTGATTTCCAGCAGTGTCTCAAAGAACATCTCAGGCTATACTTTTGATGCATTTCTGGGGTTTATTAATTTCCAGAGAATATTTTGACTGTCTAGGTTTTGCGTCATCAGTAACGCTGAACCCAGGTCCAACACTGTTACTTGTAATACAGGAAAACCAGCACTTTTCCATTTACAAAATGAAACTAATTTTGACTTTTGCACTGAAGGCTGAATGTAATTGTCAATATATCCAATAATAGAAGAAAATATACTGCAGACAGTTTCTAGTGCACTAAAAATCTTGCTTTATCAAAGCTGGAGCATATTAAACAATAATGAAGCAACTGGTTTAAATAAGAGTTAAAATGTGATTGGCCAGACTGGTACCAGAAAAGCAGAAGGTGCATGTATGCTTTCAAATGACTGAGGTCCCTCATTGCCAGCTCTCAGCCCCTTGATTGTCACATCTCAAGTATGCTCCTCAAGGCTTTCCTTGGGAATAAATCAACTATATTTCTCTAAGACAATGCCTGGGTGCAATCTCAGGGATTTGGGTTTGACCCTTCAGCACCCAATATCAACTTCTAAGCATGCTCAACAAAGGCTTCTTAAACTGTAACTCCAGCTGTCTGTTGTACTGGTTGTCTGTGTGGATGCAGAGAGTGTCTCTTGCCATGTCCGAGACTATAGTGTTTACTGTATATGTTCCTGTGGTCTAAAATGCCACTAGAGCGAATAACGAAGATACTGCCATATGATACCTGGTGGATGAGCAGGTCATACAGATAAGCAAGCTATGACATGGTGCACATGACAGACAATGCTAAGGTAAGAGATACTGCTTTCTTCAGCTGGCTAATGGGAGGACGTAGAGAAGGCAAAACCGGACCCTTCTTTGTGGTTGACAACAAAAGGAGAGGAGGAACTTCATTATGACAAATGAAATTCCTTTTAGATATTAGGAGAAAGGTTTTCACCAAGAGAGTGATCAAAGAAAAGAGAACCCACTTAGAGTAGAATCCTCATAGAGGAGCCTCTGACCTTGGAGATACTCTAGACTGCTGAGGAAACTGACGAAACTTTGAAGCTATCCATGAACTGAGCAGGATTTTGGAACAGATGTCCTCCTTACATCCTTTCCAAATAAATTATTCTGTGATTCTGTGTGTAGAGGAATTGTAGAGGGTTAATTAACATTGATAATATACAGCTGTGGGCTTGCTTCTGGGGCGGTGGGTTGGCTGATGTGGATAATGTATGGCTGTGGCTTGTTTGGGCTATGTAGCTAAATAGCACTGAGGAGCCTGGCAAAGAAGGAGCACTGGGTGAAGAGAGGAGACTGGATGAAGAGAGGACCCTGGATGTAGGGGAGACAAGGAAAGGCCCCGGGAGAAGCTGAGAGAAGAACGGGGGCCGGATGAGGAGAGGCTGGCTGGAGGAGAAGCCAGGAACCCAGATGCAGCAGAGGCAAGAAGCAGGGTGGGCTCGCCTGAAGAGGATGAAGAAATGGCACAGAGAGTAGATGACCTTTTGGAACCTTGTGTGGGACTGGTGGTGATGCTGAGGCATGAGAGGGCTGGTATGGGACAGTAAAAGCCTTGTTGCAATTTTATAGTTTTGTTGTGCAGTGACATCTGTGATTTCGTATTTCCACGTTTTCTGACGTCTTCCATGCTTGTTATGATATATCTGTGATCCACTCTTGAGATCTCTACTTCAGCGATCACAGCTCCCTCTTTGAGATGACAGTATCATCACCTCTCTTATGTGAGATCTTCCTTCTAAATTAACCACTCACAAGAACAGGGCCACAACACTGTACAGAAGCTAAATCAGCATTTGATGTGTCCCCAGCTTCAAATATGAGACCTGTTGGAGAGGACAGTCTTCCTAGCGTAGTATGTCACTTCTCCATGATTTAAGCTAACGGTTATGGTATATCCTTGACATATGACTCAAGCATGTAGACCTAGCACTCTTTATAAGGACTGCACATTGAAAATTTGAGGGCTTTGGGACTGCAATGGCTCTGTAGGGGTTATGATAAGGAAAATATGGAATTGTTATCCAGCACTCTTCACTTGCCTTTGACTAGCTATAGTGGACATGCTTAGGGTTTTACATTCCTTAGGGGCAGTACGAGCTGCACAAAATTTCTAGAGTCCACTAGTGTAGGTTTTGTCCCTCATCCTAATAAGGCAGATGCTGGAGGGAGACTCTTTGGAAAGTGAAGAGGAAGAAGCCATCAGGAGAGAGACAAAGCACTGTGTTGTAGTCACTGACTGTGGCAGCTAGGGAGACCCAGGGCTATGGTTTTGTTGCTCTGTGGGAATAGCCTACAGCCCATGGTTTATGAAATAGGTAATGTGGCAGCTGGAGACAGCAGGGAGAGTGGAAATAAGTGACTTGGGACAGGAAGGAGACCATGGAGTAAGTTTGAAAAAAGCCTCAAGGGGAAAAAATGATCAGGAGTGCATGCCTGAGCTTGATGGATATTTTATGAAGTAGAAGAAACAAAATGCTTGTCCAAATTACTTGTGCATACAGCCACGTAACCTAAGCTAAGTATACAGATTTGTGAAACAGCCTGTAAAAGCCAGATCAGAAAACACTGGTGGTATTTCAAATGTACGGAGGTAAGGTGGGAAAAAAAACACTGGAAATGTAGTCTCTGAATTAGATATTCCAAAGGCCACAAATCTTGGAAACAGTACTCAACTCTATGCCCCAAACAAGTATTAACTCTCTAATGCTGTTACTTTCACACAAGAAACACACATCTAACATCTGTATGGTGGTGGCTACCAGGGTCCAAAAGGCGTGAAGAGCCAGAGTTGTTCCTTCCTATCCTTATGGTCCATGTGCTTTACCCCTAGATAAACCCATTCCTCTTTGCTACATGGTGTGGGAGGTAGAAGATGCCCAGGTTGGTCCTGTGACACGATATAAGAGCAACGCCCAGAGGACAGCCTTGGAGGGTGGTTTTGAAAAGTTAGACCTTCAGCCTGGATCCTTCCTTAGCGTAAGCTTTTGGTGCATCTAGAGTCGGAACTGCCAAGGTGTTGCCTTCTACAAGAAGCCCCCTTGAACATCAACGGATGAGAAATCTTAGATTAGACCAAATGGTGCAAGGCTTCTACAACCAGTTCCACAGCAACGCATTACCTGTTTACCTACAAGGACTGGTTAGATTCTCAAAAAGCATGGTCATGTATATCAATTTGCCAGCATATACGATGGGAAGTTTATTCTGGTTTCAGACTTTTATATCAGCATTATGATACAAGTGGGAGGGCAGATGATACTTAATCAAGCCTCTGCTGCAAGGTACAAATAGGAAATTACTAGTCTTCTATGTCTTCTATGATACCTGCCAGTAAAAAAGGTAACCTGACAACATTTTAAAAGAAATTTGAAGCAATACAGTGAGAATGAGTGGATATAAAATCAACATTTTATGGAATATGTCTACAGGGTTCTTGGTTACATACATGGAGGCAGGAATCTGGGTTTATTGGCATGAGAATGTGAGCTGAAGTTCTCTGCCCAGTCAGGACAGACTCTGTTAAGTCTTTGTACAGTAAGCATAGGACTCCTTGTTTTCGCTGGACACTGATTTATACCAAATTATTGACATGCAGGCAGTATCTGATTAGGGCTCTTCATGCAGACAAATTGCTGGCAAGTGGAGTAGATAAAGCATAGTCCAAAAAAACAGTCCAGTTAGTCCCCTGCCCCAACCCGTTCTGCAGCATCTTCTACAAATATACCCTAGGAAAAAAAAAACCACCGCAGAAATGTTAGTGGGGAAATTTTCTGGGATTTTCTAAAAATCCTGAATCCTCCAAAAGATAGCTCTTCACAAAGCATGTTACAATAATTGTCAAAATATCTATTTTTCATTTCAAATTGCTCATGTAGAAAATTTATCTTGTTAAAAGTCTTTAAAAATAGAAGAAAAAGTACCTTTTATGGCAGCATTGTAATCTGTATTTTTTTAAAAACATAAGTTTATGAGCAATTTTTTAAGCAGTGGTAGTTTTCATGCTCTGTGGGCTGGAAAATGTTTAAATTTTGAAAATATGATAACAAATTCTGGATCAACTCTACTAAAAATGGATAATATCAGAAAAACAGACCCAAAGTAGAGATGCTTTAGGAGCACAACTCTGCTTATGATATTTATGCATCAATAAATAGAAAAGTACTGACTTTGCTTGAAACTAGTCAGTAATTACTTAGCAATGCATCTCAGTTAAGGCTGCTATCCAGCATTTAGGGTGCCATGGCAACTTCTGCAACTCTGGCTATATTTCTGTGAAGTTTTGTAAAAAAATTCTCATTTTTTCTTCATTTTTGTAGAAGCTTAAGGAAAGTATGTATATTTTGGTCCTTTTGTAAACATGTCAGGGTGACATTTCTTGTGTCTGTATCACAGAATGACTGGGAGGTGGTAGGAGCGATGTTTGCCGTCATTCCTTGCAAGATGCAGGCATCATGCCCAAGAGCACGTGTTATTACTGCTGTAGGATACTGTGTATAAACCCTGTGATGTGACCTACATGTTCGCACAGCCTCGGGTGAAAGTTTATGTTCATGTTTACAACATGACCCTTTTCTCCCTGGCTTTTTAGTGCATCAAGGAGCTTGTTAACTTTACCAGCTAACTATACCATAAACAGCTGTCTCTTGTTCTCAAGCACCTACACATTGCAGTAGTGTTAATACAGGGTGAGACAGAGTAAGCACAATGGGCAGAAATGTAAGACCTGTTAAAAAGAATAATTTCGGAACACATAAAAATAGAGCATTGAAATAGCTGTGATGAAGGCATGTTTGGAGTTCTTTTTAAGTATCTTTCTAGGAAATTTCCCATATATTCATATAATATTATTATCATCCTTATACAATGTATTGAGATTCCATTTTAATACTTTACAATTGTATAAAAGTTCTGTTCATACATTATATACAAAGACATGATTTTTTTAAATTTATTTTATTTTGTTTTCTTATTCTTAATTAGAATGAGAGCCATGGAAGAAGTTCACTATGAAAAGCCAGATAGGAAAAATTTTCAACTGTGGGAGAATTTAAGACATACTTTTTAACATAAAATAATTGAATATATTAAAAAGCTAGGGTTGCATCCTTACACTTTCACCCTGATGGATGTGTGAGACTCCGAGACATCTGCTTGCAAAGCCCACTAAGTTAGTGTGTTATGTGAAGTGTCAGGGGAGTCCTGGTGTCCTCCTAGTTCCAAGCACCCTCCAAAATGTTAGAGGTGTTTGTAAGCTCTCAAGAAGCCACCTCCACTCAGGGTTTAAAGGGCTGTTATAAGCCAGAACACTTCTTTTCCCTTTTCCAGTGAGCTACAGCCATTGTCCCCCAAACAATTCCTTCCTGCTCTCATTTCCAGTGATAACTCTCTGCAAGGACAGGCAAAAACCTTGGAAAAATCAAACATTCAAGGATCAGAAACCCATGCGTGCTTTGTATGGCTTGAAATGATGCTTAGCTATGAAGGTCAAAGCATGGTGAACACTTCAAAGTAAAGTGAAGCGAGTTCCTGGCTGGATTTTGTTCTTTTCTTCCATCTCTCTGCAGAAGAATATCATGTTGCCAGAGGTTTACAATGAAAGGACTGGGCACTTTTATATTACTGTAGTTGAAACACCACCAGCTATATCATGATGGATCACAAGTATTTGTTGGAGTCAATTCTTCAGACGCAACTGCTTAATTAAATTTTAAGCATTATTGATTTGGTTTACATAGCCTCCCCACTTCTAGCACCACTGAATCTAAAGCTGCTACACTGTGCAGAAAAAAAAAAAAAAAAAAAAAAAAAAGGAAAATAAAGGGTTAAGGGTTATTAAAAATGAAAGCATTTGGGTGGAAGATGCAGAGAATACCTTATAGTACGCAGAGCTGAATTACTGCAAGATATGTAATACCCTTTCTTCTGCAGAAATCTAAAGCAACAGAGAGATTTGTGGGGAAGGTTCTCACATTGTGCAAATGAGGGGAGCAGTGTCTGTGCACTCAGTGATGCTAACACCCTGTGGAAGAGAGGAACTGGCCTGATCCTTTTAAAAGTATTTGATCAATAGAAAGACAAACCGGCTATTGGTGGTATGTATGATGGAGTTGCCAGAACAAGTCTTTTTTCTTTTCTTTCTCTTTTTATTTTTTTTCTTCATTGTTCAATGTTCTTTGTCCATTGCAAGGCTTTATCTATACTGTATGTCAGCTTTAGTGTTTTGGTTTGAGACAAACAGGGAGCCTGACAAGAGTAGCAAGATTAAGCTGAATGAGCTGGGCTCAATGTGGCAAAGGCAAAACTGACAAACACAGTTAGCAGTTTTCTAATACATACAATTTGTACTAAAAAAGAAAGTGATTCATTATTTTCCACAGTCCTTGGGATAGAATAAGAAGTTTTATGAAATATGTGACAATTGAAGAGGAATCTTATAAAATAACCCTCCCAATATGTATGAAATACTCGAACAATCTGCTTGACGTTAGGACAGTTAATATACAGAGTGTTGCATGTATTTTTGATGCTGCTTTAGTGCAGGTGGTTGAACAAGAGGATCCCTTAAAGCCCAGCATTTCTATGATTCTAGATTTATTGTGAGCTAGTCAGGACAGGTTGTGTGTTCTGGTGTGCTTGTGTGCCTGAGGATAGATGGTGCATTGTCTGGGTAGTTTAAGCTTGTAAAAGGTCTTTTTTCCCTGATTTTCTTTTATTTCTGTGTTGAGAGACTTCCTGTACTTGATGTTTGCCTCGCTAATGGCTGTAAAAATGGCCTGGAGATTTGGCATGGAGCTTGGTTTTATTTATATATATATATATATATATATATATATGTGATTTATGCAACTAAATAACTACAGAAAAATCCCTATAGCAAGAGGGGCATTATTGTATGTGGACACTGGCTATTTTTTAAAGTATATTATCACTACATCAGTTATTCCTTTATTACCCAAACAAAGGCTGCAGCACTCATTTGGATTCTGTCTTAAAATACTGTGTGTTAATGGCTATGGTCTTTTCTCTCCTCCTTTTCCCCGTAGGCACTCTATTCTGCTAGATACACGATCTGAGCAAGGCAACACTGAAAGAAAATAAAAGTCTTTTAGGACTGCTTTCAGTTGCAACTTTAGAAAAAGCAAGAATACTTCTTAGGATAGTAGTAGTAGTATTGGTAGTATTTGAATTATAAACTGAAATATTTTGAGGGAGAAAGAAATATTTTAAAGGCAGTTTTTTTTCTTTTAACAGCATAAAAACTTTTCAAAAAATATGTTAATGGAGAAAATTCTGTGTTAGCAGAGCTGTGACTGTATATAATGATGCATTCATTTAAAAATATAGAACCTTATTGAAATATAGATACTCTCAGTGGCAATGGGGAGATGTATATAGCAAGAGTAGCAATATATTTATGCAGGGGAGGGCATAGCCTCTCTGGGGAAAGGAAATTCAGACTGTCTGTGCTGCCATATAGCTCCAGGCTTGAGCTCATATTCTCACCCAAACCCTTAATTGCCTGTATCACCTGCAAGCAGAGGCAGCTTTGCCCAAAAAAGAGGCAAGCTCACACATGCTGCACAGGTAGCTTGGCTTGTGCTACCTCTCTCTGAATTTCAGACTGCTATTACAGCAGTATGAAAAATATCTTTACATATAGAGATGGGGTTTGGAGGCAATCTGGCTGGAGGTGACCCACAGCTTGTGGCTTCAGGTCTAAATGGGAAGCAAAAAGATTAATATGGGTAAAATGGAAATGCATATCTAGTGTGCATTTGGGATTCCTCTGCATTAACCTAAACCCCCTGCAAATTTAAGGTCTTTTCTGCAAGCCACCTATGCCACAGCAGTGGCTGCCATTTCCGACACACTGTCTCCACTAGCTTTCCATAACAGTTGGCAGCACACCCTATGCCTTACTCTGCCCCAGTGCTTTCTGAGCATTATTTTGTCTGTAGTAGTAAATGTACATCTTTGCTCCAGCCAGGCTACGAGGATGAGCATTCAGATCTTGCCCACAGATACAGGCTGCCAGGGCTCAGCGGCAACGTCTATACTATCAAGTAGATCTCTTACACGTTTTGAAAACAGACTTCAGTCCTCCAGTTTCCCCACCTAGCCCCTTCTTTGGAAGGAAATGGGCTCCTTAGCTTCAGTGAACAGTGTGTGAATAGCAGTCTTGGGAATGAGGTTGTGGAGAGCATCAGAGAGATGAGAAGCAGCTTTTGCTGTTCGTGAAAGCCCAGTACTGGTACAGTCATGGGGTGACAGCTACTTCCCCATGCGGCTCTGCCAACGCACCTTTCATCTGGCTCACACGTCCTTTCAGCACTTGTGCCTGGCTTTAATGAGCAGCCGGGGGCTGTGTGGGCTGGTGCCAGGCTGGGCTGGTTTTGTAATGGCTGAGGGTTGAATTTCTGCCTGGAGATGAATGGGACCCCTGGACTGCGCAGTTGTTGTAGAATAAAGTTCTACAGTCACATTCCCTCAGCCTCCCCTTCCCCTTCATTTTAAGATTTAATTAGAGCTTAGAAGCTTTTTAAATCAAGCCAATTATTTGCTTCTCTTCCTAAGGAAGGAAACTCTTTTGCTTTTTACTTGTTCCAGTTCTGCCCCTTCCCAGCTCCCACAACTGGACGCTCCCTGGTCTCAGTCCTGTTCTGTGGCCATCACACAGTGTCACGCTGCTAGCAGAAAAGCCCTCATTGCTAGCAGTCTGTGGGAAGAATGTGAAGAGCTTCCTCCTCACCATGATTGCTGCCTTTGCATTGCTGGGTACAGAGAAACAGGGAGCGTCTCCACGTATGGGGTGGGGGGGGTGGGGGGGTGTTGGCAAAGAGACAAGCTGGGCATCCTTGACCACTCCTCTAATTTGCCAAGGTGAATTTCCAGAGGCAGAGGTATTTCTATGCTTAACAAGTAGGGCTCTGCTATGCCTAAACTACTCCGAGCCACCTGTGTCACCCCAGCACAGGTGCAGGCAGTGCCGATGCTGCTCTGCAGAAGCACCCTTCAAACCTCGGGAAAAGTAGCAACATGGAAGATTTCCCCCTTTCCACCCATACTCTTGGGGACAAGGAGGATTGCTCCTGCCTGACAAAACATCCACCCTGTGACCAAAGGACTGACTGCACAGCTCGCTGACAGAGCGTTGAAAGGACCCTGTAATCCTGACTTCCAAAACTGGGCTTTCCTCTTGGTCTAAACCAAAAACCTGACTGCATGGAGTGCCTCTTCCTTCTGGACCTGTGCAACCAAGGAAGCTTGGCCTGAGCCTGAATGAATTAAATTGGCTTTTATTATCTAGATGCCTTGCCTAGATACTTTTCCAACCCTTCAAATGTGTCTGTCTCGTGTTATCTGTACCAAAAATTAGACTGAGACTTTCCTACTCCCTTTGATTGTACATTATTCTGAGCATTTGCATCAGAGAGAATGGTGGGGGGTTGGCATTTTAAATGGCTGTTCAGAAATTGGCAGAATAAAGTTAATAACCTATAGAGCAAAACGTATAGGAAAATTTTTTAATTAACTTAATGCATATTCAAGAAAATGTGTGCTTGCAAGAGGAGAGCTACATAGAGGTGATAATTCAGAAGATAAATTTGACTGAAAAAATATTCAATAGATCACCTCAATTTTAATTAAGTTTTATGCCAAAAATTCCAAAACCAAATGTTAAAAGTTTTCTTTCATTTTACTAAAATATATTTAAATATCTCTTTTTTATGAGATAAAATATATTTGATATTTTCTTTTTCATTTAATATTATATTTAATAAGATTTTATAGTATTGCTTTTTGATATAGCTAGTATTTATATGATAGTACAACACTATATTACAGATTTATTGAAGTGAAAGGTTGGTTTTTTATATAATTGAGATTTTTCAGTTCAGTAGAATAAAATCCTTGGTTATGATTGCAAAGAAATCATCATATATTTTTGGATGGAAAACATTCAGTTTTGTTGTTTTCAAATGAAACAGTAGTAGGCTTTCTACTCCGGTTTAGAATGATCTTCTATTTGTCTGTCCATTGATCCAGGAAACTAAATTTATAATAATGCAGGTTTTTTGCTTCATGAGGCTTTGAAAGTTTTAATCTGTCTCTTGATGCCCTGGACACTTCTTTAGCGCATTGCTGAAGCTCAGCATCTGAGGTACTTCCTGGATGAGGACACTCAGTCCACCTGGGACATGTCACACTTGGAGCTTTCTCTGCCACTCCTTTAACAGGCTGAAACTCGGCTATACACAGTAACTCAATTACAGTATTAGCCATAATAGTTAATCATAATAACATAACAGTTAAGGTAATGATAACTATTAACAGCTGTAAACTGTGTATATCAGATTAATACACAGTTAAGTCTTGCTCAAGGTCTGTTTCTGGGTACATACCCTGTATAGCCTTTAAGAAGATTTGATACATGCATTGTCCTTTTTCTGCTAAGCTTCATTTTATCAGTACCCTCTCTCTGTTGCCTTTTCTCTGAGTTCCAAACTTTGAAAAGTAAACTAATCTATATCCCCATTTGAATAAAACTTCATAAAGAACACTTGCAAGATATTGAAAATTCCAGTTAATTAAAAACTGATTACATTTAATTGTAGGCAGACTTTCATCATGCAGGGAACTATTTCATTTCACTAGGCTAAACAGCTGTGACTAAAAGGATTACTGACAGCAAAAAACATTCTTCCTAAATTAAAGGTATGCTAGCATGAAAATATCTACTTGACCACGCATATTTTTTTTGGTTGATTGCATGGTTAGGAACAGTATAGCATACTGATATCAGTCAACACAGATTAGAAGATTAACAGTTTCCAAAGGTGAAATATGGTCATTATCTCTTTGTTACAGCAGAACTACAGTTCTTCATGCCCAGCTATTCATTCATAAACATCAATGATCCCTGCTATCTTTGTTAAATATATATATATCCCAATACAATAGATATAACCTTTATTGTAAATTGGTTTACTCTTCTGTGAGGAATGACCCTCAGCTTTAAAACTGATTTGAGTGCTGTAGTTCGTTTATTTTTCTCCCCATGCCGCTCTACCCACAGCTGCCTGTTCCTGCCCTACATTCCTCCTGATCCCTTAGCTCCTCATTCGCCTGCATCTCCGGTAAACCATCACAGATCAGTAGAGCTGTGCCTCTGCAACCTCAGTGTGACACCCTCAGATACATAAAGTTGCCTTTTGGTTGCACTGCAATCTTCCAGTAAGGTTTATTGAACTCCACTGCATGCTGTGCCTTCCCTTTAATGCTAGCATAATTCATTTAAAAGGCACTGACTGGGAACATCTATACCATACAATTATACAACTGCTTCATATAGAAATTTTGTACATTATCTTTTAGTAAAATTGCTGCTTTATCACAGGGGGCATGACAAAATTTCAAAATTCTTTTTTTAGTCTCAATCTGAGTCTGTAAGGAAAAAAATATAACCCAAAAGCTTTACACTAGAAATCATGTCACTTTTTTTTTCTTTGACAATTTCAACCTAAAAAAAGAAAAAGTGTAATTTCAAGTTGTCATTTCAAAAGTTTAATTTTGTCTGATTTCAATGAAATTGAATGATAATGTATAAAATATGATGTATGTAATACAGCTAATATATTAAAGGAGCATTATTTTACATTTTCAGAATTGTCATTTCATAGTTAAAAGTAATATTAATGATAAATTTCTTGGTTTCAGTGACACTATATTTTCAGATGACAAATATCTCTTCCTGCAGATTCAACTAGTTTTTTATTTCTAGCACTGTCCTTTGAACATCATCCTTAATGAATTTTGAATATTTCAAATCACTGAGTAAAACGAGAATTCATATTGAAAGCAGAAGAGATATTGAATGGCTCTTCTAAAAAATAAAAGTGCAAATATGGAAAGTGAAGGTATGAAAATATACAGGAAACGTTTCTGCAAAATATAAGTTACTGACTTAAACAGCTATTGCTTATTAACCAAGTTGAAATAATTGAATATGTGCATTTTCTTAGACCATTCCAATGAAGTAAACTGAGTATCTTTAACATGGATGCTTCATGTGATCTGCTGGAACTAATGGGGTTAGCAGTGACAACTGTTGAAATTAAGGTGTCAAAGACAGTAAGCTAACACTGTGATTTCCTAATGTTTCTATATTGTTGGTAGAGACAAATAAGTGTTTACTTTATATGCATCAACACAGAATCATCATGGTGGTACTTCTGAATCACCATCTCAATCATGAAACAAACTGTATTTCATATGATGCGGTTTAATTATATATGATATGCATAACATAACTTTTGCATTTTTGTGTGTATGCATTTGTATTGTATATTCTAGTTTGCACTGGTGTATTACTTTCCATCACAGAAGATTACAGAAACACTTACATTGCAACCCAAACTCTATGTGCATACAATGTCTAGCAGAATGGGTCTCTGATTCCGGTGCCTTCACATACAAGAACTCTCAAACAGTAGTACAAAGTCACAGTTTTCACTTGAAAAGCAAGTAACAAGGAGACAGAAAATAGTGATGATTACTGGATATAGAGTGGAAACCACAGCCTAGTTAACATTTGCCTGTTACTAGTATTAGCCTATAGTTTCCTTGTTGCCTTGACCAATCAATGCTGAATATGTTTCTTAATAAAGACTTTTATGGGCAACAAACATGTTGGGAATGAAAGAACACCACCCTACAGTGCTCCAAAACAGCCTTTCATCTACACCATGAATCTGCTAATCTTAGATACTAGAGCAAAAGGTAAAGGTATCTATAAAGGTCATAGACATCTTTAAGAGCCAAGGTGCTGAAGAAGAAACATTCTGTGACAGTGCAGTTAGAGATCCTGAGAGGTATGAAAGCAATGACGGTCATTAAAAATGCTTCATTAGTCCAGCTGAACATCAGAAAGCATGGGTCATTTAGTTTAAGAGATGCAAGCAGCCATCAAAGAGATGAGAGAGAATTTCTTACTCTAGGAAGACTCTTCGAGAAAGATGTAGGCCAAACAGTAAGTGGATCTCAGACATCTTGACATGTGAACAGTGAAAACACCTTTGCCATCTTTGACAAGACAAACGTCTGCCCTGCAATAACATCATTGTTTTCTACAGCAATGACAATGGCAGCTTTATGAGAAGGGAGAAAAACAACTCTGTTCATCTCCAGATTTGTTAAGTAGAGCTGAGCTGAGCTGACCCAGGCTGTGTTTGTCATTTGGCAAACAGATGCTGCCAACACGATGTGAAGCAGTGGCCAATTAAGTGTCTGGGAACTGCTGTTGGATGTATCTTCCCACTTTCAAAACTGCTTCAGAAAGAAGAAAGGCTACAAAATATATCAGGTGTTCAAGAGCACTGAAGCATTTAAAGATTGTCAAGCACTGCAGCACCCGCTGGCTGAGCCTCCAGAAGTGCACATCAAGGACACAGCAACAACCAACCCTTTCCAAATATTTCAGGAGCCAGGAAGAGGTAGATAAGTGTGCCAAGGTCAAACGTGTAGCAGAACACCTTAGTTCAATAGAGATTAAGCAGTACTATTATTATCAGGATTATATCTTCACACCGCTTAGCAGACTTAGTGACTCGCAGGCTAAGGCTGCCAGAGAGCCCGCTTGACACCACAGTTGATCCCATTATCTTGAAAATTCGGGGCTAAGTAAATTCAAGTCTGTCACATGGTTCGGTCATGACATATCATCCTAGTTGACTTCAAGGTCAAGGAAGAGAGGTTACATGGTAAGGCAAGATTTAAAGAATAGCAAGGTGGAAATAGATTGCATTTGTCACCTGAGCGGAGGCTTAGAAACTGTTGGAGGAGGGACTCCTTCCAGCCAAGTTTTCACTGAAGATCAATTGCTGCAATTTCAATGAGGTGGAATTGTATTAGAAGATTATGTACTGTTAAAGCCAAAATGTTTTTCAGAAGTCGGTTTCAATAAAGGTCCCAGTAGAAAGGAGAAATAAGGTGGTCTGTATCAGGCACTGCCTTAGGATGCAAGGGACCTCATTGCCGGTGTGCTTCCTGCTGCGCCTAACTTAGGGCTCGCTTTCCACTGCTGTGTGCTGAAGCTGCACACCAAGCCAACTCAGAAAATGGACTTTCTTCAAAGAGTTGCTTTGAAAGCTGTAAAAATAGTACATGAAAGATGGAAGAGCTTTGCTTGTTCTGAGTCACCCACTAAAAGAAGAAAATAAGGAGATGGCTCGTCATGTGAAGTGTTACTTCAATGTAAAGCAAGTTTTCTACAGAAAAGTAACACTGGGCCACCTGTAAATGAAGGCAGAATATGCCAATGTACTGCCACTGAAAAATATGCAACAGGACCGTGTGTTTGGGATTGACAACACATGTTGATGTAGCTGTCTTTCAGGAAAAACATTTTCATAGGGGTTCACTGGAACAACTATGTGAATGCAATGCTGTTAGTGCAAGCTACCTTCCGCTGGTATGGCATACTTCATTCTCATGTTAAATAGCTACATTTCTTGCTGTAGATATAATGTATGAGGGGAAAATTAGACCTTTCTGATTACAAGACGAGATCAGTAACTAGTCCTATTTACTAGTATTGCCCTCATACACAATTTTTTTTTTTTGCAATCACTATCAAATTGTCATGTTAACTCAGCTAACTTTGAAGGTTCAACAAGCACTGCATATAACTTACCTCCCCTGCTACATCCTTGAGGTGAGCCTCCAGGTAAAATCTGAGATACATCACTGGATGCACTGGGGAAAGGCCACTTTGTCCATGATTGATCTGTACCTCAAACAGGAGAATCTAATTTTCCTAAACATAGTAAATACCTCAATACGAGAGCATGAATTTCCCAACTTAGTTAATTTCCTAAAAATTAGAAACTCATCCTTCAAATTTAGTATGTATATATGCGTAGCAAGTTTATTTAAAATAAGCTGTAATTTGCATGAACTTTCCATAATTTTTGCAAAACAATGTTAATTGCCCTATTTAATGATGCAAAGCAGCCCCAATTTTTACCTTTCACAGTTTTGTGTCTTTGTAATTCCAGCCTTAATTTCCATTACCATAACTGTATTGCAGAAAAGTGACTTCAAAACAAACTTAATAGTAAAAGTGTTCTCTTAACTTGGAGGCCAGGAGGAATGTATAATTAACATGTTGTTTTGTCTAGGAGTTTTTTTTTTTCTGATAACCAAGAATCCTGTCCCATAGAAGACACCTTGATCAGAGTCAGCACTCTTGTACTTGTTCGAAGCCCAGGAGGATGGGTTATAAGTATGTATATATACACTTATATATAAATATATATATTAGTCATGGTATATATGAATGTGCAACAACTCCATACAGTTACTGTTCAAAGCTAAGAAAAAGGTGTGAAAGAAAACAGAGCATTGCTATCGTTCCTAAGTTCCAGCAGAGGCTGATTTGCAGCCTACCATTGATAAATGAATAACAAGACAGGAATTGGTGCAGAATTAATCTCAAGTACTTTTGATTTAAAAATCTGATTTCATATTTATAACTATACATGTGAATATAAATTTTCAAGGTCAAAACTAATATAACTTCGGGTAATTCC
>JAVJGI010000060.1:70505481-70532169 GCA_035590275.1 Ibycter americanus | reverse complement strand
ATATAACTTCAGGTAATTCCATCTTGTTCCAGACAGACGCAGTGTCTTTACATGGTCTTTTGAAGCTTTTTACTATGTTATATGCTGTTTATCTTCATGGTATCCAAGTAATTTCCAGCAGAATATTAAAAATTCTCCTCACAAGTATCCCTATTCTGGTTACTTTCTTTTTCCCTACGAGAAGAAATCCTCACATACATTTTATTTATACTGTCTTTGTTACTCTTTTTTTTTTTTTTTTTTGTGCTAGCTCTGTTAACTTTAATCTCTGTAGAAAGAATGTACCTATATCTATGCTTGTGTTTGAAGGATCTGTATTTTTGTTAGATAAGAATATAATTTAATCAGTTCATATTTATGACTGTGACTGAGGGAAGTCATGAATATATTTTTTACTTTGTAAAAAGTGCTTTACATAAACCAGAAGCTTTTGAAACTGTTTTGGTAGGTGATCTCATGTACATTATCTGCATGCTCGTACTGCTCTGCTGACTCTCATGGATCTACTGATAACTTGCCAAGGGAATGCTGATATAAAGTTTTAAAATTGGAATTGGACTGAAATGAAATTACAGTGCTTTTTATGTTTCCTTTCATAAGCAGCTTCTTTTCACTGGTTTCATGACAACTGAATATTAATTTAATTCTAAGGTTCAGAATGATTAAACTCAAATTGCAGCAGATTTTTTTCATGGAGCACTAAAGCCAACTATATTGTAAAATATGCACTGACATTCTGCAAGAGATAAAGTTGTTTACTGTACATTGCTGAATCCCAAGTAATCTTCCTGAGCTTTTGCTAGTGATAATCCTTCCTATTGCTATTGTAAGTACTGTCGATAACTCTTCTTTTAACATACAGTGATAATTCTTCCTCTTTACCACCATAAAACTCTCACCGTCATAAAACTTCAAATAAACCAATCCAAACTTGCGAAGCAGAAACACGTTGTCGTCACTTGTAACAGAGAAATAATGCAAAGCATTTCCAAAGGCTGCAATTAATCCTGGGGTAACACTATTCAAAAATTCCAGCACCCAACAAAGAAAACCTGCTGTGTTCTGCCTAAAAAACCCCACATTGTAAAAGCATGAGGGTCTCAAGAACTGCTGGTTCACTTTCTATTTCTGGTGTGAGCTGAGAGCTCAGACAGACTACCTCTCCCCCATTTCCCTCATTGGATGGTGTCTGCTTCTGCTGGAAGCTCCTTGAGCAGGGCATTGTCTCTGCCTTTATCTTTGTGCTGCATTCAGCTGTATTTGGCACAAAAAAATGGAAAGAAACACTGAAGGAGTACAAGGAATTGGGCTGGAGTATGCTGCTTCCCAGCCAGCCAAACCCAGCAGCCTCGGTTCTCTGCCTTGCTATTCAGTAAGCAGTTCAGCTGAGCTGCCGGAGGGAGTGCAAAAATGCTGAACATAGCAGAGCTTCAGCAGCCTACCTAGTGAACTTGTGATGGTGCCTGGCACAATGAAAATGAGAAGTTCACGTAAGTTTCTGGCTGTTGGTGAAATAAACAGAAACTGTTTTCTCTACATATGGAAAGCTTTTTTTCCCCTGTCTTGTCTTGTCTTGTCTTGTCCTCTCCTGTCCTCTCCTGTCCTCTCCTGTCCTGTCCTCTCCTCTCCTGTCTTCTTCTCTCCCTTTCTTGTTTCATTCATGCTGACGTCCCATAGACTATTTTTGCTACCAATCATCACAGGAATAGGAACAGAGAACTTACTACTTTAAGAGTGAACTAAATGCTATTCTGGTTTACACCCACATAAATGCAGAATAACTTCATTGAAATAAATGAGCCAGAGCTCCAAGTGTTGTTAATGACTTTTCATTGGTATCAGTGAAATTACACCAATTTTCTTCAGATGTATCTCAAGTTCTTAGTAAATCCAATTTATGCTCTCTTACCAGGGTACTATTCTCAAAGAGAATAATGTGCCCTCTCCAGTAACACGAAGTATTTATTTTCTTTCCTTTTCCCCTCTTCTTACCTCTCCTAGGGGAAGAACATGACTTTATACTCTGGAATTAACATAATTAGAACAATTTCAAAAATTTACCTAATTATTCTTCACGACATGCCCAGGAGGTTGGCAAATATTATCACCCATGTATTATAGCGGGAGAAATTACATTGAAGAGGTTAAATGACTTGCCTGAGGATGAGTTGCAAGGCAGTGGGATAGCTTGAACTGAATCTCAGGGATTCCAAGCTTCTCACAGCTACCCTCTAGTCAATGCACAGTGCTAACTGTACATACATACAAACATACAAAATACGAACTGTATTTTGTGCCAATGTTTTGCCTATTCTCTCAGCTTGGTCACTCAGCTCCTTCTCACATGGTGATTCAGTTGCATACATTCTTCCCCACACTATCAAGAAGTGGCTAAGCAAAAAGTGCATTGGCATATGCGATTGAGTGTAAGCTTTTGTTTACAAAAATAATTTAAATAGGTGCTTTTCTCAACATGAAGCAAGGGTACAATGTTCTCTGAGAACCCAAAATCAAAATGGAAAAAAGTATTGAAATAACAGAACACCTTGCATAGCAATTAATCATCACTGTTGTGTCTAGCTATCTAGGAGCTGTGAGGGACTAAATAATGAAGCAGCTGAATTGCTGTTTAAAGATATGTAATTTATTGTCAAAAATATGAGATAAAGATCTGATATCACAGCCAACTGGGTTGTAGCCAAGACTGTCTAAACCTTTCATAAAGTGCCAGAGACAATTGTCTTTTATAGATATGCAGGACATAGCAGCAGGAAAACAAGAAAATCATGGAATATACAGTTATACATTAATTTAGTGTATACAACCTGGTAGGACTAAAGCTCTAGGCTTCTCAAGGCCAAACAGTACCTCTCTAAGTTGCCGGCATTCATTCAGAGTTAACAAAATAGTGAATAAGGGAGAAATGGTGGATAAAATTAATTCAGACGTTCAAAAGACTTTTGATAAAGACCCTTACAGGAAACTCTCAGGGACTCTTAGGGAAACTTGGTAACTATGGAGTGAGAGGTAAAACTTCACATGGATTAAAACCACACTAGGAGATAGGGAAAAAGGAGAATAATGTTTTATTCTTACTGTAAAAAGAGGTTAGAAGTGCAGTAGCCTACACACCAGTGTTTTTTTGTCTGTGCCAAATCGCAGAGTCCGTACTCATGAGCAGCTCCACTGAAATCTACTGCTAACCATGGTGAGAAGTTTGTTGTTACTGTGCTTCAGGAAGTTTAAATAAGGTTTGGAGGACATGATGGCATATTTATAGACAATCTGAAAGGGGAAGAGCTCAGTAAATTAACCATATGAGTTGCATGTGCAAATTCTAGTGGGTTTAGTTAAGAGCTGAGTCAACTATGAAGGACCCAAAAATTTTCTGAAATGGTCTTGTAAATGCAGTGCTGTGAAACTCACCAGCTCACCCCATCAATGGTATGGCTGA
Organism: Ibycter americanus; assembly: GCA_035590275.1. NCBI lineage: Eukaryota > Metazoa > Chordata > Aves > Falconiformes > Falconidae > Ibycter > Ibycter americanus. Next base: position 70,528,715 of record JAVJGI010000060.1, on the reverse strand, counting down.
ACTCTTTATCTGGATTTCCTACATATTGATTTCCTTTGAGAGGGTAGTATATGCGTTCACTAGATAGCTTCTTACCTCTTTTCTTAGAGCCTCTAGGTTAAAGGTATGTCTGCAGAGAAGAAAGAGAGGAAGAAGAAACAGGATCAAATTTCCAAAGAAATTATGATTGAGAATTACTGTGACCAAATTAAATCTTGTCATGTGAGGGAAGTTAAGGTATTTTTATCATGGATCCTGAAGCAAGAGTGAGAGCTTCATTCTGTACTTTCCTCTGAAGTCACACATTCTTAACTGAGGTAGAAGCGTGTACCTGACCATTAGGTGTTGGCCAAGTGGCTAGATATGTTGCTGGTCATATCACTCAGTGGGTACTATTGGTTATAAAAACCAATGTGCCTTAACCACCCTCATCCAATGTGGCTTACTTACAGTACCACTCTTGTGTTTTCTTAACATAACATATGTTTGATAGCTTCCCTCAAGCTGAACATTATTTTGGAGAAAGCTTTGTTGTCTCTCTGAAATAGATCTATTCCAAACTCCATCTCAAAATGCTATGCATGTTCAAAGAGATGAATAATGCAGTTGCTTTATAAGAAGTATGAATATGAGGAAAGGAGTGAAAAAGTAGATAAAAATAGATGGGAAGACGATGGCCCATAGCCAAGCTATGCAAAACTAAGGATGAAACTTTGAAAGCATAAAGGACAAATAGGAAGGCTGAGGTAGACTAGTTTGTCTCACTTTGCTTGGTACTGTTGCCCTGAATCAGCTGCCTGAAAACACCAAGAAAATGCACTAGTCTCTAAGGTGAAGGGAGTGAGGACACAAACTTTGTTGAAGGTATGAACTTGCTTGGACTAGTTAAAATGAGGGCTGACTGCAAAGATTTGCAAAATGACTGTACAAGCCTAAGCGGCTGAGAGATAAAATGGAAAATGAAATTCAATGTGGATAAATGTAAAGTAATGCATATAGGTAAAAGCAATAAAGCATCAGTTACAAAATGATGGGCTCTGGACTGACTATTATCATTCAAGAGAGAGATGTTGGGGATATAATAGCTAGTTCTATAAAAACATCAGCTCAATATTCAGTAGAAGTAAAAAAGCAAATCAAGTGTTAGGAATCATCAGGAAATGAATAGAGAACAAACAGACAATATTATTATGCCAGTGCATAAATCTGTGGTATGCTTGCATCTCCAATGCTTTGTGCATTTCTGGTCTTTCTGTTTTGGACAGAGTAGAACTGGAAAAGGTGCAGACAAGGGCAGCATTGCTGATCAAAGGTGTGGATGCTGTCCGTGCAAGAAACAATGAAACGAACCAGGACACTTCAGCCTGTGGCAGAGGCGGCACAGAACAAGAGTGACGAGGAGAAGGTGAAGAGGGATCAACTTTCAGTACATGAGCTTAAAGTCATGAGAAGATTCTGTCGCACACTCAGTTCATACCAAGCAAACTGAAGTAATTCCTTACACCTGTATGAAATGTATTGCTGAAGGAAGCTACTGATACTAAAAACTACAGTTGTGGTAAAGGTTGCCTGCATACCCCTGGAAGGAGTAGCTAGATGCTGAACTACCACCTTTGTTTCAGGAAGTCCCTGGCCTGTAAAGCATGGGAAGTGAAGGACAAACACTGCTTTCTGGCTCTTCTTTTTCCCCAGGGTGTTTGTCCCTGGTCTGTCAGAGACAGTCTATTGGGCTAGGAGTAGTTCTGTTCTATACACCTTACCTGCGTGCAGGTAAAAATTATTCCTAGAAGTTAGAAAGGTGTATAGTGTATACATGCATGAAAAATGGCATGTGGAGGGACAGAGAAGCTACCCGCAGTGCAGGGAGAGAGGGAGGGGAGCAGAAAAAGGAGTATGCAGGGAACATTAGGACATTGCATGTTATTATTTTATCCTCTTGAATTTACACTCAACAGTCTTCCACTTATCAAAAAGGACTTTTTGCAATCAATGGGAGTTGGTTTAGGCCCTCAGGGCAAAGCTTTCTTTCCTTCTCCTGTACATTCCCATTGTAGATATGGTTTCCAGATAGAATTTATTCTGAAGAGCACAAAAGTCACTCCATGGTGATTCAGGGTGCATCTATTTGTCATTCTGTCTGTATCTCTCACTATCCTTTTCTTGTGTTTTCTCTGATAAGGGACCTTGGTGACTGAAATGCAGATCAAAGCCTCAGCCTAAGGCTGGACAAAAGAAAAGAGAAGAGAAAAAAAAGGCATTAAAAAATATGTCATTGAGCTTAAAGAGCTTTCTTTTATTTTCTGCCCTTTCTATTTGAAGTTTTTCTGTCTTATCCTGCATTTAGCATATCTTACAGTAACTTTGAAAAAGAAGCAAAAGAGAGAGACTAAACAAAACATGATTTTCCTTTGTTGTATTGCAACTATACTTATTTCCAAACCTGAACAATTTCATTACACGTTGGACGAGATGGTGACTTGTGCTTGATCTGCAATGTCCATGCTGCTCACTAACCTCTTTTATGACTGCTGACATGAATCTTCACAAAGCCATGGGTCCATTGACTTTGATCCTCTGTGTTTGATTACTTTGGCTCTAATTACATTTGTGTTGTTATGCGTTAATTGTGAGGAAAGATAAATAATTTATCCTTTAATTTACCATAGTACCCATATTTGAGATGCAAGGTCTAGGCCAATTGAAATGTCATTTCATACCACTGAGGCCTGAATACATTAGATAAATGCTGTTTTGTCTCACACACTAGCAGAGGAGACAATTCTGGATATGAATACATCCGGAAAGTTAATTGTGTCCAAATAATCTTTCTTTTAGCACAAGCTAATCTGTAAGATCTCAAAGATTTATATAAAGCATTCTGGTTTATTTATTAAAGAAATACACTGTATAACTGCTAAGTTCTTATTCCATCATTTTAATTCCAATAGCTTCTCCACACATTTTTCTTTAATACTGTCATAAAAATAATGCCCATGCTTTTTCTTGTCCTCAGAAACCCAATGGTTCTGCTGTAGCATCAGGGCTTTCTTAGCAATCAATTTTTTTCATGGGTTTTATGAAAGTTACACAGTTTTCGCTACCTACAGTATGATTTAACTATATGCAGTTTTCTTACATTGCCCAGAAGTGGTTTTTAGGCTACAGCAACAGATCAGCACAGCTTCACCAAGCTCAATAAAATGTTATTCCCCTGGACCATTCGATGTGATGCTTTTAGTGTGTATGTGCTGTTGAAAATAGCATCCTTCTTTCACCTAGAAGCAGAACAAATTTATGCAAAGTTACAGCTATGGCAAAATTAGAAACAATACTTTCTCTTACCATCATTTGTGCTGGCAAGGAAAGAAAAATCCCTAACTTTTTCAAGATCTTGGTTTCATGGGGAAATTTCTCTGATCTTGTTATAACAATAGTGCAAAAGTCTATACTCTGATAATGAATTTTATCCAAAACTTACTAAAAAACTTACTCTGAAAGTTCCTTATGCAAAACGATAACCTCAAAATATAAGCCATTTACTGCCAGATGTTTTGCAAGCTGTTCTGTAATGTCACAATAAAAAGCAATGAAGTAAAGACAGAGCCATAGCAACATATATTATAAGAAGCTAAAATTGGGATGGAGAGGGCTGTTAGCTTTGTAAAATTTACAGTAATGTGAAGAAATCAAGGTGTTCTTGGAAACCGAGTGGAGCCAAGCCTATTTTGAGTGATTTTTTAATATCAAACAGAACATTCAATTAAGACACGACTGTATACATTTTGCATTGCACAATGAAACACCAACAAATGTTCCCCCACTATTGAACCAAATAAGGAAATAAGTTTAGGACTTGAAGATCTCATTTTGAGGCTATTGCTTTCTCTCATCCAAAGACCTTGGCTGGAAGAGTCATTGACCCCACAGATGGGTCCATGGTAAGATGTCTCACATGAGATATACCAAACCATTAGTCAGTGCTGGTAATGATCTTCCTGATCTTTTACGGTTCTTTCACTGTCTTTGTGTATAACCCTGGATTATTTTGAGCACTTTCTGCTAGTGATGATGGCAGGTGCATGTTCATTCAGACCAAGACTAGTGCATTAGTCAGATGGAAATAACAGACTGTGGTCATGAAGGATACGAAAGAATGAAGCATGTGTAAGTGACTCTTGAGTGGCTGTTTCAGGGCCCATTTTTACTTTAGGACGTACCAGTTTAGCCTCAATACACTTTGCCATAGAGCTGATACTGCTTTGAAGTAGCGAGGACGTTTATTGGTAGCTGCAAACAAGGGAAGCTGGCAATAGAAGCAGGTGTTTAAGCACAGGGGAAAGTGAAAAAAATGATGTATAACTGGAAAGATCAACAGTTTGGGCATGCTGACTAGATTTTTTTGTTGTTGTTTTTAACAGCAAGATTTAGCAGGAAGTGAAAGGCTTTTCTCCTATGCATATACTTCATGTCCCTCTGTCGCTGCCTCTGACCCAGATCAGGGCCTTTAGGCACTACAGAGTTATTAAAGAGGAAAATAAGGTGATATAAAGAATCAAAACGTGATGCTTTTTATTAATAACAATAATTATTTATTTCACTCTTAGTATTTAGAATAGTATCTGCATATAAATCATCACTGTGTGTTTTTCCCCTCCCTCCATTGTCATTCCATATAATGTGGTTTTTTGCCTTAAAATAAATGGTAGCAATTAAAGAGAGTGAGACAAAGTAAACACATTCCTTGCTTTCCTATATTTTGTGTTATAGGGAAATAACACAGTTGCCTCACAGTTTGTATCAGTGGAAAAAACAAGCCTGGGAGTTAATTCTTCATACCATTTGTGCACGAAGCCCTAATCCAGGATGGGAGAAGGAGTATCTAGGACACTATGAAATGGCAATAATAAACAGAATTATGTCTATTCAGGGGGATACAGTGTTGACTACTCTCCATTCACCCAGATCTCATTGACAGCGCAAGAAGATGGTGCTGTCCTCGCTGCTGCCCAGCCTTCCTACTTCAGACGCTTTGAAGCAGGAATCATCAGAATGCCAACTGTGCCTTGCTTCTCTGTATGGTTATCAGCAGAGATTCCATCTTTATTTGGTTTTTAGAGCACTTCACACATCTGTGGAGCAGGATAAATCATAAATAGTAATAATAATGTCACCGCTTCCCTCTCATTAGTAACAAGTCACTAGAGAGTCCCTCGTGGTGATGCATAGTGCATGACACTGCACAGATTAGGACTTCCATCATGCAGACTGTCAGCATGATTGCTTTTACTAAATACAGGCATCGCATACAGTGAAATATGCTCAGCTAGGGCACTGCTAATAAAGCACTGGCAGCAACTTTGCAAACAAGAATGTACAGCTTTCATCATTCTGCTCTGGAGACTAAAAGCTTGGAGAAATGATGGGGTTTGTGAGCAAGAGGTGAATACGTTAACACTTTTTTCACAAGAATCCAGGCAGTGGGTCTTATTCCCAGAAATCTGCCTTTCTTCTCTCTGGGAAAACCATTCACTGACTTTCTGAAGTCCATAAACTGTTTGTGTCAGTAAGCATCTTAATCAGTTCCACAGCGTTTAGAGCAACTGAGACTTACTCTTGACTGCTATCATGAATGGTAATTACCATGATAATTAGCTAATTATGTTAACCAAACTGGCAAAAGAAACTTTTAAACAAGAACTACTAGTACTCTGTGTGGGAGGAGATAGCACCAAAAAACCAACTTTTCTAACCATTTACCTTAGTCTCACCTGCTGAAGCTCTTTGTGGTCAATGGACAGAAGTGAGTTTCTAAAAGAGGCCATTCAGAACACCAGCCCAATGCAAATGCTCTGTGTGTTCCTAAGGAGGAGTCTGCCACTGTCAATGGACCTCCAGATTGCGCACCCAAAGCTGTACGTCCAGAGTAGGTGACATGGATAACTTCTTCATTCCCCTTCCCAACACTTCCCTTCTTACATGTTGCATCTGGCTTCCACAGCCATTTTCAGCTGGAGGCGGTGCCACAAAAAGCACTTGTCCCACCTCCCTACCACCTCTGGCTATCCATTCCCCTCCCTGCCTGTTTCTTTGGGTGAGTCCCAGTGTTCATACACTCACAGAGCAACTTAAGATAATGGCCCTAGCTGGAAGGAAACCACTGGGTGTTTAGGGGTTAGTTTTTTGGAAGGCAGTTCTCCAATCTGGCTTATTGCTTGACCATCACAGGGGAGATAGTAGGAATATAATACCAGCCCGATCTAGATGTGTTGAAAGAAATTTTGAAACATTACCCAGTGCTTCAGTGAAGATTAACTCAAGATCCCTTAGAGGTGCAGAATATTAGCCTTTATATCAGATACAGTATGAAATAGCTACCAAATTTCAAATTCATCTCCTCATTTATTTCTTAGTAACTTCCTCATGTAAGTAAGCCCTAGGGAACTACATATTGTTATTCTCCCATGAATTCATTTAGCTTAGTGTCTGTAGGGAAGGGTAATGTAGAAAAACCACTCTGGACCTCGCTGGTGCAGATACTCACAACTGCCAAACAAATGAAGATGATGGTGGCTGACATGACAACTCTGCATTGAACAGTGATGAATCCACACCAATTGCAAATGTATTTCAGTGTGTTTTCATGTGTTGCCACCAAAAACATGCCATGATCATACTCATTACATTTTCGAAGGCAGGGAAGAAAGCCATAGCCTTGTTCAAGTTAGCTAGGACGTTGCCTTGGAGTTCATTCAAAGACTCAGCTCCAGATCAGTAAAAAAAACCATTGAGACAATTTACTGTGTAACAGGGTTACCTGTGTCTTCCCTTGAAGCATTTGGTGTTTTTCAGGAAGGAATAACAGAGTAGAGGGACAAGTCTTGTTACAAAATAGCAATAAAATATCTGTTTTTAAAGGCACTCAACATTTTCCTGCAGAGAAACGGAGAAGTAGAATGTTAAATCATTGGAAAAATTGAGTTGAGCAGAAATACATTTTGCCATTCTAAAAAAAATTGATGCAGAGGCTCATAAAACCTGAAACTTCATAGGGTTCATCCAGCTAGAGAATCAGTCCTGAATAGCAGTACTTTTGACAAATATGGCTTTTTAAAAAATTATATTATGAATGCTAGCTCATTTGCATGTGGTAATTGGCCTTGTCTGCCACTTCTGCTTGACAGTCTGCTCTTTAGCAAATGCTGCTTTGTTTGTCACTTCCCAAGTTCTATGACTGGCTATGGAGCAGCACTCTTTCATTTTTATAGATTTGTAAGTGATGTTAATCAGAATAATCTGGGAAAAGCAGGAAAAAAAAAGAAATCTGGTGTCATACCTGGGCTACGGACATAAAGACAACTCCAGAAGAGTCTTTTAAAGCATAACGTGGTTTCTATGCTGACTGAAATATTGTTGTACCATGAAACCAGTAAATCTATATAGCTTTATATGCTAGCTTAGTTGGACTGTATTTTCAGTAAATAGTATCTTGGCACTACTTATTGTCCAGATATTATAGGATTTAAAAATCTACAAATGCACAAACCCAATAAAAACAATTTAGTTCTAACAATGTTTTCTGTAGTGTTTTAATGAAAACCAGACAAAACCCAGAGCTACTGAAAAAATGTCACCTTTATTCTGGAAATTCAAGCTCCATACGTTGCATCTGCAAATGAAAAAGTTTTAAGAAGTCTCAGTGTGCCAAGAAATACCCTTTCTGCCATCACTTCTTCTGCATCCAAAGCTTCCTTCAAGTGTGAATAAAAACAGTGTCACACACTGTGCTTCGCTACACAAGAGACAAGTACAACTAAAGGCTTCTGACAGGTCTCCAAAGAACGGAGGGAAAGCCAGTGCTAATGTGGTGCCCTTCATTGGTCTAAAACCCATTTTAGCACTAAGGATTGTTAATAGGAGAAGCCAGTCACTTCCCATGTCAGGGTGCATGGATGGCCAAGAACTGAAGGACATAAACACAAATGAGAATGGGTCTTTTAGTAATTTCCATTCATACAAAGAGGGCACCAAATTCCAGCCCAACAGAGCCTTCTTGTTGGAGAACTGTAGGTGAAATAGGAAAAGGAAGATCAAATATAATCTGTGTTTCAACATTAATGTAGCAATACTTCTACTCCTGTGTAGGAGACCTTGCCTTACTTAGGAGTAGTGGCAGATATATGTAGGAAACACCCAACTGGCATCTTCCAAAATTAAGACGAAGCTCATGACCTATGGCAACCTTAGGGAGAAATTATACCTAGTGAACTCACATCAATCACGCTGCAGTGTCGTGTTATTGAGTCACAACCCATAGAGCATGGGTAATGCACACACAGGGAGGACAGAAAGAAAAACTGAGGAGAGCTGAAGGAAATAACAGATGAAAATTAAATGGGTATAAAACCAGAAAAAGACATTTTAAAAGCAAAATCAAGTGGAAGAAAGAAGCCTGATCAAAAGGAAACAATCTGCAAAGCCTTTGCACAATTATAAACAGTCAAGTTAGTGTGACTGAAAAAACATTTCTCAGACAAGTCATGGATGTACCTGTCACCTGAGACATTCCCTCATGTCCTAGAGAGATCATTTCAATGTGCAGTTTAAATGAAGGATTAGGAACGAGATCAGACCACAAAGGAGTTTCATGCTCCCCCCTCAAATCCTCATTAACCAGTCAAAACCTGCTGGCTGGTCAGGCTAAGGTCCACCAGCAGACAGATGTGCGTAGGCTCCATCATTTCTTGCTTGTGTCAGTACCACGTCCACAAGTACACGTCCTCATTTGAAGCAGCAGCATTTACAATCCAGAATATGAGCATAAATCTGGTTTTATTAGTTGCTTAAGTTGATAAGCTGAACAGCAAACTGGCCTGCTTAAGGCACGGGGGCATGTTCCTCCTACTTCTCTTGCAAGGAGCAGGAATAGATTAGAGCAAACAGGTAAGGCAAAAAATATCTGACACTGCCTCAGTAGGGTTAGGGAAAGCTTCTCAGATCCCTCAACCTACAGACTGCAGGGTCATGAAAGGTGTAACTTCATTGCTTTCAGGGTTTTGAACCATTTTTCAAGAACAAATAATATGGGTTCTTAGTGGTGAAAAAACCTCCAATATATTTTCATAAAGGAAACAAATCTCCTGTCTGTACAAGATGAAGACATAAAAAATTAACTCAAGAGAATATTTGTTTAGATCATGGGAAAGTACAGATCAGTAAGAGAAACAGATGTGATAAAAAAAATAATACTTGAGAATTGCGAGAATATCCTGTTAAAATATACATTAATGTCATAGTTCTTAATGACAAAGGATATTTTTACCTATTGTAAATCAACATAGCTCAGCTGATGAGCTGCAAAAAATTGTATTTGATCAATTTCTATCTGAAGGTCTGCCTGCTGATATGCAAAAAAAGATTGTTAATTATTTCAGTACACAATGCATGACCAGCTCATGACATCAGATGTATGACCAGCTCATGACATCAGTAAAATTAACATATTTCAGATTTGTGTGCTTGATTATTTTTTTAACTGTTAGAATTCATAATTCAGGCTTTCTTCTGCAGTCAATCAGTATAATTTTTTAAAAAAAATAAATTGTTTGTAATGATGGGATTCCAGGAACTTTAAGCATATGAGTGATTTCTATACTTTGATGAAATTATGTGAGTTTGCAAGCACTAATTAGGACTTCTGACATTTGTTTTATTGGTCTGATTTCTCATGCTTGTCATGCCTTTCTCTCCTGCTGAAATCCATGGCAAAAAAATGCTGTTGCCGTTGATGGAAACAATGTTATTGTAGATCACATAACTCTTACTGGCTTGCAAGAAATCTGCTTCCAAACTCAACTTTTCTCTTTTCTTTTTGGCTTTGTTCTTTTGATAAATGCTGTCAGCCAGTAAGGAAAAATCAATTTAAATGAATAAGCAAGCGAACAACATTCACATCACCTTTATTTCACTTTGCTTCCTTGCTTGATACTAATAATGCTTTATTTTGAGTACTGAGAAGCTTCACTACTTGGCCAAGCCTTCATAAATAAGAATCAAGTAAGTAAATAAAATCGTAAACCCGACTGAACATCAGCATTAGCTCTCAGCCATTGCAAACTTCTATTTAATAATAATAAATGTAAGTTCAGGAAAGTCCAAGCTGTTCATTTCTCAAACGGGGCTCACAAATTGCAGATGACAGTCTTTTAATACTAAAAAAAAATCTAAGGTCCCCGTCAGATGTGCTGCCAGAGAGAGGAGAAACTTTATCCTTTTTATTAAGCTCATGGTTCCACTTTGTTTAATTTGTTCTCAAGAAAGGGGAAAAAATGAAGATGAATTCATATAGGGACAGCTGGAATGACAATGTATTGCAAGGGATGAAAGCTGAAGCATAAAGCTTTGGCTTCACCACACAGCTGAAATCAATGAGCCATTGTGGACTGTCAGCACTGGCAGATGGGCCTCTGGGATCAGTGGAAAGTTAGGACTCACAACTTCTTCCCACCTCAGCCCACTGGCCCTGCTTCCTGACAGTGGTGAAATGGCCATCCCTGTCCTCTGCATCCTTTGGATGGCCTTTTTCTTTGCTTCCCTTCTTTCTGGTCATGGGGTGGACCACCTTACTGGCAACACTATTCCATGCCCTCATAAACATTCTTCTTTTGTAGTGCTGAGACAAAACATCTATGGAGAAAGGTCACCAAATACATCCAGACTCAGTGGGCATAAAAATAAAATATTGCATCAAGGATGTTTGAGGGCTTGAATTGACTCAGACCCCCATCAGTCCTGTATTTGGACCCTTCAAATCATTGTGAATGTTTGAAAAAAACAATGCAAAGAATGATGGGGGGTATTTGAATATGCAAGTATACACTGACCTGCTACATCAGTATGTAAAGCAACCAAGTATTTCTACTGATAATAGGAAGTCCATAACCTGCCCCTCGAGGAAAGGTTACTTCTCAAAGAATTCATCTACCCTAACTCAGGTGCCTAGAATTTAGATATCTATACTCTCACCTGTCATTTTCACATGCCTTCATAGTCATCTAATATATCACACTATCACGGGACAGTTTAGATCGGAGAGGATGTTCATTCCATCATAGGTTTAGCATAAATATAAAATAATGCATATCGGCAGCACCAGTTCTTATTCACTGCCTGTGAAAAGGGTGTAAGCAACCAGCTTTGACAGAAACCACTGTCAGGTACCTAAAGCTGAATGCTATGTTCACTGAGGGCAAGAGGGAGAAACTATCTTGGTTAACAGGGAGACCATAAAACACTGATTAGAAGTTCTCAGACTCTGAACTCTCTTTTGTTTAGGTCATGCCTGCTGTACCCATGTTCTTAAGCTTCTTCACAGTTTGAAGAAATAAAACATTCATCCAGGTTTGTGTCTATAGATACAGAGAGAAGGTGAGCTCTCAGTCCTGGCAGCTGTAACTTTCGTTTCCCACTGCTTGGGTTGCACATTAATGCTTTTTTCCAGGAGCTCTGGAATTAGAGCTTCTTCAGTAGCTTAAATTTATTTGTTGTTAGAGCTCCAGATTCTCAGCTCTGGTTTACATTTCATTTCTTCAAGTGAAGATTGAAGTTCATAAGAAGAACTTAAGGTTCTTCTGAAAACTTAAGGTTTTTTGTTTGTTCATTCATTTTTAAATTTTTATTTTTTTTTTTTCATTTCATTTTTTATTTATTGTAGAAGCCAGGTTCCCTTTCCTAACTGTAGGAATTCTCCTAAGGTGTCCATATTAGTTTTCCTCACATGAGAGAAGGGACAGCACAACCCCTGGGTCACTGTGCACATTATATATCTGACTATTGAGGGTAGAGGGAGTTGAGATGACTAGACTTGGTGAAACACTTAATTAGCCTTTAACCTATAGGCCACAAAAGAGAAACACAGGCCATCCCTTTTCAGTTTTTTTTTCCCCATCCTAGGCATTTTCTGGGATTCAGCTGGTGTTACCTGAAGACGGTGACTCCAAGACAGTGGTTCCAAGGCTACGTGGAATGCATTACTGATGGGTGCTGTGCGGTTTTCACCAGACCTTACTCTCACAGCAGTGGTCATCTCCTGTATCTCAGGATTTAATAAATTTGGATATTAAATTCATCCAGTTTATCACAAATTACAAAAGTAGAGTTTTAAGTCATCAGTTGCACCAGTAATTAAATCTCATGAAAAGCAGAGCACAGTACTAGCTGGAACTCAGGACCACAACAGGCTGACATAGATGCCACTGCCCATACTGGATAAAGGAAAAACCAGCTTGTAACTGGGGAAAAGGATCTTTGTAAGAAGTGTCACTCATTCCCTTGCAGCCGTTTAGTGTAAAACCCAAAATGATTGTGTTCATAGATATTCCTTCTTTCCTGAAGCATGTTTGAAAAGAATAGTCTTTTCCTTCTTATTGAGCTCTTCTTTTTTGCTAGCAGTTTCAGTGAGCTACAGCGACATGTAGAGCTGACTCTGTTAGAAAGACAGCTGCCTACATCTCCAGCATCCCCATAAGATGATATTGTGTCCATGGTGACACTGTGGCAGCAACATTATAAAGCATCAGCATTACCTTCAAGTGAGAATTTCTGGCTTGCTTGTAAGTTTTCTACTTCAAAACCAATTTTCTCTTTTGAGGTAGGAACTGTAATTAATCTCTCCTCATCTCTTTCTTAACTCAAAAATGATATTACAAATATTTTCGTATTACAATCTTGTTAATAGCTTAAAAGGGGAGGCTGAAAAGTAAAAGAAAGAAAATGCAGGGAAAAAAAGTCACTGTGGGAGAAGTAAGGTATTCAAGATATTTGTTCAAGAGATCCTTAGAGACACTCTCAGTCTTCATACTGATGTCCTCAACCAATACTAACAAGATGTTTGTATTCAAGGTGCAGACATTGTGGTTTTCTGGCCCATTGTATCAGCAAATGTGTAAGCATGTGTTAGGGACCAGACATAAAGACTGGCACAGAGTGAGTGCTCCCAGCACATAAATGGAAAGTAATTTCTTGTGAGGGATGTCAATATTCTGGTCAAGCAGCAGACACATTTCCAGTTAGATTACCAGGGGAGGTAGGTCAGAAAGTCCCGAGAAAAAGTATGGTAGGGACTGCTTTACTGGACTAATTTTTCAATCTTCCAGCTCATTCTCTGACACTTGCTTTCTCAAGTGCCCTTCACAAGACACAGACAACCCAATTAGTGATTTGAATGGACTGAATTTGACCTGTGAGCCAGATATCAAGTATTTTACAAATTAACAGATGATTTATCCTTGACCTCGCTGTCTCCATCTACAAAAAAATAAATAACGCCCCCCCCCCCAAAAAAAAAAACCCACAAACAACAAACCAACCCCAAACAATAATATTTAATGAACAGTGAAGTTACAACTAATTGGTGATTACTTTGCAGCAGCTTTGCTACCTGGGGGCTTAACTTGTGACTGGAGCTGCAGGCAGCAGTGTTAGAGAACTCATGAACTGCAGGCAGCAGCAAAATGGAATATGTCAGGGGTTATTGGACTGAGGTCTTCGTCTGCCACTGTGAGAGTGGATGATAAGAGAGAGGCTTAAAACGGAGGACATAAGTTGCACATCCTGATTTAAAGATAGGGGAAGTGGTAGAAGTTTGAAGGTAGGCAGGATCTATTTCACTTCCTAGTGTGGGAGATATAAAAAGGACAGCAAGAAGTGGAAAAGGAATTAAGAAAGCTTGGGTCTCAAGCATGTGAAAAGGTTGGTGTTTGACAAATAGTGCCAGGAAATTTTATCCTTGTTCTGCAGAAGAGGGTTTTTTAAAGGGCCCTTGATAAGTTCTTTTTGTATAAGGTAATTTCAGTGTCAATGTTCAACAACCTGGAAAGTGTTTCGATTAGAAGGATGGTGAGTAAAAGGAGAGGCACTGTCTCAACAATATCTACAGCACTGCATTTTCTGTAGAAACTGCCCTGTAGGTATAAACAAAGTGTGCTCTTGCCAGGTGGAGAGTCATAAAGAAGCAGAGGAACGCTAACCTCTGAATCTCAGCCAGACACAGAATTAGGCCTCCATGCTTCAGACTTATATAGCCAGCATCCTTCGAGATAACTACGGAAGCACAACCATACACTGCTCTCAAGTTGAAGCATGTGTAGTTTTAAAGCACCAGGTGATCCCAAGATTGAATCTAACCACGCCATAGCCCAACATCTCAGCTCATTTTTATTTTTGTTTTTAATATTGTGTGTGTGTGTCTGATCATATGAATACCTTGTTAATTTTCATAGCTACCTTTTGTTCAAAGTGTAGATAGGTGCAGCATTTCACAAAACTGTGGGGTCAGATCTCTGAGGCTGGAAACCAAACCCAGCACTAGATGCAGATACAAAGCAGTCTCATTCCAAGAAACCAGTGAAGCCACAGTTTTCACTGACTACATCAGGAGCTGATTAGTATCTCTGAAAAACTGCCTTTTTAGACACCTAATGATGGAGATCAGTGTCTAATGGACAGCAGTGAAGTTTAAAATGTTCCTAGCTTCATTGCATTATAGCAAGCTGACCTCTGCCAATGTCATTCCCTCAGCTGATAAAGTGATTTTGCATGGCAGAGCTCTCACTGCACAAGAGCCATGTGAAAGGCCTTTCAGAAGTGTAACACCCTGCCCAAGGACTAAATATTATTGATGGGGTTTTTTGCCTTTTTAGCATCACTTCTTAATTAGCAGTGAACATAAGTAGCTGTAAAACTCTACAATATGGCACTAAATTCACCACTCAATCAAAATTCTAGCAAAAATTACCATATGTGTTACAGGAAGCTCAACATTTTCTGCTTTTCCAGCCTGCTGAGGCAGCATCCTCTTAGTGTTGATAAAAATTGCTTTGCAAAGGTTGTGCCTCTTTGGATTTATCACTATCAGCATGTGGCAGTGTTTGAGCTTCCAGCTAAAAAAAAAAAAAATTCAAATGGAATTTTACAGTACTTGCTTTGGGGCTGGAGCATAAAACTGCTCTCTTAGCAGCTTTTAGGTCCCTGGAAGCTCAGTCCCTGTGTCACTCGACTTTGTCACACCCCCTCATGCATTGCCACTGATCTTTCCCACTTGCTGTTTATTTTATTGCACAGTTTGGAGGCACCTTTTTATTATTATTTTGGTTTGATTTTGGCTTCTCTTGATGACAGAGGCTTACAGAAGTGCAAGGGAATCATTAATGTACCATGCACGGTGGGCAAGACATCACCATGGAGGAGAAGAGAAAGTTGCTGAAACAAGATTTTGAAGAAATTTTAGTCTAGAAAAAGTAAGTGACTGGGTCTACATTAGCAAACTGTGAAGTCAAATACGTGATGTTATGCACTTGACATCTACATTATATGCCCCCAGCAGCTCTGCTTCAAGCTAGCTCTGGTGCTGTGGGTTGGATGCCTGCTGGCAATTAGAACAAATTAAGTGCTGGTATAAAATTCGGGTGTAATGTCTTCCTAAAGGACTACAGTTTGTGTGTTGGAAGCCCCATCTGCAATCTGAACCAGTGTGCTATGTGGTGATGGTAAGAAGATACACTTAAGAAGTGCACTGCTGAGCTGAACCGAAACAGTAATGGAAATGTACCTGGAAAAGGAGCTAATGCCCTTGGACTGGATGTAGAACAGCAGTGGGTGTACACCTGCTATAGCAAAACATGCAATCAGAACTTCAGCAGGTACAAATCAGTCTGTATTAATATAAGTAGCCTGAAACACTTTTACCAAAGATCTGGTCCTGTATTCTGCTTAAAAAAAAAACAAAACAAAAAAAAAAACAAAAACCCCTTTGCATACTGAGCTGGATGAGGCACACACGCGTTTGATTTTTCTGGGTTCTTCTCTGGTCTGAATGAAGCTTTTTAGCACTCACTGCCTCCCTGGATGTCAGCATTTTGATTCCCTTGATAAGGTTACACACAATATCCCTTATATCTGCTAGCTGAACCTGTGTTTCCTTTCTGCACTCTTAGACCAGAGCCCTGGGAGAGAGCTGGAAATGACTGAATTCTCAATCCAACTCAGTGCCATTTCATGGGAAAGGTAAAGCGAAGGGTAAATGCTCCATTTCGAAGCCTTTTTTATGCATTTGATCTTTCACAGTGTTCCTCATTCAATCTATCCCGCACTAGCGATATGAAGAAGCTGTGAAAGTTAATCCATTTAAGAGATGAATCAGTGCTGGCAACTGTCCTCAGCCACAGGTCAGTAAGCACAGGATGGATGGGCAATCCGGTGCTCTCTGCTGGGAACAATTCCTTGAAAAACTCTATCTGGAAAATGCTCAGTCTCTTGTTGCTCATCTGCTTTGGTAGTAAGTAGCTGGCACAGGGTTCAGTTTCACGTTGGCTCTAGGCAAGGCAGAACTGCCAGGCAATGACAGTTTTCAGAGCAGAAGCTTGGGGAAAAAAAATACATAGAGTCCCTCTGTGAAAAGATCCTCTCTGCGCTAAACATTAATACACAGCCAGTACAAGCCACCTCCTTTTACATATTCCTGCTGGCACTATAATGCCCCAAAATAAAAACTTATTGTGGGAAAAGCAGAGAACGCAAGCAGAAAGTATGATAAAATGTGCTGTTTTGTTCAGCACAGGAGCAAAGGACACAAAATGCTTCTGATGCTTGATTGATCCCACTCAGCGCTGTAAATAGGAACAATGACCTGCTGAAATGGCCAGGTAGAAAAGCTGGTCCAATTAGAGAAAATGCCTGAGGATTGAAGAATGTTGATCCCAGTATGGGGAAAAACCCACATATATAGAAAGTTAGATCTGCTCCAGTTTCAGTCTTTGTCTCTACTCCCACTGTGATATCTCTGACTCCATTCTGTGGTCGGGTCCAGAGAAGTTAGGATTCTGGATATTTCTTTCAGTGTTACAACAGCATTTGGCCTATACCAACCTTGAAGAAAAGCTAAGATCCTGATATTGTCAATCTAAGCCTTACAGAAATTCATCCTAAGTCTGAGTTTTAGTGGCAATGAGCTGCTCAGCCCCTTTCAGCAAAACACAAAACCTCCTTGTTCAAACTCAGAAACTGAGTTGAATACTTGAAAATGATACCATTAGTACAAAAGCAATGAACATTTTTTCTTTTATGTCAATTGACTATGCAAGCTCTGGAACAATGTATGACTATTACACTGTTCTTTATTCAGGCCCTCATCTTCAAACACAATTTTGGTCTTTTTTGTAGAAGCTTTGGCCCAAAATCCCACACAGAACCACATCTTCAGAGTTTGTGGTGGTTTTTTTTTCCCCACATCTAGCTCTCTCCAGAAGGAAAGAGGAGACCTGGTTACCTAGAACATGGAGAAGGCTGAGGTACTTAACAATTTTTTCCCCCAGTCTCCACCAGCAAGTGCTCCAGCCACACTGCTCAAGTAGCAGAAGGAAAAGGCAGGGATTGGGAGAATGAAGAAGGATCTGGCTCTGTAGGAGAAGATCAGGTTCGAGAACATCTAAGTAATCTGAAGGTGCCCAAGGCCATAGGACCTGATGATGTGCATCTATGGGTCCTGAGGAAACTGGCGGATAAAGTGGCTAAGCCACTATCCATCGTATTTGTGAAGTCATGGCAGCCTGGTGACATTCCCTGTGACTGGAAAAGGGGAAACATAACCCCCATTTTTAAGAAGGGGAAAAAAGAAAGACCCAGGGAACTACAGTCCGGTCAGTCTCACCTCTGTGCCTGGCAAGATCATGGAACAGATCCTCTTCAAAATGATGTTGACAGCCAACATGGCTTCATTAATGGGAAATCATGCCTGACAAATCTGATGGCCTTCTACAACAGGGTTACAACGCTGATGGATGAGGGAAGAGCAACTGATGTCATCTACCTCGACTTGTGCAAAGCATTTGATACTGTCATGTGTGACACCCTTGTCTCTAAACTTGAGAGACATGGATTTGATGGGCAGACCACTCAGTGGATGAAAAATTGACTGGATGGTTGCACTCAGAGAGCTGCAATCAACGGCTCAACGTCCAAGTGGAGAGCAATGATGAGTGGCGTTCCTCAGGGGTCAGTGCTGGCACTGGCACTGTTTAACATCTTTGTCGGTGACATGGACAGTAGTATCAAGTGCACTCTCAGCAAGTTTGCCAATGACACCAAACTGTGTGGTGTGGTTGACACACTGAAAGGAAGGGACATGATCCTTGAAAGACTTGAGAGGTGGGCCCACGCAAACCTCCTGAAGTTCAACAAGGCCAAGTGCAAGGTCCTGCATGTGGGTTGGGGCAATCCCAAGCATAAATGCAGGCTGGGCAGAGAATGGATTGAGACCAGCCCTGAAGAGAAGGACTTGGGGGTGTGGGTAGACGAGAAGCTCAACATGGTCTGGTAACGTGTGCTCACAGCCCAGAAAGCCAGCTGAGTCCTGGGCTGCAACACAAGCAGCGTGGCCAACAGGTTCAGGAAGGGGATTCTCCCCCTCTACTCAGCTCTTGTGAGACCCCACCTGCAGTGCTTTGTCCAGCTCTGGAGCCCCCAGCATAAGGGGGACACGGACCTGTTGGGGCGAGCCCAGAGGAGGCCACGAAGATGCTCAGAGGGCTGGAGCCCCTCTGCTGTGAGGCCAGGCTGGGAGAGCTGGGGTGGGTCAGCCTGGAGCAGAGAAGGCTCCGGGGAGACCTTAGAGCAGGGAGACCTGCCAGTACCTAAAGGGGCTGACAAGAAAGCTGGGGAGGGACATTTTACAAGGGCCCTTAGTGATAGGACAAAGTGGAATGACTTTAAACTGAAAGAGGGGAGATTTAGATTGGATATTAGGATGAAATTCTTTACTGTGAGGGTGGCGAGGCGCTGGCAGAGGCTGCCCAGAGCAGCTGTGGGTGCCCCATCCCTGGCAGTCCTCAAGGCCATGGTGGACGGGGCTGTGAGCAACCTGGTCTGGTGGGAGGTGTCTCTGCCCATGGCAGGGGGAGTTGGAACTCGGTGATCCTTAAGATCCCTTCCAACCCAAACCATTCTATGGTTCTATGATTCCATGATTCTTATATACCTCTTCAAGTAAAATTTTAATGGCTAAAATACAAGTGATGTAGGGAATCCTATTTGGCTCAAGTTTTAACTGATGTCAGGACCCTCTTACCCTTTAAGAACTGTGAATGTTGCCTGGCCTTGGATTGTTCTGATGTGTATGTTATGTTATTTTTCCTCTTCGGTCAAAATTTTGCCTCTTCTTTTAGACTGTTAGGTACCTCACAGGGAACTGTCCTTCTGAGTTGGGATCATTCTT
Organism: Ibycter americanus; assembly: GCA_035590275.1. Classification (NCBI taxonomy): domain Eukaryota; kingdom Metazoa; phylum Chordata; class Aves; order Falconiformes; family Falconidae; genus Ibycter; species Ibycter americanus. The sequence goes on along the minus strand of JAVJGI010000060.1, from coordinate 70,509,472 downwards.
TTGTGCAGCTCATTTCTATCTAAGCACAGCTGCTGGAGTTCTGTAGAGCACTCTATAACAAACCCATCTAAAGAAAAAACTTGGATTAACACACTCAATTTTAGCTGGTGGAAAGCTGGACATCAGGGACTCTCGGAAAGACAAAATTGTAAGACATGAACATCCTCTCAGAGCAGCAGTCCTTAGTACTGCAGATGATACCTAATATCCTTCTGATTTTGGCCTGGGTTTTGAGCTTTCTGTGTTGTGTCATCCCTTGCCTCACACGCTGACCTAGTTTCACCTGTCCAGCCAAGTTTATGGATGAAAAAACACATTATCACTTTTGATATGGGAAATCCTAGGGAATTACTGAGAGGAAACTGCCCTGTCAGTAAATGCAAACATTCCTGCAGCAGCAAAGAAAAAACCTCTTCCAAGTTAAAATAATCTTCTAGCAATGACTTCACTTACCAAGAGCATGTTTTTCATAAAATAAATAAATTAATAGTAATTTAAAAAGCTTGACACACACTAATGCAAAATAACTTGAATTGTAGGAGATACTCAATGCATGCTGGATCTTGGTGTTACAAAGTTACAGGCTTCCTGTTGTGTCTGTTGTCTCATAAAAGAGCCATCATGAATTCTGAAGTTTCCAGAGATTTATTCATGCAATGTCTATGGTATGTGGTGGCTTCTCCATTCCTCTCCCCATGAGAATTTACACATGATGTCCTGGTAGACAACATGTTGACCACCAGACAGCAACGTGCCCATGCAGCAAAGCAGGCCAACAACCTCCAGGGCTGCATTAGACAGCAGCAGGTCAAATGAGGTGATCCTTCCCCTCTGCTCAACACTTATGAGATACATTTGGGTTTCTGGGTCCAGTGCTGGGCTTCACAGTAAACAACAGATATAAACATACTGGAGTAAATGCAGCAAAAGACCACAAAAACTATTAAGGGACTGGAGCATCTGTCATGTGAGGAAAGGCTGAGAGAGATGGGATTGCTCAGCCTAGAAAAAGACGGCTCAGAGGGGGTTTTATCAATCTGTATAAATAAATATCATCTGAAGGGGAGTAATGAGGGAACCAGACTCTTCTCAGAGGTGCTCAGTGACAGGACAAGAGACAATGGGCACGAACTGAAATACAGAGAATTCATTTAAACATGAAACACCCTTGTTTTGTTGTGAAGGTGCCCAAACAGGATGCTCAGAGGTGTTGTCAAGGTTCCATGCCTGGAGATATTAAAAATCCAACCAGACACAGCCCTGCGCTATCTGCTCTAGCTAATCTGCATTGAGCGGGGCAGGTTGGACTAGATGATCTTGAAAGGTCCATTCCCACATCAATCACACTGTGATTCTATGATCTGTTAAAACACTCTGGCTATAAATAATCCTAAAACACAAGAAAGCTTGAAAATAGGTTAAAACTTTAAGACTCTTGTCTGGTTTCTGTGCAAATCAGCTATGCACAGTTCATTGTAATGATGTCTCAAGGTTCACTGTAATACTTCAGTTATATCTTCAATACAAAACATGGCCAGTGTCAGGACTGACTTCAGACCAAGTACCTTGTTTCCGCTCTGAATTGAGTTCAAGTACGCCTGCCTATGTATCCTAAATATCACAACTCCTCTTGGGATAACCCTGGGCAATCATACAACCTCTCTCCAGGAAGAAACTGCCACACTGTACACAGAGGGTGAGATTCAGGGACTTAGGAGTCTGAAGGTTAGGCATCCTATCTAAAGGAGCCATCTAGGTAAGTATTCACTAGACAAAATCTAGTGGTACAAAAGATAAGGTAGTTCACATTCTTCACAGCTAGTGAAGAGAAATAGATTATCTCTCACTTCAAGGCAGATGTCTAAAGCCATTAGATGTGTCATTCTTTAGAAGTGCCTTTTCCCCTCCGTTGCCTATAAAAATATTCTGAATAATGAACTCTGATACAGATGTTTATAATATAGATGTCTAAAATTAGATAAACTGACTATTGCTTTCTCTGTCAAGGCTCATGAACCAAGATGACAAATGAGCCCTGGTGTCCTGCTAGCTTGCTAACTACTCTCAGCATGCCAGCACCACCATTAAGTCATCCCTGGGAGTCCCCCGACAGTAACATGACTAGGGGCAGTATCTCACATTATCTAAAGCTGATAGTCTCATAGCTGCTTATACGCAGCAGTGCATCAGTACCAGTCCTCAATAGTGGATAACCTCAAATACCCAACACCCAGATGTATCCTTTGTTTTTTCCACCCATCAACATGAAGAGAAAGGGGCAATTTTCTTATTCAATAATCCTTCCCAAATTTATGGCCAATTCTTTGCTCTGCTGCTGAACATCTCTTTGAACTCAGGCAAGTCTTCAAATCCCCATTCCAAAATATTCAGGTCTTAGGCTCCTGCTGAAGTGAATGGCTGCTGGTTGCCTGAGAGGCTTTGAAGGTCAGAGGACTGCTCTAACACGTGTAATCCTCAAAGCTGTAAGAGAACAGTGTTCCTCAGAACTTGTGCCATTAAAAACAACTTTATTTCCCACCTCTGTGAATTTTCTTATGCAAATATTTTATGGTTAAAGACAAAATACCAGCTATCTAGATGAAAGGTATCATGCAGGAGTTCAGGTAAAGAAGGAAGAGCAAAGTAAACGAGGTGTAGCAGGTAAGTGCATGACATCCTTGAAAGTGTTGGTCCACTAAGTAACTGGGAAAATAAAAGTAACAATTATGTAATTTTGTGTTAGATGGTTCTCAATTAAGTGCCTCTGAGATACAGACAGAAAGAGAAAATGGATGCTTCTATAAACACAGGAATTAGACAGCTTCCATAGAGTAGGTCTCTTTAAAATGAGATGCTTGCTTTAAGTATCTGCCAGAGACGCTTTCAGATCACTCATCTCTACTAGACCACAAGCCAACAAAACAAACACATCTACTATTAATTTCAAACCTCTCCACTTTAAGCTATCATCAAACAAATATTAACCACTCATAACAGCCTTTTATATACAGTCCACCCATTCCTACCCCCTCAGCATAACAAGGGCAGCTGCTTTATAGAAATATCTCTTTCTGTCAAAGTGGTGCTATACTGAGAACATAGTCATTTCTATATTATATGCTGTGGTGAACACCTTGCTAGGTAGGAGTCTTTTTTTTTTTTTTAATTAGAAAAAACCCAATTATTAGCACATTCCCAGCTAGCACAAAACCATTACTAATTGGTGCCCCGTGTGAGGCTTGAACTCACGACCTTCAGATTAAGTGTAATGAGCGGTGACAGCGGTGATGGCTGTGCCGGGGGACATTTGAAGTTTTGAGCAGTAACAGCAGTGCCCAACATAGCGGAGACAGGTGGGGATATCCTGTGGTCCGGATCACGTTGAGATAGGCGGGGAGAGCCGGGGGATCTGGATCAGACACTGGTAAAGGTGAGCCGTTGGGGTCAAAGAGAAGGAAGCCTGACCACCATGAAGCTAAGAGACTGAAGGTAATGAGCGGTAGCCGCGGAGTACAGGACCAGACGTGGCAGCAGCCCGCAGTGATGGCAGTGGGTCCAGAGCGGGTCTGGCTAGACAGTGGTGATGGCTAGGCCGGGGGAAGGCGTGGGAGCAGCGCAGTGCTGTGGGCAGCTCCCACCGCTGCTGCTGCTGCTTGGCCTGGCGGTGTTCTTGCTGGTGGTTGTGTGCTCGTTGAAGGTGTCTCCCCTCATAGAAGAAATGGCGACCACAAGGATGTTAAGAAACTTTTCAGGACACAGAATAATGTATTAGTGTTGTATTCTAAATCTGCTGCTGAAAGCTCACCCAGGTTACCGTCCGGTGTGGCCCAGGAGGTGAAAGGGCGAGGTACTGTAGACTGGATAGACTGTGGTGATACTGAAAGATGAAAATTATGCAAGAAGATAAAAGAAGCCCCAGATGTCAAGAAAGCAAATGAGAAGAAAGGTGATCAGCCCCCAGAAGCTAAAAAGCCCAAGATAAAAGTGAAGA
>JAVJGI010000060.1:70488545-70505381 GCA_035590275.1 Ibycter americanus | reverse complement strand
GAAGCCAGGAACCCAGATGCAGCAGAGGCAAGAAGCAGGGTGGACTGGCCTGAAGAGGATGAAGAAACAGCATGGGCGGTAGATGAACTTTTGGAACCTTGTGTGGGACTGGTGGTGGTGCCAAGCCATGAGAGGGCTGGTATGGGACAGTAAAAGCCTTGTTGCAGCTTGATAGTTTGTAAGTGCTGCAACAATTACTCACTGTTGATCTTCACTATGAGGGTGGTGAGGCGCCGGCAGAGGCTGCCCAGAGCAGCTGTGGGTGTCCCATCCCTGGGGGTGCTCAAGGCTAGGCTGGATGGGGCTTGGAGCAACCAGGTCTGGTGGAAGATGTCCCTGCCAATGGCAGGGGGAGTTGGAACTCAGTGATCTTTAAGGTCTGGAGGTGCATATTGTGAGACATATTATTATGGATTTTTTTCTTAAGATGGCAATGAATTCCATTGGCAGCTAAAAACAGACAGATTTTTCCCCAGATGCTTTCCATTTTGGGAAAAGTCTTGAAGATACACCTCAGATACTCTTCATAGGCACACTTGCCCTTATATATTCCTTCCAACTCCTAAGGAAGTAGCATAGTTTCTTAACCATGAGCTTTGACTCCTTTCCAGATCATAGTTTTCTATAGGATTGGCTCCTTTCCTTAAAGAACAGAATATAAGGTACTTTTGGAAAAGAAGGAAACTATCTTCAAACAGTCTCATGATTTGCTGTGAAAACTGTTCTCCTCCTAGCCTGTTTTTATTTCTGGTAATGGTTTACAGACATTTAATTATTTTTTGCATATGTCAACCAGATGTGTTTTGCAAATGAGCTTCAATATACAGGATGCCTGCCAACTATTATATGCCCATTGGGTTTTTTCACTGTACTAAGATACATACAATTTATTGTACCTCCACCTGTGTTAGATTATAGTGACATTTCATAAATGAAAATAGTAATACCAATAGGTTTTGTGATATTTATATGGCTACAAGCTTACACATTATAGAGAAACTGCAGCAAAAATCAGTTTTGTAGGAAAGGAGAATTATTTAAGCGAAAAAAAGTGAAGATTGCAGTTGGCTCTTGTGGGTTTGTTTGCAAACAGCCTGACATCAGCTCTGCTCTCCAAACCCCTGGGTGCTGTCACTGCAGAAGCATGGCTTTTTCTCTGCATTCCAGTTCTTTGTATCACAAGTTTATAAAATGTTCAGGATCTGAATGAGTAAGTTATTCAGAAAATCATAAACAGCTTCACAGAGGGAGGACTCAACTATTGATCAGTCTCTAACAAGAACTTTAGTACTGAAATATTTGACAGGCTAATGTCACAACATTTCTACATCCCTTGCTATTTCTAGGTTTCCTAGGTACTCAGAATCATTGTGTTCTGGTAAGGAGTACTAGAGAGTTCCTAACTTTTCTTTTGTTGTCAATGCTTTCTTTTCTTTTGAACAAGCTAACTGACCTATTTGAGTGTCAGTAAAATGGGGAATCTTACTGTTCAAGGAGAGAGAGATGGAAAGAAGGGAACATTGCAGGTTAGTTTTCTTTCTCTCCTGACACTCCTCTCTCAACGGCAATTTCCTGAAATAGAATTCCATAAGTTCTTAATTATTAACATAGCCAAAAGAATATTCTGCCTCTCCTTCTGGGGAAACTTGAAACAAAAAATATTTCCTGTCTCATAATATTACTGAATTAATTTTTGTAAAGAGCTTTCACCATGAAAAGCTTTTGAATAAGTTCCTTAGTGAAAGGAATGAGAAAACAAAGAATACCTGGGCTATTTTAAATAGCTTTTTTGTTAAGTTAGGCATGCTATGTGTTGTTAAAAATATGGAAGATCTATTTTGTCTCTGTAATGCATGGTATTTCAAGAAGGAAAATTTGATTGCTGAGCTACTGTAGTTCTCATGGAAATTACATACTCATCTGAAAGGGAAGTTCTTCTGTGTCTTAGGTGAGTCTTGGCTGTTTCCAAGTATCCAAGAGAAATCTAAAAGATTCCTCTAACTTGAACATTTATGTAAGTGATATTTTTGCTGTATCAGAACATTCTGCAGACAGCAACGCCTTTCTTCAAACTGCATTTTTTTCATAGAGTAGATTGGAATCTGAAATTTTCTTGATCTTTAATCAATATCCTAATTGACATTTATTGTTGCTCCCATAGGCAAAGATGATATTTTAGTTCTCTGCTGTGAGAAACAGTGCAAGGAAAGACTGAGGAAGGGATGTCCATGTGCTGAAGTCAGGGCACTTCCATGCAAACACAAGTACTTAAGTTAACAGGTAAGTTGTGCATTTGTATAGGGAAAGAAAAGAAGTAAACTTAAACTCTCTATTTGTGAAGATCTGAAAGAAAAGAATAGTCCTACCTCTTTGACAGTGCACATTTTAATCCATGGTAATATAAGATGGTATTAGATCTGCATGGCATACAAAATGCATAGAAATGTCTCATAAGACCAGTATTTTGTTAATTGCATATTAAATTTCAATTAAATTTTTAAAAATTTGCAGTCAACTTTAGGATTATTGATCTGTCTCACTATATTCAGCCACCAGCATATTCCTCTCAATGCAAAAGAGACATATTTTCTTGATCTGGGTGTGGGGGTGTGTGTGTGTGGGGAATTATACCTCCCTGCATTCAATAGTATTTGTTGAAATAAGTGAAGGAAAATGTCAGCTGTGTGTGTGGACAGCAGGCTTCTAGTAGTACAAAGATACTGGACACAAACTGAGGATCACATATAAGCAGCAGCATACTGATCCTGCACGAATTGCTGAGCTTGCATCTCCCTAAAGTCAGGACCCCCTCTCTGACAAGTCAAGGACAGGTAACTGCCAGGTTCACTTAGGAACTTTGATGTCCTGGGAAGTGTATTCATATCCCTTGTGCTGGGAGTCTCAGCCAGCCCCTAGGGAACCTGTCCTTTAAATAACCAGAAGGGGTGGGCATAGCTTGCTCAAAGCATATTAGTGGGAGATCCATGATGAAAACCTGACTCCCCTCAGTCTTGAGAGACCACCTCAGTTTTACCCTGATTCCCTGCTGCTCCGTAGCGAGCAGAGCAGCAGAAGCGTGGAGGTTTCTCAGTTTTCACCGGGTTTGTCACAGGATTTACTGAGGTAGCTCAGTATCATGTTCAAGACTGAGTTTTCAGGACCAATTCAGAGAGACTGAGATTTCTAAATAATTATTTTCCTAGGAAATGCCTGTAATTTAAACTCCTTTGACATGCTTTTCTCAGCTAAGAAAGTCTTTCTGATTCATACCACTTTTATTTGTGACCTGAGGATTTTGCTGGAATCCCATCTGTTTTTTCTGTGCCCCCAGTGCCTACAAGAGATTTTATGAATATGCTTTTGCTCAGGGAGCATTTTGATACATTATTCTGTTGTAATTTAGATATCAAAAATACATATGTGCAGATTCTGTGATTTAGTATGTCTAAATATGAAAAAAAGAATTATAAGTTAGCAGCAGTTACATAATTACTCGCAATAAAACATTTACCTTGTTTACTTTCATATTTGAAGGGATCAGGGAAAATAATGGATTGAGTTTCTTTCTTTTCTGTCATCTGACCTTTAAGTGGGGCTGATGAACAGAGAAGTCGGCTGATGCAGCAGTCCAGTATTTCATTATTTGTTACCTCCAAAGGACCTAACTCTTATCTAACACAGGTCACAGCTTGGTGACTTCAGCTAAGCCTCGTGGGGATAAAAGCCTGTCACTCATACGTATTGTGGCCTCTGCTTCAAAAACACCAGGATCAAACAAGCTTAGGGAAGGCATTAATTTCCAGATGAGCTGAGATGTCTAAGCCTGATGGTTTGGGTCTAATGTAACAAATGAACTCCTTGCCACAGTCTTTTTACTAACCATAATTGTGATTATTTCAGAAATATCAATGACCATTTATATAAACTTTTGTAATGTGAAATTTAGTGCAAAACCAAATAATAGGTTTTGAGGCCAAAGATTTAAAAGCTTAGTTACCCAAGAGATATTTTTTTCTTGCAAGTATTGCAGCCTCCTCTCTGATAGTACAGAAGGAAGGGGTGCAATTTATCTTCACTGTGAAACCATTTTTTGATCATAATATTTATAAGAAAACATTTCCATTCCCAAGGATGATCATGATATAAGCAGCCCAGATGACAGATCATCAGTGTTGCTCATCTAGTGCAGATAAACATGCATATATTTCTATTGTGTAAACATTATCTTCCTAAGAAGTAACGAAGAAGAGAATTAATCAAATTGAAGAAAGACATGCTTTATTTCCAGTTTTTCTACAAGCTTCTCATGTATCATTAAGCAGACCAAAAATATTCTTTTACCTTGAAACATGTCAATCACAGTAAAAAGACCTAAGCTTGTTCTGCTCATTGTTGTCTCAGATCAATGCAAATGAGAAAATTATACCAGGGACCTGAGATGGTTGGAAATCATACAGCAAGATTTATTCTTTAAGGACTAACACTCTATGCTACTATTGAGCTTCTAAAGTTAAGATGACTTCCATCAAACTAGTTCAGCTCTTTGTACTGCACTTTCCTGCATTCAGATTACAAGATTAGCTGAGAGACCTAGGGCCTCTTAGCACTTTTGCAGACTGGTATTTTCCCACCTTCTTTCTCTATAGAATAGAATCTATAGTAATCCACCTTGAAGGAGTCACCAGACTGACCAGTCACCAATACATTCAACTGGTGGGTGAGGTATTCTTGGTACCAGTCAATTGCCATGTAGAATTAAATTATAATTTATTAACACATGAGAAAGTTGTTTAAAAAATATTCTAATTTATTATTATTACAGGCCACTTGTCTAGGCAAAATGATTTAATCAAAAGAGCTTTTTAATCATGAGGGAAACATATTTTCATCAAAGTGAGCAGCACACTTTAATTAAATAGAGTAGAAAGCAGAAGACAAGTTCTCAAATGTTATCTTTTGCTGAGGCTCCAGGGGACTAAGGAAATTCTTTCAAAAGCTGACCTTTCACAAGGAAAGCCCATTTGGGTATATGTCTATTTCTTATCTCTACATGAGAGATCTATGCAGGTAAGTGCCTGCTCTTGAGATGAGAAAATACTTCATCAGGCATTATTATTCCAGGCATTAAGTTGTCTGGCAGGTCCAGAACTTACTGCTGGAAAAGAGGCATTATTCCATGGAAGGTTATGAAGGATTAAAAAGCCTTTACTTCTTAGTACAGATTGCAGTTTAGGAGATCATCTTGTTAAAATCACCACTGGTAACAGTGAATTATTTCAAAACAGGAATCAGGAGATATGTCAGTTTAGACCTGCTGATGATCTAAACCATGCTGCTTAGCTTCATTTGTCTATAAAACATGTTGGAAGCTGTGGCCCTGTATGTAGTGTTGATTTCAACAAGAAGTACCATGAAAGGATAACCAGCTACTCTGCAAAACTATAGGAATTTAGAGCACAGATGCAAAAGGCTAGCACGAATTTATGCTTATGAGATGACCCCCTCAGGCAGTGTTGGTTCCATGATCATCATTCATGAGCCGTTTTGTTAAGTGCATCAGTTCTTATAAGAAAAGAGAGTGGGTGGGGTGACATCATCAAGAAAAATCTCTCACTATGTCACATCCTTCCTTTTCTTGGCACACTGGGAGAGAGGCCATCACAGCCTTGACTGTGCTTATAAGATGTCTTCTGGACTGCCCACCTAACATCCAGTAACTCAACATACTGCCAGACTTACCCAGGCAGACTGTTCACAAGCATCAGTGAGTTTCCTGTGTTCAGACCCATTTCATACATGTGTTCAGAAGCTTTATAAGGATAGCTCTTGGATTGTGTCCTTCCAATGGCCTCCATTAATCCATTTTGTGATACTATTGCTGGCTTCCTGTACTCAGCTAGAAAATCTCTTCCACACACTGAATTTTCCTTTATGAACTCCACCCCCGCCCCCACAAAAAATCTCCTTTGTTGAAATGGTTTATCATTCAATTTTTAATGACTTTGTACTCTTGTTGAACATGCAGAAATTATTTAAGGGAAAGCTCTTGCCTGAGCATCATGGCAAGGTGTTATCCATGGGTGTGAATGCTTATTTTTGCTTGAGAAATGGAAGAGAGGAACTTTTTGGCAAATGGATACTTGGTTAAAAATTCCCATCCTTGATTCTGTTGGATTGAAGTGCTAGTTAAACTAGGCTGTTGATTTTGTTTTGGTTGTGTTATTTCAAATAACATTCAGTAAGCTCTCAGATTGAGAGACTTTTTTTTAATTATTATTTTTCTGTTGATCAGAACAGTCAAAACAATTAAACAAGCTTACTTACTTACCATAGCAATCATCTCCTGGCAATCACAAAATCCATGTCTCTCAGAGGTAACTCTGAGTCAGTGTTACTGCAAAAGAATGTGCATTCAAGAGCTGGTAAGGAAGGGGGAGGGGGTATTATTGACTATCTTTAAAAAGAGAAACATAAAACAGCCTAACTTCTCATTTATGATTTTTTAACTGAGGGCTGATGGAGGGAGAGAGAGGAGGAGCTAAGCACACAAAAGCAATTAAAAATGAAGGCTTACAAAGAAATTGTTTGTAGCTAATTGAGTTGCTGTGGATACCCTGTTTGTTGTTTGCATTCTTTGTGCAATTTGTTAGGGGGAAATCATTTGTTGCAGTGAACAGTGTGCATTTTTGAAACTGTTTTCTGGCAGTCAACACATGAAGTTAAACCACAGCCTCTGATGCAGGCACGGAGGCCTCTTACCTCACTTTAAGTATCTACAAAATAAAGGCATTTGTCCAAGGTATTTATTTAAAAACCTTTTAGTAAGGCCACTGATTATCAGAGAGAATCAGCCATCTCTATGAAGTTAATCATCCCAGCCCAATGTAAACATTGAAAGCACATTACGGGTGCATCCGAGGAGTGTCCTATAAGGCTGAAAAATGAGAAAACAGTGATGGATTAATAATGTGTACTAAAAGGCCTTTCAATGAGAGGAAGGGTCTGATTTGATCCTGGCTGAACGTTCCATCCTTTCCCCAGTTTTTAAGCTGGAGCTGACATTTTGTTATTGCCAGAAATCAGTGAATGCAGCTCAACTTCTTCCTTTCTATGAATTTTCAGTATTAATTTTGCAGCTATTAACATGGAATTTCTAACCAAATACAAGTTTAAGAGAAAGTTGGAAGCTGAAGGAATGGCCACAATTGTGTCAAAATGATCTGTGAAGGAAGGGACAGTTTTATTTTTAATTCATTCCAGAAGAGAAGGAAACAAAGTACTCTGTCCAGGCTCATAGGAAGTGTGAATGGGAATTTTCAGAGATAATGCTCACACTGAAACTCCACACATACCAATTACAACTATTAATGGACATTATACCAAGCCAGGGTATATCCACCTGTACTACAAAACTGGTTAATTTGTTCATACTGTGCCTTCATAATTAAGAGCAATGGGTGATCTTAGGAAATGAACTGTCTCTGGTTTAAAGGAATTCAGAAAAGAGATCCTAAGGCAATACCAATGAGGGGGGAACCCCCTCCCCCCCCAAATCAAAACCAACAAACAAGAAACCACCAACCAACCCCCCAAAAATGTAGGAGGGTAAGCTGTTCTACACCAACCTCAGTGAGTTCAGTCTAGTAATGATGTTGTTCAGTCTTGTCAAGTGCCAAAAACAAAGGCCAAAAAATGTGAATGATTTGATGGTGATAACGAAAAATCTCATCCTTCTCTTTTTCTTGTTTTCCACAACAAAGCAGTCCAATAATTGTTTACATTTATTGAGAAGAAAGCATACTGTCATCCTTAATCATTATTACCCTTTCCCTATGGTAGCCTATATAGTATTGTAGCTGAATGCATAAATAAGAATGTAAAATCTATCTACGCATAGTAGTCATTCAAGTAATAGCTGAAAATAAGCACCACTTAGAGGACACAAGTTTAAACAGTAGAGATGTAAATACTCTTTGCTATTGTCTCAAAACCAGCAGGTTGGTGGGCAGAGGTACCAAAGCAGTAAAATCCTTCAAAAGACTGGTGGTGCTGTGATCAGAAATTTGCAGAAGGATATGAACGCAGCATGAATTGTTACCCTCTGATACACAAAACTATTCTTCCACCCTCAAGGTGAGTATCTCATCAGTTTACTGAGCATGAAAAATGTTGGGTGATAGAGCTGGAAAGATGACCTTCTTTTGCGTTTTGTGACATTGTCTAATCCTCTTGTAATTCTAGCCGCGTATTTGAAAGCCTTTCATTTAACCAAAAACCAAAGGGATAAGTGTTTTCTTTCCAAATGAAAAAAAAAAACACACCACAAACCAACAAACTAATAAAGAGTTACATGGTATCTCATTCAATTACATCCATATTGAGACAGCTGTAAAATCAAAAAGGTGATTCTAGATAACACAAAAGGTAAAGAAGAAAAGAATCTGGTTGCCTGAATATGGAAATTGCCTTTGCTACAATACTTAGAAGTGAAAACTTCCTTGGTCTTTGCCAGTGACTGACAGAAGATAGTTTACAGAACTGCATACTAATGATAAACCCTTAAGAGTTTGTTGCAGTTGCCTATCTGGTTTCTCAACTAATTTATGGTCTATCCTGACACTCCTTAATATTACATTACCTTCTAATATAATAATTTAGAAACCTAAAAATAGTCTCCAATGTTTTAAATTGCAAAGCTATTAAAAATTTAATAAAATGAAACACAAATATAATGCAATTAAAAATCCACGTTGCATATTAACACAACAACACTTTGCAAGAATATGGAATATAACAAAATTTGAAGCAAATTATGAAATAGATATTCAGTCAGGTGTCTAACAGTTTCAAAAGAATTTACTGTAGACCATGCAGTTTACAAATATAAATGATTCAGTGGCATCTCATTAGAAGACACTGCAGAAGAGTCAATTTCTTGTTATGAAAAAGTAACCTAACTGGAATACCCTTCCACTCTCTCTGTGGGTATAGAATATCACCTGACTTCTACATGCCCTAACCACAGGAGTACTTGCATTTTCCCATTCTTTCCTGCTAGTTTTCCCATGAATTTCTGCTAATTTGCTGGAGACTGTACTTTTGCTGATATTTTGATGCTACAGTCTTACACAGACCAGCTCAAACCCCTGTTTTTATTTTAGTTTTTTTATTTTTGTCTTCAAATCTGAACATGTTGTGATGATGCAATGACCAGTGACCAAATATCTTGTAGATATTTCAGCTTTTCCAGACACTTTAGATACCACAGAAGAAAAATGAACTACACTTAATCTTCCCAGTGATTAAATTTCTAAGTATAAGTTAGACATGTTTAGCTCCTGCTGGTGGTATTGTGGGTATGATGAAAGAGATGACTTCCTTCCCTTGTAAGTTAAGAGACCAATGTTGGTTTCTTTCCAGAGATATTGTCAAGACTATCCTCTGGGAAACTATCCTTTTACATGGTACATGTTGATATCAGCCACCTAAGATATTTACTGCATTGCTGGAAACTCTTTCCTTAGGTTTCTAACTTCGTCTTGAATTACAGTCACTACCATTGTTTATTTGCATTACTACTTTATTTTAAATTCAATATTTCCCTTAAAAGCAGGCTTCTTCCTTCACTTGCATTGACTTTAAACCTGAAAAATACCCTCTGAACATGCCAAGCAAGTTCCTGACAACAAAAAGGACAACATACCAAGGTCTAAAATGTCAGTTCAGAGTGTCTCTGACATTGACCTCATGGAGAGTTGCAGAAAACAATGAAAGGAACCTGTGACCTGTGGATAATTCAGCTGTCACTGATGAAGACATCCCATGGCCTTGTGCACCAGAGGCATTTGTTAACATCAGAGAAAGGAAGAATGTCTTTGAAAACACTCTGCTTCTCAAATGCTGTCTTTCAGAGTGACTCCTTCCTGGGATATTTATTCCAGCTTTACTTAAGAATTTTAGGGATTCTTTTGATATGTAAAAGCCTGTGTTGCAACCCTCTGGATTTCTGTGCTAATTTAGGAGCTATCTATATATACAGCTTTGCTGTAGCTATTTGGTATCTTTAAGAATAATGGAACGATCTTCACCTTCCTTAAGAACAAAACACCTTAATGAGAAAAAAGGTATTTTTGAGGGATCCTTCTTTTATTCTTGTCTGCTTATTCTCTTAGAGAAGCAGCCGAATTGTCATCGTAAATCCACATTACAACATTTTGCAAACCGCATGTTATGCAAGTGGTTGGGTGCAAGCAGCAGCCTGCCTTCTGATTTCTACTTTCCTCAGACAGCACGACTTACACCAAGAATATTTTCATTGCTTCATTATTACTTGGTAACTTCCTATTTTACAAGCATTATTTAAACAATATGTTTGATGATCCCACAATCAGAGTTGTCTTGAGAAGGTTCCATAGAAATGATACACAATATATTAATAGCTGAAATGGCTGGATTGGGATTCCATCAGTGGATAGTATTATTGATATCACTGAGCTGTGCTTTTGGTCTACAATAAAACACCAGAAGCACCTATGATGAGAAGCCTTTAAATCTTTTAAATGATCTTACGTACAATATTTTATATGACAAGGTTTTCATATTTCTGACATAACAAAGATATATGCAAAGTCCCTCAATAATTACAACTGTATAATAGGAGGAGATGTAATTATAGGTTCTGTGGCCATATTTGATGTATTTGAGGCCAAAAAATTTACGTCTTCTGAAACACAGAATTTCACTTCATTCATTCATGTCTATTTCTAGTGGAATAGACATCCTACTACGGCTACCCATATTGTGGCCAAATCAGATGCAGTCTTTCCTATTAAGCCATGGTCTTGCTTTCAAGAAAAATGCCAGGAAAAATGTTCCCCATAAGAACACCTCAACATCCACCTTCCTTAAAAAAAACTTTGTTCTCATTACGAGGCAGAAATGTTACAGCCTTACTCCCTTACCACCCACCCCCAAAAAACCCAAAATTGAAAAAAACCACCCTGTTTTTATTTTCTGATGAAGTGGAAATTCCAGTGTCTAAGCTGGTAGATGGATCTGCCAGTTGTGGCCCTTCAGTCTGTATTCAGTGAAACAGTCATGTTTAAACAAATTTCTTAATCATACTTCCTTATTGAATCATGTTTCTTCTGGAATCATTAGTATATGTGTGTGTATATATATGCATACATGTACACATATGCATATGTATATGCACACATCTTTTGGATCGATAATATTTGCCTTAGGCCACTGTTTCCAGTTTTCTTCTGCAACAGTGCTGGCCAGAAGTTTTCATTTTTCCTGCAAAAGAAAGATTTCCCAGTACTCAGACAAGCCCAGGTACTTCTACAAAGCAACAAATATCCTTACAATATTTGTAAAGCAGTGAGGGTTGGCAATGCAGCTATACTTAAAGGCCTTGGTTAATGGACCCTAATGGCACTGAATGTTCTGAATTCCACCAAAAGCAAGTAACACAGCATTCCTGTAAATAGGACATTTTTTCTCTGCAGCAAGACTAAGTATTTTTCCTATGGTTTGTGTGATCACTTGCTAAATCTGTTATGACAGGATACTTATCTCTGTCCAAAGCTTTAAGGCCTTTGGATCATTTCCCCAAGTCTAGACATTTCAGTGATAAATCCACCATACCTAGCAAGCATTTTATAGAACAGTGGAAGAAAAATAATTATAGCAGATTAATTCCAGAAACACTGCTTTTACTTCAAGCCAGTATCTCATCATAACTGACCAACTATGACAGGTATGTGGCTGCTTTGCATGTACAGAATGGCACAGGGAAGCCTGGGCTGTGATCTCAGCACTTTTTTAAATGAAAAATGAATTTGAAACAAAACCTTTCATGTTTATATAGGGAGCTCCTGATGCAGGTAGCATGATCATAGGTGGAAATAGACCCATGTGACTTTTTTAAAGACTGTTTTGAATCTATCATTCAGATGCTTTTGAATACATGTGGAACCTTATCTGGCTTGTTGGTTTATAGCAATACTTTACTTCATTTTCTCTACCAGTTGAGTCTGCAATTTTCAAATTATTGGCTGGCTAGTAAAGATCTGTATTTACCACACCAATAAATCTTTTAGGCAACTTGTGCCTGGAAACCAGAGGTGCTAAGAAACTATTCAAATGCAATTTTTCTAGCTGATCTGATTTCTTAGTGCAAAACTATTTCTTACCCAGTCTGAATCAGCCCTTTTTCTGTGTGTAGAACTTGCTCTGTCTCAGACTTTCATATTGCCCTTTAAAATTTTGGGAGACAGAGTTGTGTCAAAAAATATATTGTACTCTTTGAGAGCTGTTCATTTCAGCGTGCCAGGTTAGAACCTCATTGCAATTTGGGCATAAAGTGGAGCCAGTCAGAGGCATCTCTTTCCACTGCCATAAACCTGTTGTTTCACAGGTCTGCATAATTTGCAGAAAGTAATGCTGTATTCTCCAGGATGCAACATTTTGTTCCAAAATGCTGCTGTTGCCTTCATCTGCCCTGTGGGGAAGCAATCCCTTTCCAGCTTTCAACCATGGGCAAAGGTTTACAGCACTAGAAGTAAAGGTATGTGTTTATATAGGGATACAACAACGTATCTTTGCTTTTATCTATGGCATAAATACAAGTTTTCCATGAACGTGGTAGCTAAGAAGCTTTTATGTTTTTCCACTTACACCAACACTAGGACAAAGTGATCATTTTTACTATTTCATCTGCAGGAATTTAAAACACAGAGAAAGGTATTTAAGGTCACACAAGAAGTGAAAAGGGAAGCAAAGAATTAAACTTGTGCTGCTGGGTCACATGTTGATTTTTTCCTTTTCTTTCTTCTTGAGAAATAGAGGTGCTTATATGAACACAGTGTGAGAAAGATTTAATTTACTTCGAGTTAAAGTAAATCTTTGTTACAATACCATAAACAAATCAATTTGGTTAAAACTCCATGCTCTACTTTTTAAGATCTTAAATCATGGAATCACATAAAAAATCAAGATGGAAGGGACATCTGGAGGTCATCCAGTCCAACCCCTGCTCGATGATGGACCAACTTCAAAGCTGCAATAAGTTGCAAGAGGTTACAATAAAAACCCTGTTATTTTAAGCTGATTTAGTGAAACAGGTTTAATTAAACTGGATATACCTTATAGATAGAGAAGAGTTAAGCCTATGGTTTTCTGAGAAGACTAATTCAGTTTTAGGACATCGGATGAGACTTTCAAAAGATCCTCCTACATGACACAAAATGGAAAAAACCCTCACTCTTGTCAAATTTACAATAGGTAACTCGTACTGAAGGACTTCAAGCAAGATCTGGTTTTGCTTGTGCTTTCACAGTCGGTATAAAAGCTGTCCTAGAAGACCTCACGGGCACCATATAATGTGCTACTACTTTTTGGCACAAATGCAAGTGTGTGATTATTCTTGTTTCACATCAGCTGTTTATTGTCAGGTAACCTAGTAATGCACAAGTACAAATTTAATGAACACAGATTACAGCTTGGGTTCCTTCTCTGCAAATGTTACAAATAAGCGAAGACAGCCTTAGTTCTTCTAGTGCCAAATCTCTACTTTCAAATCATGTTGCTGTAGCAAGGGATTCATCTGATTTTTTCTTTCTACGTAGTAGCCCTGCAGTGGTCTGTAGACGTCGTATGTCTATAATCCCTCTGAAAGCAAAATGTTGTTTATCTCTATTCTGAGACAGTTGTGTCTTCCCACCATAGAGGAATTAGTACTTGTGGTGAAATAGTTTGCACTAAGACACCAAATGGGAGCATATAACGACAATAAAAGTTCCACATTAAAGAATGTACTAATAGAACTAAGAAGACCTGAAAGGAAGGGTAGCTGTAGATGTATAAAACTGGATAAGAGGTACCCAGAAGACAATTTTAAAGAATCATATTTATTAGGAAAGTGACAGGAGAGTATTGAGAAATAGGTGGATTGGTGAAAAGGTGAAGAGAGAGGAATCCATCAACGAACTTCTGACAGTACAGAGTCAATCCTTTTTAATCATTAAGTCATCAAAGAATATTGAACATCCTGAGTGTAAATAACATGGTTTCCTTTTTATTCCGCATGGGTTTTTTTGCTTTTGCATTTTTTGACTGTCTGAAACTTAATCCATTCATTAAGAAATTTCAGTAGGAAAAGTCTTTCTTTTTAAAAACCCCATTATCCCCATCCTCTTCACCAAAAAAAAAAAAAAAAAGAAGCTTTTAATAGGAAAAATTAAAATAGGTAAAAGTTTAAAAAAAGGATCAGTAGTGTCAAGATATATTTATACTATAAATACACAGAAATATATGTAAATTTAAAAAAGCAGGCACACAATGACATGTATAGAGTGCTCCTTTTTCTTACAGAGACATTTGAGAAAATGGGGACGATGTTATTTTTATGCCTAACACTATATTTTAGAGGTCAGCTAACTGTGCTGATATATGTTCACATATGTGAACACACAAGCCACATTTTCTAGTGGAGAATGGCAGTTCAAGTGAAATACTCAGAAGGGATCATTTTTCTATATTATTATGAGAAAGTACTGAGGAAATCAGGATATTTTTCTTTTTCACCAAGGATGCCTGGTTATACCCATGCTACAGGTTTAACTAAATTGTTAGTTTGGGGAGATAGGAAGTATCTTTTCTTTTGTGACATGAAGGTTCATATTTGTTTTCTCTTACTTCAAATGCCCAAAATATACAAATTTAAGTTAATTTTTAAGGCTACTTATGGAGTCAATGAAGGAGAAATTAAGTTATACTAGCTTCCAAAAAGCCATTTGAACCTGGCTTGGCTGCTTGATCTAGCATGAAACATCATCTGTGTCTAAAGAAAAAGCTCAGACAATTACTTTAGGTTAAATTCCTGGTATTTGATTTCTTAAAGTAAGTAGTTGCATCCAACTCTCTATATATAATTGCAAATGTACCTAAAGGGCTGTATTGGATATCTGTCAGATAACCTGTTATACACAGGGACAACATTAATAAACATAGACCCCTTGAAGTCTACAGAGGAACTGGAAGAGAATTAAAGTGCAAGCAAACTTTTATCTTGTCTTATTTTGTCAAGTGTGTGAATACTAGTAAATAAACCTCCAGCAAAATTGTCCTTCCTGGGAAAAAAACATTACATGAAAGGAGGCTCATTTAAAATACGTAATTTTCCTTTGTGTTAATTGACTACTGAATTTCAGGGAAGTGGGAGGAATAATTCATGCACTGCATGTGGACTCTTTACAATTTACATAGAGAACCTCTTACCTATTTGCAGTTTCCTGATCTCTGCCAGGAAAGATCGTAAGGTATTATTTTAAATAGTCATCCAAAAATTTTGTTCAGTCTGGATATTGTATTGCATCTTTATGAGGATACTGAGTTGAGTTCCTACCCAGGATAATAACCTCACCTGATTTTAACCATCAAACCTTTAGCATTCAATAAAATCTAATGGTTAGGTTCATCCTAAGGGCTCCATGTAGCCTCAGTACAGAAACCTCACATCACCCTAATCTGAGAGTGAGGGACAGGTAAAATGAAGCATAACTTAGAGGTGCTTTTCCTTTCCATTGACTGTTGAGGGTTCCTCAACTAAATTAGTTTAGGCTAGATGTCTAAACAGAAAAATTCTTGGAGCCAAATGAACTTTGAAGCCATTGCAACCTCATCAGCATCCACCCCTGGACAGTGCAGTATGAATTCTTCCAGATAGCAGGAGAAGAAACTTAGGTTGAAATCTTGCATGATTCCTTCATATTCCTTAACCCTAGATCAGCTTTTACCTGTATGAAATCCAAATGGGTTTACACGGTACAATCGCACATAGATCTTCATAAGGTCAATGACTGCAATACAAGTTTCTGAAGTCCTTGTAAGAGGCAACGGTCTCTCAAAAAACAGCACCCAATTCAGAGGGTGCATTCAGCAACTCTCTTCAGTACAGCTGATATATCTGAAGCAAAAACAGACTGAGAACACAATGGACAATGCAAAAGAATGGACTTTCCATGGTGAAATTGAATGTCATAGTTAATGTCAGAGGCAAGTAATGTCATATTCAAATAACCAGGGATTTTCATTTGGACACTTAAAAGCATATATAACATTAATTTTGGATCCTGTCTGATTCTAAAGATACATATATATGCATTTCTACATCTGTCATAGAGCTGCAGAAGCACACATATTCAGTCTGAGTTCCATGATCAAGAAGCAATTTCTGGGTGTGATGCCACAAATCCCTTCCCCAAGTAAAGCAACTGATCACACAAGTCAAGATTTACTTGCCAGGATGAAGGGTTGTGTATTTAGCTCTCACTCTCCTCTGACAGGTCCATTTAATAAGCTTTTCCTCCATGATTTGATTAGTTGATTTAATCTGCATAAATATTCATTTTAAATTTACTGTTTAAATAGAGAAACCAACATTGTACTTTTCGAATTTACTTGTAAAGTGATCTTTGATTTTTAATGTGTTTGCATTCATGACTTTTTGCTATTTTAATTAGGGGAAGTTAGGAATCAGAAAATTTAATGCTGCTCCATTAAACACACACAAGTCCATGGGTCAGGTGGATACACCCAAGGGGACTGAGGGAGCTGGCAGAGTAGCTTGCTAAGCCACTCTCTTTATCAGCAGCCCTGGCTAATTGGGGAGGTCCCAGAAGACTGGGGATTAGCCGATGTGACGCCCATCTACAAGAAGAGCCAGAAGGAGGATCCAGGGAACTACAGGCTGTCAGCCTGACCTCAGTGCCAGGGAAGGTTCTGGAGCAGATCACCCTGATGCCATCACCTGTTATGTGCAGGACAACC
>JAVJGI010000060.1:70470720-70483634 GCA_035590275.1 Ibycter americanus | reverse complement strand
TCAGGAGAGCGGAGCAGAGGGGCAGAACCCCCTGCTCGCCCTGCTGCCCACGCTGCTGGGGGTGCAGCCCAGGGCACAGTTGGCTTTCTGGGCTGTGAGCACACATTGCCAGGCCATGTTGAGCTTCTCGTCTACCCACACCCCCAAGTCTTTCTCCTCAGGGTACTATTACATATAACATAATGTGCAATATAATAACATTAAATACTTATACTGACATATCATACAAGGTACACACAAATACACACAACCTACATGTCCATATACATGTGCGTGTGTGTGTGTATATATATACACACAACACATACACATATATATATAAAACATAATCGGCTGTATGGCTCTTTATCACATCACCTGAGATCAGATTCAGCCAGGGGACATGAAACCTGAGGAAGTAATTAAGAGATTTCACAGGTAACAGTAGTCTGTATTGGCTTGGGGTTGGCAGCTGATGGAGTACTAACTCTTTCATAAACTCAGCTTTTATTTATGTTATCTGTTTGTTATACAGTTGGAATTTATCTCACTACATTTAAAACCAGTACTGTATATTCAAGGCAGCAAGCACAGGGTCCTTTTATAGTCAAGAGAAAAGAAAGAAGACAACAACAAACAGCATGCATTTTGAAGTTGTTATTTGTCTTATTCAGATGACCCAGACAAATCAGATACTCATAATGTCTTTATCTCTTCATCAATCTTCACTGGAACTTCAAGGTGATTTACTCAGCAGTAGATGTCTAAACAAAGGTGAGGGAATCCTACCCCTTTTCTTTAAAATGGGAACAGATTCCTCCTAGATGTTAGTGCAATACCTCATTCAAAACCTTTTCTAGAAACTACCAGAAAAATGATAAAATAATAATCATCATCATAGTAATTGTGCCCAGACCCCTAGCTATAATTAGAAACATGTTTTTCATTGATCTGTCTTTGGTAAACATTCAGAAACCTCTACCTACATAGGAAAAGGGTCTCCAGTGAATCAGATTCTTTTAATCAACATTTTCTGATACCACACACTCTGGTATGCTGTCACAACAGTAGTGATGCAGACTGCCTTTTGTTGATCTCTTTGGTAATTAGTTTTTGAAGGTTAATCCCACTAGGCATTCCCTGTGTCAGCTTGGAGTTTAATGACTTTCTGAGCTGTAAAGCACTATGCGCTGGAGATAAAATATTGCACAAAATTTAGGTCTGTCTGATCTTGCAGCAGGCTGACCTGATCAAATTCAGATAACCAACCCATCAGGTTAGCGCAGTTAAGGCATTGCTGTTCCCCTCTCATAAGCTCCCTTCTGATACCCAGGGAGCCATAAGGTAGCCTGTGCATCCAGCCACTTTCTGTCACCCACAGAAAATGAACACATAGCTATTTACATCTTTGTCAGATAGACCTCCAGCAAAGCCTGAAATGTATTTGGAAATAAAATCCATCCCTTAAAGTGCCAATGCTAAAACTGCTTGGCCGTGGGGAGTGTAACAGGTGACAATGCTGTTTGCCCAGTTCTTATGCTTTCCCAGGAGGTGTCTTCTCTTGGCCACTGTTTGCGACAGGAGATAGACTGTTGGTCTGATCCAATGTGACTATGCTTCTTATGTCTCAGTAACAAGAAGTCTTCAGAGCTGCACCGTTACGTTTCACTATAGTAATATCTCTACTGTTATTTGTATAAGGATTTTAACTCAAAACCCCAGTAAAGAATAAGGGCCTAATATGATACGCAGCATGCATAAAAAGACCAAAAATAATCCAGAAACAAAGTGAAGAGACTTCTTAACAACTGGAATTTAATGCATGCTTAGTGCACAATGATCTGAAATTGATTGATTTTATATAACTTCAGTCTTACAGAATTTAGACAAATAGGGTGGGGGTCATGTAACTAAAAGTGAATATCCACCATTGAGAACACCTTTTCTTTTACGGTCATCATTGGAAAAACTTGTTTTTAGGGGAAGAGTTCCTCTCATCTCCAATCTGATGTCTAATAGAGATCAGATAAATAATGTCCTTGGTTTTCCTACCATTAGTGAAGAAGACACCCTAGATAATGAGTCTTCCTACCTATTCTAAGTGCCTGTGTAAGGATGGAGTAAGTTTTATCCTAGAGCTATCTTTGTATCTTCCCCCATGTATACAATTACCTAAATAACTAGCTTATATTAGATGCTGGATGTAAATAAATTCATCTGTCAGGGTTGCACACATTATACATGCATTTTTTTAGGGGAAATCAGAAATTCCTCGTGCAGTGGTAAGTTTACTTTCTGGAGTGAAGTTTGGGCTTAGCTTATCCCTACAGAACAAAAGTTAGGCTACATGGTTAAATATCTTACGCTTGTAAGACAGAAGGAATATTTGCAAATACATCCTCTTTCACACACAAGTACCTGCTCAATGAAGACCAATGTAGCTGTGCTGCGGCTCAGCTGCTTTCCATTAGGGCTAATGACAGCCACTGGGAGATATTTGCAGGCTGCACCGGCTCTAAGGCAGATGCAGAGATTTTCTCTTTGTTTGCTTACATTTATTGTAGCTCAGGAGGAGAGTTTCTGGGTCATTAGTTTTTAGGAAGAGTGAGATGTAAGAAAAAAAAAGAAAAAATAGAAGAAACATCAAAGTGATTTCATGAGATCTCCAATTAAAGTCTGTACGCATCAGCTAGGTATATTTTCACTGGTTGAAACATGCTTGTTGAGTGAATCATCATGCAGACGTTTACTCTGGAAGTCACGAAACCAAAGTGTTACACCAAAGAATGGTCATCTAGCCCAAGTTCTTCCTTCCTTGACGCCAACTGGATTGGTAGCCCTCATCCCTCAAGTAGTCAGGTAAGCAGCCTGGGGCAGGCTGTTCAATGAATACCTAGAGTGAACTCCAAGGGGGAGCTCCTGGAGAGATGAAAAGTTGGTCAAGTATCCTCAACCTGAGGAGATTAGAGACACAAATCCACAGCAAGCATTGGTTTGGAAGCTCCTGAATGGGAGGAAACTGAAGCTATATACCATGCTGAGCTTCAGCATGGCTGTGTGAATAGGAAGATAAACATCTGGAAGGAATACTGAGAAAATCCTCAAGTTACTGGCATGTGGTCTGTGAAGCACACATACTGTGAACATTGCAGTTTCTCCTCTGTTTGGCCTGCCAAGACAGCAGCCTGCTCTACAGGGTGCTGAGAAATTTCAACTCGTACTGAAATCAGTGGGAGTCAAGGGTGCCTCAAACCATGTCCAAGACATAATCAGGTACAAAACCAATTTCTATGTGGGCTTACACAAGTTGTATATACGGCCACGGGAAGAAACTTCAGGATGGTTAGATGAAGAGGTATCTATACAAGATGCGTGCAGAGATTTATGCACTTTAGCATAACAGTTTCCCACTCTCTGAAGGTCTGAATGCATATCTTGGATCTAAATTCATGACCTGCATACTGTAGATATGCAGAACCCATAACTGAATCCTTAAAGCAAATGATATCTTTTTTACTTTATCGTAGAATCATAGAATGGTTTGGGTTGGAAGGGACATTTAAAAGCCATCTAGTCCAACTCCCCTGCAGTGAGAAGGAACATCTTCAACTAGATCGTGTTGCTCAGAGCCCCATCCAGCCTGACCTTGAATGGTTCCAGGGATGTGGCAACTACAGCTTCTCTGGACAACCCATTCCAGTGTTTCACCACCTTCATCATAGGAAATGTATTCCTTATATCTAGTCTGAATCTAGCCTCTTAGTTTACAACCATTACCCCTTGTCTTGTCACTACAGGCCCTGCTAAGTCTGTCCTGTCTTTCTTATAAGTCCCTTTAAGTACTGAAATGTTGCAATAAGGTGTCCCTGAAGCCTTTTCACCTCCAGGATGAACAACCCCAAGTCTCTTAACCTTTCTTCACAGGAAAAGTGTTCCATCCTTCTGATCATCTTTGTAGCCCTCTTCTGGACCCACTCCAACAGGCCCATGGCTTTCCTGTACTGAGGACTCCAGAGCTGGCTGCAGTACTGCAGGTGGGGTCTCACAAGAGCAGAGTAGAGGGGCAGAATCACCTGTCTATATCGTTGATGAAGATATTAAACAGTACTGGTCCCAATACAGACCACTGAGGGACACCACTTGTCACGGATCTCCATCTGGACATTGAGCCATTGACCGCTACTCTCTGGATGCAACCATCCAGCCAATTCCTTATACACTGAATAGTCCACCCATCAAACCCATATCTCAATTTAGAGAAAAGGATTTTATGGGGAACTCTATCAAAGGCCTTACAGGAATCCAGATAGATGACAACTGTAGCTCTTCCCATGTCCAATTTATGTCTTTATCTTTCCACTTCACAAAATCTTTTCAAGAGTAATGTCCCAGTGACGTGAAAACACACATAATAGCAAAAATCTTATTAAGTAGGAACAATAACCAAGAAATTTTCTTACCAAATTTATAGAAACACTGTGAACTTTGGTTATTAAAGTGATTAGAGGATGCATTCAAGGTATTATTAATTTTCTGAGCTTTTCTTCAATTTAATTCATTTACATTTTTAATACCCATTAATTGGATAATTAAAGTTATTTAAAGAAAAAACTGTTTAATCAAATGCCATTTTGTTAAACATCTGTTTACCAAAAACCTATTGTTATTCCATGAATGGTTATAAGCAAAATTCTGGATTAATTTGATGAATAAAAGCCCCAGATCTTATGATACAATATCTATTGACTTCAGCAAGCTTTGAATCAAATCCAAAGACCTGAAGGAAGAAATGTAGTAATTTAAAATGTCTATGACTAAACAGTTATGTTTCTGTTTATGGTATTAGAAACACTGCCACACGGTTCCCAGTTTGTGATATGGTCATGTGGGAATTAATCTACACCAGGGTGGGGGTGGTTTCGCTGTTGTGGGTTTTTTTCCATGTATATAGTAGGATCAAAATGAAATAAAATAAAAGAAGTCATCATTTATTCAAGATAATTTCAACGCTTCTATAAATCTCCTCTTCTCAGATTTATATTCAGAAGAAAATGTTTTTTCATACAATTGTACGTGAACAAAAATAAGAACTAAACTTGTTTTCAAAGGACATTGTGCCATTGGGCAGGAGAGAAAAAAGAAGAGAGAGAAAAAGGAAGAAAATCATCAAAAAGCAAAAGAAGAAACATTTTCAAGGTTATTTGATGGAAAATTCACAGGTTAAATTCACAGGAAATTAAGCAAAAGAACCACCTTTGAAGACAGAAATAAAATTGTTTTCTACAGTTCTATGATATGTATTTTCCTCAGTTTATGTGTATCAGATAAATATTTTTCACATGTCATTGTTATCGTTGTCCAATAATGAGATTCAGAATGATGTTTCTAACTGAGACAGAGACATGACTTTTCTGTCAAAATGGCATATAGCTGAAGTTCAAACGGTTCAAAATCAAGTTGACAGAAGTCATTATCATCTGAGTTTCTACACAAAAATTTTCAGTGCTGACTGTATTTCATGGTGGTTTCTACTATTTCTGCCACATTAAAAGAAGATGTGTTTTTAGGCATTTTAGTGACTAGCATAAAACCAAAATCCACATGGAAACGGAGCTGTTTTTCATCCTAACTTGGGAATCACAAGTAAATGACATCTGATTTCAGAGCCAAACTGTTCAATGTGTACGTTGTTATATTCCTGAGCACTCTATAGAAGGTACATGATTTCATATAAGTTGTCAGTCTGAATATATTTCCTTTCCCCTCCAGGCCTGAAAAATCAAATCCTGCAGGTTAAGTTAAGGGGGGGGTGTGGGTTATACGTATTTGTAAATCTTGACTCTGTGAAATCAAAGTGGATAAAATGTTTTATGCTGATTTGTCTACAGCTTGGGTTTTGATGGGCTGGAGCCCTACTTTTCAGTGTTTGGTCATTTTTAACTCTGTTGGAAGTTACACTGGCTTTAAACAGTCTTCACAGTTCTATCCATACTGATGTAAACCCAAATCCAGGCTATACTGCTGCTGAGAAGTTGTTCCTCATATTAGCTGAAGCTTAGTAAACTAAGCCCAGCTCTAAACAAAGAATTTATTCTCAAGTCAACAGACTTCCAGTTTCAAAGAAACTATTAAACTGCTTTCATTTCTGTATGTTTCTGCAGTTTATTGTGTCCATCTTTCCAGGTCTGGGAATTCGTCCTTTTTCCATCACCAGTGATGTGTCTCTGCCTCTTTTCAGGTCACTTGATGAGGATGGCAAATTCACGTCCTCTGCTTTAGGAAAGGATGACAAAATACATCATTGTTATTGATCAAGAACAAAGGAAAAAGGAGGGGGATGGTAGTTGCTTTACTCAGTGGTCTACTATTAAAAGAGAAAGGGAATGCCTTCCCTTTTAAGTCATTAATTTGCAAACTTTTCAGGAAGAAGTCTTCTCATCATACCTGTGTATTAATTCTCATGAAAACTTATACTAAACTCACTGTAACACTGTGGTCAGAACTAAGAACTTACTTTCATTATATGTATTGGCGTTTCTACATTTTCATTTGGCAATATACATGAAGCTTTAAAATGCCACAATTTCCCATGAACCTACATTTTAAAGATGTCATTGCTTAACTCATCTAAAACATCCTGTTGATAAAATTGAACGGTCTCACTCAAATTTGACTTAAAATATTATTAAATAAAATATTTTAATACGTATCACTCTGGAAAAAATAATGAAGGAAAGAAACTGAAAACTTTCCTTCTCATATGATATTGAGAGTACTAATACATTCAAATGCTTTATCTTAAAAATCTCTTCCTCATGCATTATTTCAATAGAAATTCAATGAAATTTTTACAAGGGAAAACCAAAACCTCATTAGAAAGCTTTCATTGTGCCAAGTATGATAACAGTACTCACAAAAGTATATTCTAGCTCTTTGTTCACAGTTTTGTGTGCAATTCAGTTAAAAGTTAAAGTTTCTTTTCCCCTGTAAGTAGAAGTTAAGTGTCTGCCACAAGTACAGTTTCGGAGTGCACAGTACATTAGATTCCAGCCTAAGAAACTTCTTTGTCTCACCTAACTAGAGCCTTTTGGAAGCTGATAAGCCTAAACTAATTGTCTAGCCTCCCATTTTAATCAATTGACATACAGGCATCTCCAAAGCATGATTTGTCCTGCTTATCTTAGAAATATAGGTGCAGAAACCTCATTACCATGGGATGAGTTGTTTTTTCAGAAATACATCTCTCTCTCTCCCCCTCTCCTTTGACTACAGAAAAGCTTAAATAGTTTGGCCAAATTAAACCTGCAACTTTCAGATTACTCCAGTGAGGTGAGGTGAAACCCCTTACCCTTTGCATGTGAGACTAGATAGTTTTCCATTATGCTATTCCTACCCTTAAGTTCTAAACTTAGTTGGTAAAACATAGGCTTGTAACGGGAACAGGATGGGACCCTGGCTGTGGCCATGAGCTTTGCCTTGAGATTTGGGCTTCTGGGGAACTTAAGACAAAAAGGAAGGCCCTGGTTTGACACCTAGAAGAAGGAAGCTCTTAGATGAGTCCCCATGAAGACACAACGCCATGTTTTTGCACAACCCCAGATCTGATACATGATTAAAATTCCACACAGTTAGTAAATCCTTATGCTTCGTGTAGTTCTTGGAGGCATAAAAAGTGCATGGCAATTACAGCCAGTAAATCTTATTACAAATTATCTAATATGCATGCATTTCAGCTACATTATGATTCAATGTTGTATTTTTAATGGCATCATTTTGCACAATTTTAGTTGAACGCCAAGCTGGAGTCTAAGACGATTAGGCTATACAACCTTTCTATTTGTTACTATGAGGTCAGAGTCTTGTTATTGGGTTCTGGGCATAGGTAGTGTTTTTTTCTTTAGTTGGGATTTTTTTTCTCTTTCCTTTTTTTTTTTTTTTTTTTTTAAATTATATATATATATACACCAGAAATGCAAGTAAGTGTTTCTATTCTTTAAGCAATTACACTTTGCAAATGAGGATTCATGAAGACTTTGTTCTTTAGTTATTTCTTAGCCAAAGGGAGAAAATCAATCTCCGAATTTTTTAAGTGACATGACATGAGGGTACTTCAAGGTCCCAGTTTTTTATTACGGTCTTCTGACCATATAGGTTTAAGCAAAATTATCCAGATAAAATTATTTAATATAAAATGGATAAAGGAATCTAAATCTCTGGAAGCCATAGACTCCGACTGCTAAATCACTTTGGGTAGTGTTAATATCTTCTATCTATAGACATCTATATTGTAGGAATATCTTTTTCTTTGTCAAGCCTATCTGAATGTAGGCATCTAATCCAAATCAGATGAAATATGATTTAGGATTGGTTATTTCTCATCAATGGTTTTAAAGGCACTTCAAGTGACTAATTCAGATGCAGATTCTCTATGTGGTCAGATGAAACCCATCCTATGAGAGTAACACAGATGTAACATGGATGTCAGGAGAGATAAATGCTACCGTCACTGATCATTTCTAGATTAGACATAGCAATTTTATTATCACATTTTGAATACATTATGAAGATCAGCATTATGATTCCATTTTACAGAAAAAAATGCTCAAAAGTAGCTCAGAGAAGTTGAGTGATATGTACAAAGGGGTCAGGCCTGACACTGGCAGAGCTAGGATTTCAGCCAGTGTCTTCTGAAGCTCTGTCCAGCTGTGGTATCATTTGGGCAGTACACAACAGAGGAAAAATTAAAACATCTGAAAAATCTGACCCACAGCAATTGTGAAAATGTCATCTAATTCATCATCTACAGGCATAATTCATTGTAAGGACCTATTACTCTAACACAGCCTTCTAAAGAGACTCTGAAATAGAAGCTATGTGTCTGTATATATGCAGTGATTTCTTCTTTTTAATAGCCTTTACACTTACCAATGTAAAGTAGCCAGCAGCACTAAAATATTAATTGGGAATTAATTTGTTTCCAGACCTAAACTGAAGAGTAGAAAATATTCATTTTATTTGGCATTTTTTTGGTACTGGCTTGCAAATAGCTGAATGTAATAAAATATTTTAATTTGTGAGTTCTTACAAATAGAGGTTATTAGTAGATACTGAAGTAATTTGCTTCTGCCTTTGAATCAAATCACTTTCCTATCAAAGGAAACTCATGTCAGCTGGAAAAGTACTCTAGCTCGCGGGCAAGGAGCTGGATTTAGCTCAGGTAGATCCTCCCTGAGAAAAATCAAGCTTGTGTTACAACTCCAAGTTTGCCTGAAAATGAGAAGTGCTCATATCTGGCACTCATAGCTATCACAGCAGAGTAGCAAAAACAAAAGTGAACTCCCTGAAGACTGGTGGGAGGCAGAGAAGTGCCACAGGCCTCCCTGCCTGCTTGTTTCACTGTCTAGACCCTTCTGGGGATGCATTCACTGTGAAACAGGAAACTTGATCTGACTTGCACAAAAAACTATTTTCAATGATGTTGGGAGTATTGGTACCCCATGGGAGAAGACTACTTCATAAGGAAAATTTATGAGTGAGAAGAAATTTGAAGCCTGACTAAAAGGGAGGGTTCAAGAGGGTGAAATAAAGGGACTGAAGACAGGTGGGTTTGGAGTTCCGCGGAGATTAATATTGGATTGGTTTTACAACTCTTCATTAATTATTCTGACCAAATGAAATGTGGGAATGCTATATTAATTTTGGCTAACAGCCTGATCTTTTATCATAATTTTTATCATAATTCATAAGCAAATATCTTTGTATTTGTGAAACACAAGGAGAAAATATGTACATTCAAAAATAATTGTTCTGAAAAATCCAGTTTTGCCTAGCTGATCAAAAACTACCGCTGGTTTCATGATGTGAAGTAAAATCCTAACAAACAATTCAAGTGTGTCTTGCTGCAGCGATCATGGTATTGCTCCCTCCCCCATTCCTGTATGTCTCTCATTTTACTGTTAATGCTTAAATAAAGAAATGAATGTGTACAGTTAGCTGTTCGCAGAGTGAAAAATGTGTGCTGTGAATATCTGGCTGAACTAGTAAATGGCAGATCATAAGTTTCACTGAATTTATTTCTTTCCGCATGATCATAGTTTTAATGAAGGTTAGTTTTGTTTAAGATAAACAAAAATCTTATGCAAGGTCTAGAGCAAGTGCCCTTATATATTTGAGAAATAAATCACATTGCTGTTAAAAATGAGTGCCTTGCTTGCGATTTGAAAACACTTGTATTTAACCATCAGCCATCACTTCTCTTTATGACAAAATCAACCCTCAACCTTCTCCTTAGTAAGTGGATAAAACAGTAGTGCATATAGTCTATCCTTTAGTAACTCTCAGAGCTTTAACCACTTTGATATTGGTAACTGCTGTACTTTCAAGCTAAATGTCTATGTTCCTTTTCTGATCAATGAGGAGAAAATAGTTATCATCATCCTCTCAGGATGAGACAAACAGCTCTTTGGAGATGCACACTACTCTCCGCTGATCACAGAGCGAGCCCAGGGCTTGGATTTGCATGTCTAAATCTCAGAGGACCACAGAAGGGCACATTAATCCTTACTCACACGAATTCTGTTTACCAGGTGATCTAGATCACTCTGTCAATCACCCACCATCTTACTTCTCCCTGCTTTCTTGACATTCAAGTCAACAACAAATTTATCAGCTGTGAGACCGCATTTAGTTCCTGAACGTTGATAAATACCACAAATAATATAGACCCGATAGCTCATGTCTGTGCAGTCACACAGAAACAAACCTGTACAGCATTAACTTGTCATTTATACATTTATTCAGAGGACTGTCACTTGTCCTATGTTTAATCTGCTTGATGTGTACCATATTAAAGTTATGCCATTCTGTTTTCTTAAGCAAAACCTTGTGCAGTGCTAGGCCAAAAATACAGAAATCTATGTCTATTTCATCAATACTGTCTCTATAACACATAAAAGTTTAACCACATATGTTTTTCATACTGGTTGGTATTAATTTTATTTTGCTCCTTTAAATTCTTGCTTTCCAAGTCCTGAGATCAGTATCAGACTGAAAGTAAGACAAATTTATCTCATTTATCCCTTAAAAGCAATGATATAACATTAACATCCCTAAAACATTTTGAACTTCCTACTTTTCAGGGATTATTGAAAACGGAGCATGAATGGTGCTGAAAGTTTCTTTGCTAAACAAACTCCCAGGTACAAGAACCTGGATTTTCTGGCTGAAAAACTTTCATAACTGCTCTTTAACATGTTCCTAAGGAGTCTTGTCTTTAGTATCCTTACCTTTTGAGCCATGTTACCAGAAAATGAATGCAGTAATCAATTTCTGACCTTACTAGTATCATGTTTGGATAGACATAGACAACACGTAAACCTATTAATGATTTACATCTATGTGCTCGATAGTTTGAAAAGTTAATGATATGCTTTTTCCCTGAGATGTTTTTGAATACTAAACTGCATTTTCTCAAGGATGATAATAACAGCAGTCTGTGATAATGTTATGCTGCTGGCAGTCACAAGGAATTACTTCAAGACAAGTCAAGGTGTATGAAATTTGTGCTGCTTGTTGCATAGGCATCCCACCTGTATTAACTGTAAAGCTGAAAGATACTGAACTCTGTTAATTAGCATCTGTAAGGACAACTCTATTTCCATCATTTTTGTGACTTGTGTAGAAAGGTCTTTATTTAATTTCTTTTCTCTAGTTGATTAGTCATACCACTAACCAACACTCTTAAGTTCTTACTGGTTCTTGTCCTCTGACCCATTTCGCTTCTCTGATGCTTACTTGCTTCTTGTGATGAAGAGCAGAAAACTCTTACTCCAGGATTTGTACCTCACATACAGCAGACACTGTTGCTTCAGACGTCATTACTGCTGGACTTTCCTTTGCCTCCTTAATTAATACTTAATGCTCTTTAGCACCCATTATTAAAAATGTTACTAAGCAAGAATAATTTTATACAACCTGCAATAGCCACCCCAACCCAAAATAATAAATTGTATATTATAGTCAGAAAATTAATGTATTGTCCAGTACTAGCACTGATGATGTATAGACTAAAATCTGTGTTCTCAGGATATTTTCTACAAGGAACAAGGTACCTGAGGTGAAATTTGAGAAAGATTTTTATGTCTAGTTTTAAAAGAGAAAAAGAAAAAAGTGAATGAGAAATCAAGGGAGAGAGTGAGGGAGAAAGTGAGAGGAGGGAGTGAGTGAAGGACTAAGGAAAGAAGAGGAGAGGAAGGGGAAAAAAGAGAGGAGAGGGGGAGGAAAGGGAGGAGAAGGGGAAAAAAGGGAGGAAGAAAGATGGGAGTGACACATTCATATAGCAGTTTTAACATCAACAATAAAGACATTCATTTTCACTGAACAATTTTACTAACATAAATCTATACTGTGTCAGTATGAACCAAAGATAACTGCCAGTAAGGTTGTCAGTAGTTAGTAACCTCTTTATAATACACATAATGGTTCTTGCTCTTGTTCAGCCTAGCTATCAGATACTGATACCTCTCTGCTTACCTTTGACTGACAGCCTAGATACCCCCTGCTGAGTAATCAAGAAATCAGGGAGACAAGAAATTCAGACCTTCACCACAACACTACCCTGTGACACAGATAAAGAAGCCCTCACTGCTTGTCCTGTGAGTGTATTGAAAAATTCAGGTCCCAGGGCTGGAAATCTTGTAGTTTTACAGATGACATTTAACACCTGCTAAAGAGAGGGTGGAGGTCCTGTACTAACATCAGTAAAAAAGACATGGGCAGTGTGCTGGTTTAAAAGTGAACCGGCAGGAGAAATGAGCCCAACTCAAAAGAGTTTAGAAGTCAGAACTACAATTTAATTAGACAAAAACCAACAAACAAACAAATTACAATAGGTACACTGATACACGGGAAAACTGGTTTTAACCCACAAAAACCCA
>JAVJGI010000060.1:70452962-70470620 GCA_035590275.1 Ibycter americanus | reverse complement strand
GTGTCCTGGGCAACTGCTGCAAACAAAGCATCAGTAACAGTTCACGATGAATGGCAGAGGGGGTATAGAATACACAGTTCCAGTTACACCTACACAGTGATAAACTGGTCCCAGTCACTATAACTAGGACAGGCAGAGACCAAAGTCGGGGGAAGGGGAAACAAAGTGGGAATGTGAATGTGAGCCCTGTAGCAATTTGGGACCTTAAAAAAGGCAAGACATCAGGACTGAGCTGATCCCAGCTCTTTGCTCCCCTGGGTCCCACCTGGGAGCTCCTGCTGCCCACTCGGGTCATAGTCCTATGACAGGCAGTTTCTTCTGTCTCTCCCGTACTGTGGCAGAGCTGTTTTCTCTTAGCATCAGGATTTTACCTCTGCAAGAGGCAATGTGGCCTTCAGCTATTCTCAGCCCCAAAGAAAGCAGAAACAACTGCTTCACCCAGCAGCATGATGCTCCTGACTGGCTGTGACACTGTATGCAACACCTCTGCAGGGGTAATGGGTAGGCTGAATGCAGCCACATCTCTCCAAAACACAGGGAATAGGCAAGGGGAGGGTTGCATTGTCAATGTTCAACTTACAAAAAATGGGTGTGTGTCATACTACCGCACCCTGACATTAGGGCATAAGAGAGAACAGAATGGACAGATGTCTGAAAGGCTATGACAGCCACATTGGACATTTGGTCCAAACAGCAGAGTTACAGTGATAGTATGGCCAACAGGATTTCTGAGGGGGTCACAAATAGCCAATGCTTCTGTTGACTTAATCTTCCTAATTTAAACAGCAATATAGAATTTCTGGTTTAGGGGGTTGGGTTTTCTTCCACACCCCACACCCCTCACACACACCCCTTGTTTTTTTTCTCTTTTTCTATTCCTTTCCTAGCCTCACTGAGCAGAAGGGTACATCTTACTTGAGCAGACAGGCAGGGAAGGGAGCAATGTTCACTGACTTGTCATTTTTTCAGCAGTTTTTCAAAACCTGTGAGTCAATATTCACGGGAAGATTAGCACCAGAGGAAAGGGCTTGAAAATCTATCTCACATTGCATCCTACCAGAGGGAAAGCTAAAAATGAGATTGTATGAACCTGGAAAAACACCACCTTCACTCCCAAATTGTCTTAAATATGGTATGTTTTGTGTCCTTTCCCCTTCTAACTGCTCAGAAGCCTGGTGGACTGGCCAGAAGCCTCCTGGAGACTGCTCAGCCAACAATGTTTTATGTCAGTTGCTCTTATGTCCTCTAAAAACCGGTCTCCAGAGGCACTCAAAGCCTTGTAAATGGGCTCCCACATACAAGGCAGGCAAGTCAGGCTGTGAATACATAAATCTCAGATGCTTTCATCCTTTGAGCAAGACTGGAAGTTGGATGAATCCTGGTTTAAGGCTTTTATCTCATGCCAAGTTCTTCCCTGTCTGTGAAGCCCATGGTATTTTCTGCCATTCGTGCTCAAATCCTGAAATAAGATTTAAAGTCCATTCTCTGCTTCTATCCCTTAGCACCATTTTACTTGCAGTTCTAATTCAGATACACGTCAATCCCATTGGACCCTCTGAATTATGCGTTAATTAAACGTGGCACCCATAAGTGGTTCTGCTCAAGTTAGTGGCAAATCTCAGATTGCCTGTAGGAGAAAAGGATCAAAAGCATTTACAGTAGGCTGCTTTGGTCACTGCTGTTAACTAAAAGTGACAAAGGCCAAAACCAGCTTTATTCAGGTACCACAAGCATAGACATTGACACATATCAGCATTCACCAATAAAACATGAGAGGGCTCAGATCTGACGAATGAGCCATCTTTGGATGCAGGGTGTTGAACTAAGAAGGTTATGGCATCTGTTTGTGTCAGAGCAATCTCTGATTTTGCAGCAAGATGATCTGGTTCAGGAATCAGTTGCCCAGAAGTAAATATCCAGCTCCATTTTAGACACCTTACAACGCCTCATGTAGCCTCCCTTTGCTGCTGCAGAAGGCAGATGTCCCAGATACCTCAGAGCATTTGTAATACATAAGTAAAAGTGCTGAAAATGAAATAGTGCTCTTTTGTGCCATGCAAACACTTACCTTAACTGACATGCATGAAAATAGAAGTCAGAGGGAACCAACAGACTGTGACTACTGCCTTTGTCTCAGTCATTTATGTGACCAAGAAAGAAGTAAAAAACTAAAAACAACAACAAAACAAAACCAAAGAGAGCAAAAATAAACCCAGAGGTGACGTAAGAACTAAATTTATCAAGTGTAGACCTGTTTAAATGTTTACAATTCTGTATTATAAGGATTTCTAAATAGGAAAACTGTTCTGTTTCTGGGGCAAAAGAAAGAAAACAAGAAGAAAACAGTTGTTTCAAATTTTCTACAGAAAATAAAAAAGAAAAGAAGTTTTGTAAAAAATTGTAAATAATGTAATTTAAGTTTAGGAAGTCAAACTCAGAATTTTCCAGCTCAGTCATGGCACCTCGATCATCCCTGGAAGACTGATAGAGCTCCAAGTAAGAGCTGCATAACTCAGAAGCTGGTTTGGATCAATTCTGTGGTAGTCCTGCAGGTATCCAAAGCCCTGCATGGCTGGAAACTCAGTCCCAGGTGATCCTAATATTTTTCAAACTTCTGAACAGAGAACTTTGCACATCTGAAGATTCCAGATTGAGGCTGCTGGCACAGCTGCCTGCACTGTGGCCCTGAAGCTGTAGACCTGAAATGTTTGTTTCTCCAAACTCTGAATGCAGGCTGTACTTGTGAGAGGTAACAACCACCACTGAGCTTGGATTCATTTGCAGCCTGCTGGGTGAATTGTCTTGGTCTCTGTTTCATCAGAAGCTCACTAATTTCAGGTTGTTTCTATGAAGTATTTTGGTTTATCCCTGCTCACTGGGATCTTATATTTTTTTAAGATGTGGTGCTGCAGTACAATTTGGAGGAAGGTAGCTCTGCCTTGTGAAGTATGTCTCCATTTTATTTGATCTCTTCTACATTTGCAATAGGAAAAAAAACCAACACATGACTATTATTTGAAACTGTCTGTGAAAGGTTCGTCCTGTGTTTTACCCCCTGAACACCTTGGCATTTGCAGTCAACCTGACCAGAGCTATGGGTTCTAGAAGACCTGGGCTGTCCAGCATCCCCCTTCCATTTCCTCAGTGGTCTTCTCCACCATGTCATTATTCTTCTTCGGAGAAGACTAGAGGTATTCATCTGCCGCTCACTTTTTGTTATTGCATGGGGTTGACTGGATTCTTTCTTCCAGTTCCCTTTCTCTCTCACCAGAGGGACAGACAGTGGAGAAGCCAGAGGACACGGTCTGATGACAGTTTTTGACTTTGAGGAACGGAAACGGAAGCAGACAATTTCAACCCCACTGAAAGAAAAGTAATCTCTGGTATATCTCAACACCTCACACTCATGAGGTGCAACTAATTTGCCACTCTTTGGTGGCAATTGTCTTACTGGAAAACAGGAGCCTAGAGGTAAAACCAGAAGCACCTTAGCACCAGCTCCAACAGACTAGACTAGGAGACTTAATTTTTCTGATTCTGTGTTGAACTCTGAGTAAAAGCCAGGTCATTGGTTTTGAAGTCCTTCTTGAGAGTCTTCCAGTGATTTGGAAAGCCTCATCAAGAGTCAGATCTTTCCCTGTGGCCTTCTGGGGTCTTATCTTTGCATTTTTGCTTCTCTATATGTTAACACAGAATCATGGTTTGGTTTGGAAAGGACCTTAAAGATCACCTAGTTCCAACCCCCCTGCCATAGGCAGAGACACCTCCCACCATCCCAGGTTGCTCCAAGCCCCATCCAACCTGGCCTTGAACACTTCCAGGGATGGGGAATCCACAGCTTCTCTGAGCAATCTGTGCCAGTGCCTCACCACCCCCACAGTAAAGAATGTATTCCTAAGAGATAATCTAAATCTGCCCTCTTCTAGTTAGCAATATCTGATAGAATGAACAGCTAGAATCTCTTAATTTGATTTTCAGAAGTTGTTCTATAGTTGATTCCAATCTTATTCTGCTCTGTGGAAGCAACTTGTAACCCTGAAGAGCTGCTGTTCTTGCTTAGTCCTGATATATCCCACAGTTTCTTATAATCCAGCTTTCTTTCATGTTAAGTCTTTCTGCAGGTCAATAGCATCTATGTAGGCGCAAATGTCATGTGTGGAAATAATAGTAGGATTTATTAGTCAGTTCATTCTGAGCCTACAGAAACAGCAGCTAATATTGCTACTTAATATTCAACTTCCATGTGTATTTCTGGAGAAACAGTAGTTTTTACTGTTTCTTCATCACTGACTGGATGGCACTTTTCCTGGTACTGTCCTGAATGCCTCTGAATATGCTACTTCCCTGAGATAGTATAGCTCCACCCAGCTGTGATTTTCCTATTCAAATCATGTACAATCCCACAAAATCTGAATATGCACAAGAGTTATAAACTGTGTTTGCATTAGTTTTCTTCTAATGGGTCCTGTAACAGGTACAAAACATGCATTGATGGATGAGGTCCCTATTGCCTGATGCACAATAATAGATGAGTAGTTAGTATTCAGAACCTTCACTATTTTGATCAAGAGAGATATGAGAAATAAAGCTGTAATTACTATGAAAGTTTTCAAAATGACCTGAATATGATAGTAAGAAGAAACTCTAGAAACTTGTATATAACTTGCTTAACAAAGAATTACAACAGAAATCCTTTCACCAGAGCAAAAACCTGTGTCAAAGTTAAGAGCACAGATAGTTAAACTGAAAGGAATAAGTTCCTTCACAGCAAGAAGGGGACTGTTGGAGGTCATGGAGTTTTAATCTGATCTTAAGTGAAGATGAGAAAGAAAAATACCCGTATCCATGTGTAATTCCAGGGACCACTAGAACCTTACAGCAAATAGAGCTGTTGCTGGCTTCCTGATGCTTGCAATAGGTCTGCTTTTTAATTTCCTTGTTCCTTCTTAACATTTATTCATGCTTCCTTACCTTTGGAAATTCGAGTTGCAAAAATCAAGGAATTAGGAAGATGGCTGGGAAGATTTTGATTTATTTTTTTTTCTTAGAAAACACTGACTTAAACAAAGCAACAAACTTTCTCAGAGTTAGGTTTTAGAAATCTTGTTTCCAATCAGAAGAGCCAAACAGACCTTAGGGACTTTTTTTGGTTTTTTTCCCCCCAGAATTGCTTACACTTTCTTTTGACATTTTCAAAATGAAAAGCTCTGCTTTCTTAATTCAAGACTTTTTTTGTTGTTGCTGTTTAACTAGTCAAAATAAAGCAATACCCGACAATCACTTACCCTTGTACAGCTTTTTGGAGTGAGTATTGTGCTGAAGGCATATGTAACTCCACTGTTCCTGCTCTCAGGGCTATGTGTAGCTCAGTTTAGATTCCAGAATTCAACAGTCTTTTAAACCACATGCATAATTTTTCCCGTTTTGCAATAAAGGAATTTTCTCTGCAGACCCCATCAGTTTGGAGGAGGAAGGAGAGTAATTCCCCAATTAATAGAATTAGTCATTGTGTTGACTAAGAACAGAGCAGGGACACTTTGCAACACCATAACCTGAGCATGACTGTTCAAAATATGTCAACACCAGCAGCGGGATCACTCTCTGGTCCTCTGGTTGTCCACAAATTCATCAGCCAGGATTTTTCTCTGTAGCAGATCAGCTAGGTTCTTCCTTAACAAAATTGGAGCATTCACATATTTGGCTGGGTATACATAATACATTGTGTAAGTAAAGGTCTGCAAGGCAGTGGTCAAGCCAAGGACTGCTCCAAGTATTATGCAGAGAGGGTGAAGCCAGTTCATTAACCATGAGCAGTATGTGTGCAAACAGTTCTGCAACAAGAGATCTAGAAATTAAATATCATTTCTCCTGTCACAGAGAATGAAGTCAACATAGACACTCTAATTAACACCACGGTCCTGAAGACCGCAAGATGCTCATTTGCTTGGTTGTCTTGCTTGTCTCACATCCACTCACTAAAAATTCACTGCAGAATGAAGATTGTAAGCTGTTGTTAAACGTTGGTTTGATACAGCACACTGTGCCCCTTAAGGTATTGTTCACTCCCTGACTGAGGAATACCTGCATTGAAACTCATATTTTTAAATGAAATTGCAATTAAGGCAGTTCATTTGAATTCAAGATTTATCACATTCAAGAATAATGCCAATCATTATTCAAATGAAAAAAGTGTGGTCTGGGACAGTGTATCTAGTCGGCAAAACTTAGTTAAAATGTGAAAAGTTTGTGTGTAATACAGGTCCAATGTTTGAAAGTGCAAATAGTGTGCCTTCATTTTAATTTTAAATACAACAGGTACACAGGGGTTAACTCTGATAATGATGTTTGGGAGTTATGTGCATAAATCATATTAGCATATAACAGGATTTGTGACTGCAATGCCCACGCATCAGTTCTTATATTTACCACAAACACTCTAACTAGGTTTCCCTTTTCAAACTATTCTCTAAGTCTGATTTGCTTCTCTGTGAACTGTCATGGGCCCGGGCTGGCTTGCAGGGTTATAATACAGTACAATGCTTTCTCTGCTCTATCAGTGTTCCTATTTCTCATCCAGAGAAGGATTATGAAGACAAAGAACCAGTTTCCCAATTGCACCAGCATGGTTGTACGCACTGGGATAATTTTTGAGACCGCAGCTGCAATG
This sequence comes from Ibycter americanus, assembly GCA_035590275.1. NCBI lineage: Eukaryota > Metazoa > Chordata > Aves > Falconiformes > Falconidae > Ibycter > Ibycter americanus. The sequence goes on along the minus strand of JAVJGI010000060.1, from coordinate 70,463,953 downwards.
AGATTTGTAATAAAGGTAAATGATCTACCCTTTAAATATGTGCAAATTCAACATTTTCCTATGGAACATCTTACCGCTTAATGGATATACAGGTTACTATGTGAAATGAGCAAGAAAGAGAACTGCTGTAACAAGCAAACTCTGTGTATATTTCCAGAAATACCATTCACGTTGAACCATGAGTTCAAACAGCAGTGCAGTCCATATTCTTAGGACTTAACCTGGGTACCAAGAGCAATACTACTGAAGTTTGTCAAGATATACCTACTGGACCTAGAAATTATTTATATGGATCCCCTTTTTAAAGCAGAATAATGGGTTTTCATACAAATGAGAATGTGGCCCAAACTAAGAGTCTGCTGTGCTGCCCAGGGGGGCAGATTCTGCATGGGGTTCAGTGCCTTTTCAAGAATGGTCAGCTTACTGCCTACATCCTCCTATTTCACTCTCCCTCCTGTTTTCTTTCTTGGAATATGACTTGGAAGTCATCCACCCACTCTTCTCCTTGTCTTTTCTATGTTTTCCTTCTTTTGATTTCCTGTATACTTGAGGGAGGGAAAGCAAATATAGAACTGCGATTGGCTGATAGACTTTGCTTCCTGATAGCTGGAAACATGATGCTGATTTTCTAAGTTGTCACTAGCTAAAAAAGGAAATAAAGCAGCTCTAATTAAACTAATTATTTTTGTGCTTTCTTTCCTTCACATCACATTCACCCAGAACTCATAGGAACGATTTGCTGTGTAGAAAAAGTCAAGAAGAAACACTGCACCTATGAAATCCTCTTTATTTTTACTAATTTGAACATTTTGAGGCACAAAAGACAGTGGGAAGGAATAGGTTTGCAAAGCTGAAGAAGTCCTTCCCTTGCAGCTGAAAGAATAAACCAACCTGTCAAAATTTGTGATTACTATTCATCCACACAAAACAAATCAGAAGAGTGAACTTAAGCATTTTTACCTCTCAGAACTATATTTCCCCCCCTGAAGCAGACATAGAGAAGCTGGACACTTCAAATCTATGGATGCAACTTAACTTGAAAAGCAATAACTTAGTCACAAGTTGTTTTATTCACTGAAATTACTTGAACTACATCACTGCAGAAAATTTACTTACATCCAAATTCAGCCATTATTTATGTGACGAGACCTTGTGTAGCTAAAATAATGTAATTTAAGATTAACTGATTTGGAGAACAATGTAAGTCTAATTATGGTACCAAAAAGCTCAGCACACCCTTCAAAACACACCTGGTGAATTGGCTGATTTCAATATCCACTTGCCATCGTTGGACTCCAGGCTGATCTCAATACCTTAGTTACAAGACGCTATCTCAGATACATCAGCCACCTTGGTCACCAACGAGGAGCAGTTACACAGCGAAGTGGACTGTGAAATACCTATATCTTCAATTATGTATCATTTTCTTCCATTACTGCCTCTCAACACTATTCAGTGGACGGACTGTACAGAGTAAAAATACCCACTAACTGTGCTAACCTCTCTCCCCCCCGGTCCCCCCCTCCCCCCGCCCCAGTAAGTGGCGTTATTTCTAATTTACACAAAGGATGTATTTAGGGTATTTCAATCCAGTCAGATCTCCTTTAACTTTGTATACTTTTTTCTAATATCTTTATGTTAACTGTCTACAGACTGTGTGATGCTAAGCCTTAGTAACTCCAGTACTAGACTGAACTCTCCATGCATATTTTCAGAGCAGGTTATTTGGACTCTCATCACAAACTCAGAGAAGTTTGGGAAATTCAGTTCAGTGGATGATAATTCATTTGAAAAGGACAGATTTACTGAGGAAAACAAAAAATGTTGTAGATATCCTATTGAAACCCCTTACCATGGCATGTCTTGGAGGGTAAGCCCAACATTTTCTGATGAGTGTAGTTATCCTTTCTCTTCTTTGCTTTTGTACCCAGTTCTGCACTAAACTAAACTCAGGTTCTCATTTCTACTATCTTTTACTCTTTGCAGTTTAGTTTTTAAACAAAACTTTTAGATCACTGTTTTCCTGGAAAGCCAGTTTGTCTTGGAGAGCAGTGTTTGCATGACTTTTAAAAGAACAGCTTCAATCACCTTAGGAAAGCTGGTTGGTTTTTTCTTTCTTTTTTTCTTCTTTTTATTTTAATGTCTCATGGCCTTGTACAAAAGATACTTCTTCTGGTTACATTTCAAAGTGTTCCCTGAATGGAATCATATTTCTATTCGGCCTTTACATGGGGATTATATTACCAAAAAAAGGGACTTTGAGCCCTTTCTCTCTCACACACACACAAATATAAAAGTATTGTACTTTGTACAAATCTTAAATCTGAAGTGGGTGACATCCCTTACATCTCTTATCATGCCAATGCATGACAACTAACATGTGCTGTATTTCTATTTATACCACCATTCAAACACTAAATAATAAGTTACCAGAGCAACCAACTTGCCATCCAGTGGGTACTGCAATAATACCTCAACAATTCCTTTATCTAAACCTGGTAGCTGGCCACCCACCTGAGATGAAAAGCATGCTCCACTGTAATCAATGGAAAATCAGTTCAGTCTGTTTTACCCAGCCTGGATTTTGCCTTTGCTTTTGGATAAATGAGTAAACGGTCTCAGCTCACAGAAGTGAGATATACTTTGCAGAAGTCCACCTTGCACTGACATTCAAAAGAACCATGCATGCTCTATTTGGTGTGTTGTAAACCGCCATCCTGCTCATCAATGTGGGGTTTTTTTCAGCATTCCTTTGCAGATATCTTAATTAAAAGTAGCTGAAAACCATCTAATGGTGATAAGAGAGCATACCTTGAGCCCAGGTAGCTGCTCCTGTACAGCATTTTGCAAAGACAAAAGCTTATCATGCAGCTTCTGCAAAGTACAAATCTTATATAAGTGTTGAATAAGATTGTGACAGGCTCTGTCAGCAACCTCCTTTGTTATTCCAAATATATTTGGATAATATCTAGGCATTTTTTTTCTAGATGGTTTTAGGGCACTTCCCATATTCAGGAATGATTGCTTCCCTTCTTTCTTCAGCATAGAAGGCACAGCTACAAACAATATGCAAACATAAAATCTATATATAATGACTAACAGGGGAGTCATCAGTTGCTCCAGGATATTTGTCCTTAAATGAGTAACACTAGATACATCTGCATTAGAAAACCACCATCAGATTAAGAAGAGAAAGGGACTTGCAGGTCAGCTGCCCCAACCTGAACTCAAGGACAGAAACTCTATAACATCTAGTTCAGAAAGCAATTTGTAAGTCAGAATAGATCCAAACATGGCAACGATGTCGTACAAACAGTGCAGATACTGACAAGAGTGTGTGTCAAATTCAAAAGTACAATTTGTAGCCAGCTAACAAACAGGTAACATAGTCCTTTTGAATGTATAATGCACTTACGAAAAGTCAGCTTCAGATCTCTGTCATATTTACTGCTGTGCCTGAATAAAGAATTTCTTCAACCAGGTGTTCACAACACAAAAGGTGCAGCAGCAGTGCCTAAAAGTGTTTCTCTTTCCTTCCACCATAGCAATTACTCTTGGTCCTGGGACATGCCTGTCACCTCTTCAGCTGTGTCAGGGAATGTATTTGGCTGCAAAATGTTGCTTACACATGTAATGTTTTTTGTACATGTGCCCACACATTTCTCCAGCTTACTGGTAATGTAGATTGGTTCCCCATGGATTTAATGCAATAAGCAAATTTTAAAGGAAAAAAACAACAGGGCACTAGTGCTCAGAACCAGCATCTGAATATCTTGAGTTCTCAAGGTGTATCACCTCTCCAGAGCATATTGTCTACTTGTGCTACTAAATTGAAGTTCACAGGGAGAAGAGAACAGAAATCAGAAGAACATGGGCTGAGCCACAGAGCTTTCTAGTAAAGAGATCACAAATAAACATCCAAGAGTTATTGATCTCAGACATCAACACAAGTGCTGAGATTAATCCTCTGAAGTCTGACTTGAGCATGACTGTGGCTGTGAGTACCATTACAGGGCACTGCAAGCTGGGAGAAATCCTACCTGTTTTCTTTTATGCTTCCTTACTTGTATAGGGTGAGCTTCAGTAGTTCCTTTCTCTTCGGTCTGTCTCTAGGTGATGTATTGACCAGGACGGCCTGTGTCTGCTTTCTTTGCTTGTCCTCATCACAACAAGGAGTAATACAGGCATGGACAATAACAGCATTTGGGTAGGGGGAATTTAATTATGTCTTTTTAGGCACTAAAGTGGGTGCATTTCATTTAGGTAGATTAGCTGGTTTTGTGCTAGGCGGTCTTTAATCTTATCTGACACTCTGCTTTTTATCGTTGTAGTAATTATATTTGAAGAGTCTTATTCTAAGCCCACTACTTGCACTGAGTGGTACCCCGCTTAGCAAGGAGTCTTGTTGAACTGACTTATTCATTTAAGAGGTAACACAGCTTATGAATCAATGTGACATATTGAAGATTATAATCATCTGTCACAGGGGTAGAGAGCTTGCAACCAGGCAACCTGTTATGAATTTAAAGAAGAAAAAAAGAAAAAAAAAGGCAGACTTGAAAAATAAACTAGAAACATTACGATCAACATTACACAGGAAATCTCAGTAGAGAGAAAAGAAGGGAAGAAAACAGATATAATATCCTGGTCTATATGAGAGTCTAAACATTGGAAGAATATTTTAATCTAAATAATATCAGGTGAGCAGTGTGAAGACTTGTTTCCAGAAAATCTATGCTATTACTCAGTCACACTGCTGTCAGGGCTAGCAGCTGTAGAAAGAACTGGAATCAGTCTAAATAGCTGTAACTATGGCTAGTGGCATAAGACAGAGAGGATCCAAAAGCCAAAAACAATACCAGGTAGAAGGGCCAAAGACCCCACTGCCCCCAAGGTGTGGTCTGTATCCAGTAAGTGCCTCAATCCCGGCCTATTCACTTTGAAATGGCATCTGCCCTGATGTGCTCGTGGGAGTCAAACCCCTGCGAGGCTGAGAATGCAAGGGTGATAAGTCCGTTGCACATACACAGTGCTGTGGATCTCATGTTGAGGTCAATGGTCTAGATAGTCTTCTATAACGAGTTCCTCAGAAAAGATTGAAAGGCTTTTATATTTTAGAAAAGCCAGGCTCTGTAGAAGTGTAGGATTTTTAACTTACCAAATTGAGAAAGACGTGCAACAGATAAAACAGAAGAGACAGAAAGAGTTTTTGCACAGCCCTCCCCTGACCATAGCTGACTTCCTGCTTTCACTCCTAGTGATCACTAATTTGAGGTTGGATTTGGTGCAAGATTAGACACATAACTTCAGAGTCTATATGTAGCTGTCAGCATATGAACTGAGTATCTAAGCACCACTACAGCTGATGGAAATGTAATTAATGTGATCTAATTGGGGGCATGGTCTTTCAGATCATGAAAGGACACATGTAAGACAGGCTTCAGTTATGCAAGCAGAAACATCCATCTATTGCTACTTTAGACACACGGAAGTATGTAAGATGTTCAGTTAGAGCCAGCAGACGTAACAGACCTCTAGGAGGACCATGGCTTTCTAGAGCAATAGCTGGAGGCCAGGTAGGCTCTCAGGGCATCTCAAATGGCTATCACTGCTTTCAGTCCTTGCATCTCCTCTGTTGAGGCTCAATATATCCCCCAAACCAGGACTGATCTTCCCTGACCAGGAGGTTCCACTTGGCCCAGTTCCTACTTAAAGGATCTGTAATCTCTAGCTGAAAACACCAAAGCCAAGACTGAAGGGAGCAGGCAGTCTCCATTACACCTATAATCCTCACTAGTTACTCACTATCACCTGAACATGGTTAGACCTAGTAATAGTCAATTTTAGTAAAAAGTTCAGATAGTCTTCTAAAGAAGGAAAGGAATGCAAACCCACCTTGCCAGCAATTACAAATATGTTGTACTGTGCCTTTTGCCCCTATAACCTCTTTTTATCTCTGACTGGTATAAAAGTTTCAGGAATCTAAGTAAAACCAAAGAAACCTAAATTCTAATGAGAAGACACTGCTATGAAAACTGCTGTATCACCAGACTCCTTTCTGAGTGTGTTGAATTTAGCATTTTCTGACAAGGCAAAATGTAATCTTTCTCCATGACTGGATAAAATGGGAAAACATTAAACCTAACAACTGTGCTCTGGATCAAATAACTGGTTTTCAAAGGAAGCTGGCTGGAGCCGAAAGATGTCACATCCCCCAGTGGTTCACAGAAGAGTGGAAAAAAATCAGTCCAAAAATGAGCCAGCAGCTAGTCAGAAGAATTATAAACTCAGAAGACTGCCGTGGTCAGAGGAAGGAAGCCTTCCCAGGAGGAGGAAGGAGATACGAAAGCAGCAGGAAACAAATGTCTTGTACTGTTCACAGAGAACCCTATTCCAGCCCTAAGGCAGCATCCAAAATGGTGAAGCTATTGAGGCAAGAATACATGTGGAAGAACTGTAATTTTTTTGTGCAGACCACTATATCTCTGATCCTATGCAGTGAATGGGAGCAATGTTGTAGAAGTCATTGGGGGAAAAATATTTCTAATTTAGTCTCTAACATGTTATTGAAAGGTTAAGTAAGAAACCAGAGCCCTTACATCCTTGATGAAATACTATGGGAGGTGCAAAAGTCATTGAGAGTGAGGAAAGCAACATTAACTTTTTGGCCTGCTGGGAAAAAAAATCTACTTCAGAGGCAGGATGTCAGTTAAATTTTATCCAGGTGGTGATTTTTTTGCACAGTTTGAAATACCATTTCATATACCAGTCACAGCTGCAAATGAGAAATTAGACCTTTTCTGGCTATTGAGAAGTTCATTGGAAAGATATATTGATTTTAAACCTGAAAAGGTGGGAAAAGGCTAGGTGCAGAAGAGGAAGGTGATTTATCAAAATTCAGCCTACCACTATGCTAGTTTTTACTACTCTTTATCCAGTTCTTTAACAGAATCTTCTTTCTTCTCAGCAATGTGTGGTTTTTTCTCCCTCTTCCATTGCCAAGCTCCCTCCTATGGAAGTGGAGTCTGGGCCTTAGGGTGCAAAATAGGTAACTCTGCCGACCCCCAGCATGCTAACTACTCATGGGATTCAGCAGATGGATCCCTTTCATATTCAATGAGACAAACACAGTCAGACATGCAGCAGCAGTCCCACTTATGGAGTGCGAAAATACCAGTGATAATTGTTATTAAAAAAAGCATGTGATTTCAAGGTTTAGAACTAAACACCCCATTTGAAAGTCTGCTTCTGTATGAAAAGCACATATCTGCATGGCAACATGTGTAAGAAGCAGCATGACCTCCATTTTCTCTCCTATTTTTGGAGATTGAGGGCTTGGGGTCATAAAGAAAATGATGACAAGCACTACGGCATGCTCCTGCTTCACAGCATAGAAAAAAAGAGTAATTTAAATATATAGCATTTGGTTTTCCACCTACCTTTTTAAAGGAGCACCAACAAAGAGTGATCAACAGAAGCTTTTTTTTGTTTTTAGAGCAGAACACTGTGCTGATTAAATATTAGTTCATTAGCAAGGAGCATTAATTTTGCGTCAGTTTGTTGTCTTTTAATAAGTGGAATAACACACAGGGGTTTCCATTAGTGACTTAAACTTTATCTTTCATGTATATTTAGCATTTCCATCTTGGTTAATTCCATTTTTAAAAGGCATGAAATTCCTTTGAAAGTGCAATCTGTCTTGGTGCAGAATCTGTGTCAGCTTTCCGTAGTGTATCGATCTGAAATATGATGGACTGCAAATCTAACTTACAGCTTTAAACCACAGACTTGTGGCAACCTAGCCATTACTCTTGGAAGCATTACTTTTAAAGAAGATACGATACCTGAAGAAACACAAAGCAAGCTCAGACATTTTCACACATGGGTGATAGGCAAGCTCACTAACCAAGTCCCTCTCCCAAAACACAAAGCTACAGCTAAAATTGGGCTTTCAGTTCAAAAGATGTAGAAAACATAGATCGATATCTGAGCTGAAGAAAAGTAAAAATATTTCTAGTATACTCCTCGTCCTTTCTGTATAGTGGTGAGCAGACACCCCCATCATACTCTCCTTGACACAAAGACCTGGTCCCACAGTGCTGTGCCACAGCTGCTTCCCTCCCCCAATACAAATGTGTTACTCAGACCCACCGATGTCAGCCTTTGTTGTGCATCCCACCAAAGACCTATAGAAAGACCCCATGTTTACCAAAACATTGAGATGTTTCTGTCTAGGCCTTGCCCTATAGTGAGCCTTCAAGGAAACATAAACCCCCAGGTTTTACTGCCTAAGAGCTACGATATTTCACTTTTTAAGCAGAGAAACCTCAAAGTGACTAAAGGGGAAATATGAGAAACCATCAGTGTTTGTGTATAACTCTCTCCCACCCACCTGTGTCCCTCAAGACCTGTCTTTGACTTTATGATGGTTTTCAGTTAATGCAGTGAATTCCTGGGTTGTAAGTAACTCTCCATGGTAATTTCTTCTTCCCAGGAAGCTCTGGTATTTCCCAGCTCCCCACCCTGATTCCTATCCATTTTGTCCCTACAGTTACAACCAAAGTCTCCTGGGATTTCCTCCCCTTATTTGTTCAGCTCCTGTCAGGTATAGAGAAACCTCCCTACCACTCTTTTTAGCTGGACAGAAAACAGCTGTGAGAAAAAAAAAAAAACACACCAAGTAAGCACTTTCTGTCACATCAGCCTTTCCTGTTCCTGAACACCCGCGGAACTCTGAGCATCCCAAAGCCACGAGCAGCTCACAGGGCACTTCTTCTGTTAGGACTTGCTCAGTCACTCAAGTCAGAGACACCCTGTACGTTACCTCTGTTTGCTGCTCCCTGTCCTGGACTGATGGCAATTTACTGTGCCAAAGGAGTCAGGCATCTGAGCAGCTAGGTAAGGACTACTGTAGTCCACAGAAGGGTTAATTTAGGGTTGCCTTAACCTGAGCAATCCCTAGGTTTTTGTCGCCTTTTTTAACATAGAACAAGTATTCCTGTAAGGGAGGGGTTCCTAAAATGCCTCTGTCTGACTGACACGTTACTTCCACATTTTCTTCTCTAATACCCACTTGCACACAAATTTCTTACTTCTGTTGGCCAAGAGAGAAAAACTTCTACTTTTCGTTTGGGTAGTTACCAGTGGCTATTCATGAAGCTGAACGTGGCCAGATATACATATGTGCGCAATGCCTGCTGCAAAGGATGCTGTATCACCTGTGTATTGAGTGTGGTCAGTGAGATTCTGTGTTTACACAGAATTCCTTTGTGCATTTGCTAGATTTCTTATAATGATTTTTTTTCCCAAAATTCTATATGCCATCTGATTTTTTTTCCCCAAAGTTCTTGTGCCACCTGAGTCAATAATTACAATAGATAAATAAAATAGTAGGGGATGACAAATTACTCGTTCTTGGCATAGCTATACAAATGAAGGAGGTCTGGTTTTGTGTTTAAGTGAAAATGTCAGGGGAAAAATATTGCAAAGGTATTATTTTGGGCGTTTAGTAATTGCAAAATCTATAATTTAAAAAGTGTAATTGGACCCTATCCATTTCAATTAAATCTATCCAGGCCTCTATTTTTAAATGATGTCTGAAAAATAAATTTAAGCCAAATAGGACACATTAGAACAAAAGTAACTGAAAATCTGAAGTCAGTTTCCAAACTGCCTATCTAGATGAATGATTTTATCAACTCAAAAGATTAACACACCCACAATCCTCCCAGAGAATGAAGAGAGTTAAATTAAGCATGAATATTTTTAAGTATGAGCTACTAAGTAACTGATTTTTATCTAATGCACATAATGTTCTACGTACAAAATTCTCCTTCCTCCACCTCCATTTTATAGTCAGCCAGAGAGGATATGAAGAATGTTGTGATACATTTCAATTTTTCTGAGAAGCAGTCAAAAGAAAAAGACTTGTAAAAGGTTTGTTTTATATATAGGCCTTGTTGCAGCACATATACCACTGTAATAAAAATTGCCCAGGGATTTATGGTTCAAATGAAAAATTAAGAGATGGGTTGGAAAACAATCACAGCAATGTTTCCATTTATTTCTCTTCCCCTCCCTTCCTCCTGTCTTGTATCCTGAGTTGTCGGAGAGAACAGATGGTTAAGTAATCAACTAGGTGTGAAAGTATACAGTTATGTTGCTTCACACATCTGATAACAGCAAGGGCCCATTTATGAATGTTTCTTGGAAAAAAAGAAAGTTGACAAGATTTTTAAATTGGATTTATCTTGTTAGAAGAAAATTAATTTTCTATACATAAGTAATTGAAATTGACCTAATTAATGAATTATACTAATTTTATTGTACCAACTGAATTTACATGCCTCTCTTTCTGAAGAGTAGAGACACATGCATCATCTGGACCTTCCTTGCCACAAAGATCCTTTCATCTCCTGTAAATAGATGAAGAAAGGGTTGCTGACAAGTAACTGGAGTACACAGGCACAAATGCCTTGGAGGAGGTTACGATGCCTACCTGTCATTTTGGCTGTGAAAGTACAAAATTTAGAACCTCAAAATTACTGTCATCAAACCCAAAGGGACCTCTGTGATTATGCAGAAATGTCTCGGATGTCTACATTTCTACTGCTGGGTTTGCCATAATCCTCAAAGCTGTGACACTTCCAAACTGCTCAGTGCCTGAGGGCTGGCAGGATGAGTCTCTCCTCTGCCCATTTACCTCTCTGATCCCAGGGAAAGAGCCAGTGGTGGTGTTAACGGCTATTCAGAGATGAAATCTGATGGTTTATCTTTTTTTTTTATATATATATACTGTCATAAAATACATGGCACTGCAGAGCACTGTTCTCTCCTCCCTGCTCTTCTTTTTGCAATGGGAGTCATTCATTTTGTATGCAAAAGATGTGTGGCCAGCAGGACCAGGGCCCTGATCATCCCCCTGTGCTGGGCACCGGTGCGGCCGCCCCTCGGGGCCTGGGCTCAGCTTCGGGCCCCTCAGGGCAGGGGGG
>JAVJGI010000060.1:70423598-70442907 GCA_035590275.1 Ibycter americanus | reverse complement strand
TCACACCACATCCAAACTACAGCACTGCACCAGCTACTAAGAAGAAAACTAACTCTATCCCAGCTGAAACCAGGACAGTATTATACAGCAAAAGTGCAAAAATTTAGGTGCTGGTCTCAATGTGACTTTCAAAAGCTGTTGAAGTGGGATTCATCCCACCTCACTCCAAATGTTTTCAATGCCTGTGTCTAAAGCAGAGCTGGTTTCCTGGACTCCTTGACAATCAGTGGACACAAACAGACACTTCAAAAGTGTAATTTGTTGGACTTGTTTCAGCTGTCATGAGAAGATGAGAAGAGTGATGCTCCTTTAGCTGACAAGACAAGTCTCTCAGATACGTCTGTGGACAATCTATGTACCTAAAATTAAGACAGATTAATCCCAATTCTGCGTTTCTCAGTGTCGTGTTTTTTCCAACATTAGGAATTTTATTAGTATTAATTTCAATCTCTTAAATGAGCACAGTCTTAAAATTCCAGCCCTGAGTTATCTGATTATATATATCTGTCTGAATCAAAGCTCAGTGAAGCCTCCAGAAACCTCTGAAAGGACACAGATGGAGTTTGGCTTCTACATGTTGCTGAAGTAATTGAATGGTTTGCATCCAAGTGCATTTGTACCGTCTGCAAGTTGCAGTTCACTACAGCCATATTAACATTCTGCAAAGACTCAGACAAAGTGACCTGGAGGATTTTTGTCATCAGGCCTTATTACAATGCAAGTAAGCAGGCGTATCACTGAGACAATTCCACAAGGCAGCCTCTTCATTCAGTATGCTGATAATGATGTATTAGCCTTCATCTGTGCCTGCAATGGGTGATGCCACAGGCAACATATGTTAACAAAAAAACCAAGTGGAAACTCACTAAATCTTTGGAAGACACTATCTTTAATTCAGACTACTAAGAAGAAAAAAAAAAAGAAAAAAAGAAACATAAAGCAAAAGGCAGAAATATTCACTGAGAATGTGAACAGACAAATCGAGAAAATTCAAAGGTGTAATTTCCTGTGTAAGAGTGATTTGCATCCTTGGTTTCCTTTGCAGGCATAGTCATTTCATTCTTACTGCCACAGGCAGGGACCAAGTTTTCCATATGAAATTGGTATGATAAAACAGTTAAATGGTTCACAGACAAGATGAGCTAAATTTCAGTCATCTCAGAGCATGGGCAGAAGAACTCCAGGACAGATCCAACACAGCAGTGCAGACCTGCCTGCAGATTCATAGAAATATATGGCTGAGAGACACCTTAAGAAGCTCAAAGGCTGGCAATTTTGTATTGTCAGTATAAGAGCTTGTACCTTATTTTCCCAAAAGTAGTGTTTAAGAGTACTGGTATGTTTTCAGACTGAACCTGGAACCTTTGTGTCTCTCAAATATGTCTTCTAAACGACCTGTGCTCCAAGCTCCTAGTTCGTCAGCCCCTACTATGAAATATCCAGTATTCATCACCTGCTGCCACTTGTGTCTGTAAACTTAGGTCAAAACGGAGGCAGGGATGAGTCCCTAAACTAGCCCAACAGGTCTGTAACCAGCTTATAAAAAGATGGGGTGCAATCAGAAAAGGGACATGATTCACTGATTGATGTTCTTGGAAGACACAAGTTTATTTCTCCATACTGTTCGTATTTCCTCTGAAGGAAACATTTAGCCTTTCTGAGTCTCAGTCTGTCATCTTTAACTAATGGTAATGAACTACTCTGTGCCATGGAAATGTAGGACACAGACATTCATGAAGACATATTCTGTGGTTGCAATTAACAGCAACATGTAAATACCTCCTCTAGATGGTATCACCTTGCACATGGGATGACCACAAAACAAATACACACTAAACATGAAGAAATAGATGTGAAACCTAAGCCAAGGCGTTTGACATTTATTTTTCTTTTCTCTTTTTTTTTCTTTTTCTTTTTTTTTTTTTTGGACAAACGTGAACTGGTCAGAAACAATCTGTTCGCCTGCTTTGGAAGGAAGAGCATTTAAAGCCCAGAATAAGGTCTCTGAACAGTCTTATGATTAAAGGCATTTAGACAAAGCATTTATAGCAACTAGATGCTCAGGCATAACTGCTGAAGCCTCAGATCTACAGAGGTCAAAACCACAAGCTTCCTGTTTTTTCTGCAGTGAAACTTCAGTTATACTCTTTAAATACAGTAATTTTTCTCTGTTTCTCTTTCCCTTTCATCTTCCCTCCCTATCACCCACTCTGCCTGCCTCCCTCCCTTCCTCCTTCTCATTCTTCTTTCCTTCCCCCCTTCTTCCTTCTCATCCTTCCTTCCTTCCTTTCTTCCCTTTTCTATAAATTAACTATTCGTCACTATCACAATGCTTCAAAAAAGTTAATTTATACATGTGCAGAACACCTTGGGAGGTTAGAGTGTGACATTAACCTCAGAGGGAGATGTAAGGGACTTCTGGCCTGTTATTAGGCGAGTCAGATAATGAATGCTCTGACCAGGAAGTCTTGTTTGGTGCCACACCACTGATTGTGCACCCTCATAGTAGCAATCAGCAATTGCTGTACTTTGACATACAGCAACCCCACGACAGAAGGATCCTCTGAGAGTCTAGGCAAGGTAGACAACTATATAAACTTGTCTGCATTCATGGTGGCTACACCAAAGGCCCTTTGAGTCCTAGGAGCACCCTCTTCTGAGGCAGCCTATGTCAAGGACACATGGACCTGCCGGGCTGGTCACAATATGATGCTTCTGCCACTTGTCTCCTGTTAGGTTTAGCTTAGCCTCCAATACAGAAGACTGTGTTATCCATTAGCAGAAGCAGAACTGGTGACATTAAAGCAAAAAATATCTCCTAACTTGGGGGCAATCTAAATTAAAGATGTAAATACTTTTTTTCCCCCTGCAGAACCAGCTTTACATGTAAGTTTAAATGGTCAAAGCACAGTCCTCATCAGCATCGGTTATAGCACCAGCTACTGTGAGCTGCAAATGTGCACCTCTTGCACAAAAGAATGAAAAATATATCTAGTCTCTAGATGAACAAGTGAAATGAGAAATGTGAAATGATGTAAAAAGATGTGATTAAGATTGAGATACCCTTCCTTCAATTCATCCATCTTAAAGTTAAGAGTTCAGTCTAAGCAAGCTGAGTAACCTGTGACAGTACACAGTGGAGAAAGGCACCTCTCACATATGATTCATTATATTTTGGATGCCTCTTCTAGGTAAGATGATTCATTACTAGAGATACTGCTTTTCTCTGTTGGCTATAGAGAAACTGAGATAACTAGTTTAAGCAAGATACTTGACTTTAAATCAAGTTAGATGAGGTGATCTAAAATATGACCTGTATTACACAATGCCTTTGTAGCACTGGCATAGACAAACTTCCTTTCTATGAATTTCTGCTCGGTTTGCTTCCAGTCCTCTGCCTCATTCATGCACATGTTCCAGCTGACAGTCTTTCTGGGTGAATATATTTCATGACAACCCTTCACTCATATGAACCAGTTAAAGGTCACCAATAATTACTTATGGTCTTGTCCAGCAGCACAAGTAGCCTTCTAAAGGGACAGATCAGAGAGAGAATTAGGACTTTGTGATTTATTATCTGCTGCTTATACTGTTCCTAAATCAGTTAACAGGATTTATGGTAACCTACTAATTTGAATTTAGTAAAGAACCTCCCACTGAGGATAAAAGCTGTAGCCTAAATGGGTTATTTAGAGACTTACATGTGATGACCTGGTACTTCTTGAAATTCATCCAGTGTTTCATTGAGATGAAGGATTCTAAGCTACCTGGGGCTTGTATAGAATTATGTTTAGGATGTCTGGGGAATTTCCTTTCTGGAATACTAAGAACAAATTCTGATCCTACTGGCATGAGTGTAAACACAGACTAACTTTACTGACATCAACGGTGTAAAAGCCATATGCTGCTCTTCCTGGAGCTGACTTCAAATGAACTAAAAACTGATGGGCACCATGGACCTCCCTGGGTACAAATGAGATCAGAATCTGTTTCTTAGATCTTTACTGGTTGAATTTACTGTTGGTAAGACTTTATTGTATCATGTTGCAGAGCCAGAACAGAGAAAATAACTTGGGGCAACACTGCTCAAAAACTGGTTCATTCATAATGAAGAGACTACGAAATGTAAGACTGAATGAGAAGGAAAAAAACCATCCATAAGCAAAGAAAGGTCAGAGCTGGATAATATGCCACCCTTACCGCTTGCTGGCTGTTCCATGCCTGGCCTGTGTTTGGAATGACAAGTGGCCAAGGCTTCACTTCCATTAGACTTATTTCAGTCACAGACATTCAACATGCAATAATGAAGATTGAAACATTTTTATAGTGAACTGTTGGATAACATTACATTTCCTCAGCACTTTGAGGTTACTGGGAGAAAAAGGTTCTAAGCAGGTAAAATAAAGAATTACAGTTTTAAGATAAATAATTTTTTACTCCGTTAGGTTCTAAATTTTTACCATGTAAACTGCAGTACAACATCTTTAGCAAAGAATAATCTTTAAGTACATATTCAATCATATTAATTTCTGTTCAGCCAGATAGAAAGAAGAAAAATCAATAGTTATGACAGCTGCTAGTTTGCTTATAATGGTGTAGATCCACTATCACGTCATTGAAGAGCATAGTGTGCCACCTATGCAAAAACACTGATTTCCAAATGCCCTAATCACCCTTAAACACTCTTACACAGCTCTTCACTCAGAGATGGCAGCCTTATAACTCAACACACTTCTCTAGCCAGTGTGTCTAGAAATTATTATGATAATGTACAAGATATGCTGCCATCACACTTCATCACTTCTTATTTTGTACAGCATCAGCTACTGACTTAATGGTTTTACAATCAAACCTCTTGTACAGAGCATGTCTTTGGTCAGATAGAAAAAATTACAGTGCAAGTTTTACGTCTGAGCCACATGTATATGGGGGTAATCTGTGTCAGTATTTTTCTTTAACTGATCTCCTTTGAGTTAATTATTGACTTCTTCTACTAACCCATATTAAGCAAAGATATGTGGGTGGCCTGAAGATTGACTGACTTAAATGATGCAGGAACAAAAGATTAGAGTGACTCACAGATCATCAGTGCTAATCCTCATGCTTGCAATCTTTAGTCCAATGGGCCTTTCAAACATCTACTCCAAGGCTGTCTCTCCCCTTATTTTCAAAGCCACCGGACCTTTATACAAAACATCAAATGGTATAAAATACTGTATACCAAAACTGGAAAATAGCCTGAGAAATCTAGGGCATTCCTGATTTAAAGGCATGCAGCATGTAACCATTTAGAGCTATTACAGTATAAAAATCCATCCTCAGAAAACTCCTAAACATAGCTAGGGAGACATTTCATGCCTTGTTTGCTAAGCATCGATTGGTGCTATAAGAGGCAAATTACTGAGAGGCTTTTGATTTACCTCTTAATTTGTTATCTCCAACACTTTAGACTCCTGCAACAGCAGGTGTTTTGTAGGACGAACCTAGAGGCACATTCAAATAAATGCAAAAACCTGTAAGACAGTCTGATTATGGGAAAATTCACTGAGTGCCTGCATTACTGAAAGCAGATCTCACTGACCATGGTCACGACACTTCTCGTTAACACTAGAAGCACTAAGACTCTTCACTAAATGTCTTCTCTTCAGCTATTGTCTTCTTTCTAAAGAAGGAATGGAAAAAATAATGGCAGTCAAGTTATTTAGAAGACAGAAAAGATATTCCTGGCCCTGGGAGGCAAACAACAGTAATTTGGATTTACCATATATAAATATATTACAATAGATAGCAGTTATGAGTCCTTTTATATCTTACTGCCTCCATTTTGAGGAATATCAGTAGAATAAAAACTCATAATTTCCTCTCACAGACTTAAATTTGTCCTTGCAGGTTCATTCCTCTCCCATCATTTCTCCCCATAAACTTACTAAGCTTCATGTTGGAACAATGCAATATTCCTACCTTATCTATCTCATTTGGGAAGGTATTTCAACTCTTGCAATATCAGTTAATTTTCAGTGTAAGCATACCCATGATGAACTTGTCTATATGATTTTCTGCCAGAATTATCTTCTAACATAAATATTTCTATTCTGTTACTGCTGCTAAATGTTTTCTTTTCGTGCCAAAATGTACTTACATGAAGTAATTCAGTTCCCTCTCATCAGACTAATCAAGCCAATTTCTGCTGATTAATCTCTTAAGGTGTGTTTACTATTTCCCCAATCATTCAAAGAGACCTTTTTAGTCTCTGATAATCTGATCTACTCACACGGTTCTACATCAGGCCTTCTCAAGTTTTATGCAGTGGTCTTAAAATCTTACTTGTTGTAGAGAAGAAAACCACCTAATTTGATACATGTAGTGCTTCTATTATCCCTTTTCATGGCCGCACTGCCTTAATGTTTCGTAGTTGTCTCAAAAGCAACAGGGATCCTAAGGGTATTTAGTTTCTTTCATTGCCACCCAACCACTACAGAACAAGTTAGTTGATGAAAATCTAAATTTAGGTCTTTGCACTATACATAATTTGTGCTTTTCTGATCAAAAAATCTTTCCTTGTACAATGATCTGGTCCCTTGCCAATAGCTTCCAACTTACAATCAAGTATAGATTTCATACTTAATTCTTATACCAAGATGTAACAATATGCTTTGTTGAGTATAGTTGGTCTGTTTCCAAGACCAAACTTACATCTTATCGACACATCTATGAACTACTTGGAGTATTTGTTCAGTTTCATTTTTTTCAAATTATGTCACATATCTGTCCTGAATCTATAATCAAGCCAAAACAAAGTTCTTGCAATTCTACTTCTATGTTATCAGCTTTACTTTTCAACAACTCCTCAGTATGTAAGGCAAAAAAAGAATACATTAATTCATGTCATTATTTCTGAATGGTATTCCAGAAATCAGGAATGAAGGTAAAAGTGTAATACCATCAGATTGTGTGTTATTTCTGTGCTAAAGGTGCTGGAAAGTGCCAGTCCAAAGCAAAGGTACCAACACAGAAATGCTGGTTTATTTGTATTTGCCTACTCTGTTATATTGCAGCTATTGCAAAAGAAAGTCTGATACATTTAAAGTTACCTTTGACTGCATGATATTTTTCCAGTAGCTGCTTGAAGATCCACAAGGAGAGATGATATTGTTACATCAATACTGTGTGCCCCATGCCCCACAGGTTAGAAATGTCTAATCTCTGGTTTAGATTTATTTGTATGAGCTGTAAATAACTTAATCACTGCATTTTTAAATCTGTTTCACTGATATATTAATGCCAATTTTCCTTTATAAAATGTATCTATCTGAGCAGGCCTGGTAGAAAAGATAAATGGTATAATAAATTTGAGTAAGAGATTCAAGGTGCATAGTTTGACTAAAGTCTCATCAAAATCCTTGGAAATTCATTAGAGATTAAGAAGCTGAGAAGCTGACTTCTTAGAGCATAAAGTTCTTGGTAGCTCACTACCTAACCCTTATTTTCACTTTTGAGGTGCAGATTCACAACCAGTTTAACCCAGCCTATGGATGGGTTCTTGGAAAAAAAGGATGGTTCTGCCTTTCCTCACATTCTTAGCTATATGCTTCCAAAGCTTCCCATAAGGCCATCCAATTAAAACCCACACAAAAAGTGGATTTGTTTTCAGCCACACTTCCAGCTTCCTGGCCTGACTGACCAAACACAGGTGCTGATAATAAGAAAGTGGGTGACAAAATTCATCACCCATGGGAAAAGGGGCAACTGCCTCCATCGACAGTGACACAAATCAGCTGCACCGAATGTGAAATGTAGATCACCCTTCTGTCAAACCGGCGTATGGTTTGGTCATTTGCAATTTATCTTATTACCTTTAATTAATGTAGGCATTTGCTATCACAGACTGGAATCCATTTAGTTACTGTTATTTTAGACAATGTTAAAGGCAGACTTAAATTGCAGGCAACTAATGCAGCGGACAAGAAGGAATAACTAAATGTCCCCTTTTGCAATGGAACTTGAGGAGCTACTGCATAAAGCACTGGTTACCTTGCTAGTGCTTCAGCAACAGCTAGACTGTGTGAGATGAAAGGATTCGTCCTGAGGATTGCTTGTAAATGATAGGGCTGAGTTCTGGATCATCTGCTTTGGAGTATTTATATGTCAGAGGCAAGACAGAAACCAGAAACCTCAGAAAACTCAGGGAATGGGAAAATCACTCTGAATATCTAAATATACAGTAGGGAAACACCTCGTTTCTAAAATCAATTCTCTTCTTCATGGAACAAATTGGAACTGACTTAAAAATTGTATAAAATCTCAGATCTGAGTATAGAAGTATCAAATCTTAATTGTCCACTTCTTATATTGAGATTATATACCCCTTTTCTTTCTTACTGGCCCATAGGTCTCATTTGATGTTCATCTGGTCTCTCTGAGTTCGTTTGCTAAGCCTGTATTCCCACCCTTAAATCCCACTGAGGTTATTCTCTGCTGCTTATCATATTTGAACTGGTCAATAACGTACCTATTGCATTTACCCTTCTTCCTTCCATTCTGACTGCCTCATCTCATGTTCTGACCAGGAGTATCCATTATTTAAAGGTACCTAGGTCCTGCCTCACAGTAAAAGATCTAATTTTTGGTTGGTTGGTTTTCTTTCCTTCATGGAAAAAAGTTTATGCTTGTTTGGGAATTCAAACAGAGGAGCAGCAAACCCAAGACCTCATCTGCAATAATTACCTAATTTATTCCATATGAGCTGACCTTTCTGGGGTTTTCTTTTTGCAACACTTCAGTGCTATATTTTGTTTGATACAGCTTAGGGTCATATTTAAAATAATGTCTGTGGGCTTTTTTTTTCCTTTTTTTTTTTTTTTTTTGACAACTAGAAACCAGTATATTTCTTTATCTTTACTAGTTTGTACTGTTTAGACTTAAGCTGTCTGACAGTGCTTATTAAAAGTCTACATGCCGCTTTCCCTGTCAGTCTGTTATTCTCACAGTGTTATAGCAAGCAGCATGACTCTTTAATAACAACATTTCAGTCCCGTGACCTTTCAAAAAAAAATCCCATATCTTCATTAATTGCAGAGTTTGTACCATTCCACTTCAGAAGAGCTGTCTTTACCATTTTGCCACCTCTGTAAAGTAAAAAAAGTCACTATTATCTTCTGGAACCATTCACCGGGTAGTCTCAAAGGTTCACTTTCCTTTGGATAGCTAAGTCAGGTTCCTGAATTAAGAGTGTAATCATGCTAAATAACTGCTACAGTCCAAGAAGAGGAGAGTGGGACTCATTTCCAAAGAGTAATTCAGAGCTGTACTGCTTTGAATTTAGAGGTCTGTATCTCTCTGTCTGAAAAAAAAAAAAAAGCCTAGGGACACCATGCAGAACAATACCACCAACTTTCCAGAGAACATTGAGCAGAGAGGGGGCTTGCATAGGCCTGCCCAGGAAAGCGACTGAACCGGCTCCCAGCCTGCTCTGTTGGATAATAGAGGCTGACACTACAAGCCACATCACTTCATTCCACTCTAGTCATAATTAAAGGTGCTTTGTAAAAAAAAAAAAAAGGTCAAAATCACCCAAATGCATTTGGAGACACACTTCGTATATATTTTAGCAAGACTGAGACATTCAAATCTTTTAAATAGTCTGGAAATTGTCATCTTATATGCACATTAAACCTAAGACACCAATAAAATTATCTTTAGATGAATCCTGGCCAAACACTCAGTGAAACTGCGACTGAACTACCACCACTGAACCAGCAAATATGAACAGTCCTTGCATATTTTTAGAGTCCCCTTATAATCTCTTAGCAGATGGAAAAATGTAGTTTTAAAATAGCCCTGCAGCTTGGGCAAGAAAATAACATCAATACAGAACAGATGAGTCTACATTTTGCACCTTGTGCATTCTTGCCAAATTCATTATTTAATTTAAAGTCTTATTAAGGATAAAATGAGTATTTATTCAAATAAAAATGAGGGAGAAGCGAAGTCCCAGAGAATTCAATGGCAAAATTTCCTTTGACTTACAAGAGGTCAGAATGTTATTACTCAACAGATCTTGTTCCTTGAACATTTGCTGTGTCTACTCATTTCAAGTACTTAAGTGACACAGTAAGTGATAATTGTTCTTTGTTCCTCTTATCCCCTGGTGCTGTTGAAGTGTACTAGATGACTCAACCAGACTTCCACTAGGAATTCTATCCTGGCCCTGAAACATCTTAAAAAATGGAATTCTAAAAAGCAAAAATATTTCACTGAAAAATGCCCAGTCAATTATGGTTCTTACATCTGACGAGTCAAGTTTGCCTAGAAGCATGTAGGCCAATCATGCAGGATGTCTTCAGGACCACACGCACAAAGGGAGCTTGGTGCCATACACAGCAATGGCATCGTCATCTCAACCCTGTCTTTTTCTATGCCATTACTACAGACATGCTTTGCACCCCTACACATTTCACTTATGTTTCAATTCTAATGTGTTCAAAATTAATCTTGCGTTGAGCTAAGAGTTGGTGTGGCTGACCTCCAGAGGTTCCTTCCAACCTACATTATCCTAATATTCCCTGTATACCATTGCTTTTTGTTGTTACTCTTTCTTTGTTATAAAGTACTTAATTTGTTTATATATTTATTAGATTAATAATATTAGATTAACATTGTGTAATAGCAACTCTGCAAATTCCTCAGCACCCTATTCTTGATCCAGCAGTAAAGCTCTGTAATAAACTTTAAGCCAACTCCAGATATTTCATAACGTAGCCAGGTCTGCTTACACTAACAGTGTTCAGCAGATTATTTATAGCAAATAAGCAATGTTTGAGATATTCAGAAAATGTCTCTCATTCTGTGATTTTGTGCTTAATGGCTTTACAGAAGAAACAAGGATTTGTATTTCTGGGCCCTTGCTATTTATCTATGTATCTGAGGTTTTTTAAGTTGCTTCTTTGCAGACTAAATCATGTTTTCAAAAAAGGTGTAAGAAAATGAGGCTTCAGAGACAAAGATGCCTTTCACTTTTCAACAGTTCCTGCCCCATGGTCTCCAAACAAACTCCCAGCCTGCTGACTTCTGTCAGGAAAGTACCATAAACTGACAAGACAGCAAAATCCCAGAAGTTTTTGTGTTGATATCAGACTCATAGCTGTGCTGTATTTCCCATAGTTCCCTAGTCAGCCTGACACCTTTACCTTCACCTCAGCTGCTCACCTGAGTGAACAACATTTTACCAGGAGAATAATACAAAAATTGATAAATTTTATGTTTTAAATGAAAATATATAAAGTTAATGGTCATGACAGCAGCTACATCTAAACTCTACATGTGTTCTGAAGAGTAAAGGAGATTTTACGCACTGCCATAGGTGTGCAAGACTCCCTCAGGGGAACTTGGAGAGATTTCTTGCGTCTCTGAAGCTGTTCATGGTTCATAATTCATTAGTGTTTGTACTCCACTAATTCCTAGAAGTTCCAGTTATGCACCAGAATAAACTGCACAAACACAGACATTTCTAGGCAAAAACTTAAGAAGGCTCCTTCCCCACAGAAATCAGAGCCTGGAAAGATGGAGGTTTACCAGGGAAAACCTTTCCTTTTATCCTCACCTGTAGAGCTGGAGCAGTGGGACACTGGGAGAGATGATTCATCCATTGCCAGTTTCCACAGTAACAGTAACACAGCTGTACAGTCCCGCACCGAAGCTCACATCTCTTTTGAGAAATAGTCTTTTACCTGTAGTTATTTCTCTACATGTACCTGTATTTATATAGTTGTTTATATGTGTATGCACACTTAGGTACATAAGCAGAATTAGATAAGCATACTTGAATCAAGATGTAAAAAAATTACATACTGATAATTCTTACTCCTACTAGTACTCACACCTCTTATTTTGGTGGTCGGCTTTTAGCAGTAGATGAGTTAGATGACTTACATTAGTCCGTATGTTAGTAAGTCATCCTGACAGGTTTATATAAAGGGAAAACAAATTTTGCTGGACTGGAACAGCAGGAACTTTCTAGAAAGTCAGAGGACCCAGCATAATAGCTATGAAATCATATTCAGTCCCTGAATGTGACATAATTCTTCAATTTATTTTATTTATAAGTAATATTAACAATAATAACAACAATCTTCAACAAGGCTAAAGTAACTGATAGACTAGGCTCTGACTTATAATGCACTACAATGCCTGAGTAATCATCTTCTTAATTTTTGGGTAACCTCTCATTGCACATAATAGTAACATTGTTTTGAAAGGTTTAAGCAAGCATAGCATATTATAGACAAAAGAAATACTTAAATTTTCAAACCACTATGCACAAGCATTTTGTGCTGTTGCAGACAATAGAGCCCATGTTCAGGGCTCACTGTCGCTTCAGCTCAACCCCATAGCCAGTGTTTCAGTTCCCCAAATTAATCAGAGCTGCACAATTCAAAAGCAGAATGAAATGATTAATTAGAATCACTTGTTGTCAAACAACAGACATCAGCTGTGTGGAGGGAAATAATGGGAAGGTAATAGGAGGAAAAACAAATCCTGATAACACAAACTAGGTTGGGAAGTTTATCCCAGTAGGAAACAAATAATATCAAGAGCAGCAGAATTGAATAAGCTGGCTGAGGCTGATTACAAGTGTTGGTCCAAGCTTTGCTTGTTGAGTTGCATCCAGAGCAGTTTCTCTGAGGCTTAATAGCATGTGAAGTCAGTCTGGAGCTCTCCAGGACACGATGAAGATTTCTGTCTCTCCTGGTCATCACCTTTCACACACTTTCACAATGGTTGGCTTTCTGACTTCTTCCCTTCTCTCAATTAAAGCAGAAATTAGCCAAAAGGTTCAAAAAATGTCAATATAGACACACAAGCACAGCAAGAGTGACAAAATAAGCCCTATTCTTTTAGAAAACCTGGCTTAATGCGTGTGCCGCAAATGCACAAGACAGAAAGAAAGGCAAAATATATATGCCATCTTTAAATAATCTCAAACATTTTAGTTTTGGTCACTCTTTTCTAGTAGTTAGTGTCTGTGCTGTTAGCTGTCCTAGCCCCACCTGTGTTCCAGTCCTCCTCTCCTCTCACTTTTTGACTTCTCCAGAATGCCTACCCCAAACCCCATTTATGCCCCACTCAACGCTGTTAGTCCTGCCTACCCATTTCCTTTCCACCCCAAAAAGGAACTTTTGCAGTCCACTATCCTCCTCCTATTCCCACCCCAACTGGCCTATTGTACACAACTGCCAGAGAAAGAGGAGGAAAAAGAGAAGAGAGAGGCCAAATCAGCACAAAGTTTTCCAGAAGCTTCTCCTACCCATTCATAATACACATTCAGCTCTGTTTTCGAGGAGATCCACACACGTGCCTTCCCTCCCTTTCACCACCTGACTTTGGTATCTGCCGTACTGCACAAAGGTGAATATTTTACTTGTCTGGTAGACAGAAAGGCAGCATGCTTGACTTTCATCTGACATTCCTGTAGCGCATTGCCTTTTTCTCCCAGGGGAGCATGCTGTCCTTTGGCACGTGACTCATTGCTAGATGACTCCACTTTGCCCAGCTGGTCTGCGATGTTTTGTTCTGAATCCCGTCTGTGCAGAAGCTAAGACCTGGTGAAGCCAGATCTCAGAGAGACCACGAAGGGCATAAGCAGCAATAACACTGGTCTGAGTTTGTATGTTTCTTTGGCTGCAGCTTGTGTAGCATGTCTGATCTGGCTTTAAATGAAGAAGCTCAAATTGCTATGGCAGGAGGATAGAAGTTAGCCACATGAGTTCTTATTCTGCTATTTACAGCCACCTCTTCGCTGACAGCTGCTGACTGGTTTCAAGTACAGTAGTCACGCCAGCTGCATTCAGAGCAGTTACGACAGCATACTTGTGATCTGAGAGTCACCCTTATGGTACTTTGGACAACTTCTCATCTAGCACTGAACGTAGTGAAATCTTATCCATTACATCATACATATGTGTTGGTGATACATTTGAATAAGCTGAAGTGAATTGTCAGGCTAGAACAGGCCCTAAGGAAGAGATCTCCAAAACCATCAAGGTTTTATTTCAAAGGCTATATCCAGTTGGAAATAAAACAGGTTGTTGGCTGGTCTGTTATTTGAAAAAAGCATTGGTCACTTCTTGAAATATTTTCTTGGATGTATGTGTTTGGGAGGTGTTATTGATTACTTCAAGATGCTTTTCACACTAGAAATTGTGAAGTCAGTCTTTGATGACATATGGACAACTGAAGATATGGCAGGATTATGACAACAGAGGAGGATGTCATGAAAAGCAACTCATATATTGTTTTTATTTCAATGAATAAAACAAAAATTTTGAAAACACAATGGGGAAACTGGTTCTGAATCTTGCTAACACTAAAATTTTGCTTCATTAGTGAAGACTACCTCTGTTTTTAAAAAGTTGATATTTGTACATGCTCATGTAACAGCTCAACAAGTTATGATTTTCTTGAAAACCTAATATGCTAGTCAATGTTTCTAGTTTCACCAACTTATTTGTACTTGTAAGAACTTGCTTGTGCTATATAATGAAACAAAGAATAGAAGCTGTTTTGTTTCGATGTTCTGGTAAAGGTGAGTGGTCACTGCCCTGAGAAATAATGGGGCAGGAAGCAATGAAGTTCATATGACTAATGTAATGAAAAGGCTGATTGCCATTTATACTAACCTTAAGAAAACTTAGTTGTAAGGGACGCACAGCTAGTGTTATATGTCTGAATGGGGATGGCAGGTGAAACTACCTTTCAAGGAAGCTGAAACTAGCCTGTAGGTACAATAGCCATTAGACTGATGTATCTTTTGTCCTTGATCCATGGAAGGAAGTGGGCAGGCTGTTAATGGTGGTTGGCTCTTCCCAGGACCCTCATATGTCACAGCACTTGCACAGTTGCCAAGAGCATATGCTGCCATTAGCAGACAGGGCTGCTTGGCAGA
Source organism: Ibycter americanus (assembly GCA_035590275.1). NCBI lineage: Eukaryota > Metazoa > Chordata > Aves > Falconiformes > Falconidae > Ibycter > Ibycter americanus. The sequence continues at coordinate 70,427,966 of JAVJGI010000060.1, read as the reverse complement.
CAGACAGGCTCTGTCATTGCTCTGCTCTGAGCAGCAGTACTTTGACAAAGAGACTTACACTAAAACAGCAGATTACTTCTTTCACCTGAACAAACTTCACTGCTTGCTCTCCTGTTGCACCAGATTAAATTCTAGACTGAATCTTTGAGACTCAAAAACAATAAAAGTATTTTAATATCCTTGGACATATGCAACAAATTATTAAAGTTGCATGCTTTGTGTGCTTGTACTGAGAATTGTAAAGGTAGCAATTGAATGTGTACATTGCAATATTTCTGTGTAGGCTTGTTAAAATGTTTTAATTAAAAAAAACAGGAAAGGATATGGTGTACGTAAGTTGTGAGCTGTCTACCACAATTCTTAGTTTAGTCTTTGATGTGCTTTTTTGAGCCCCCTGATACATGGGTACAGGAAGAAAAGGTACCTTCTACTTCCCATAAAATATTTCAGGAAACAGAAAGGGATTTGGTTTCTTGGAAATGCAGGGGAGGCATCTCAGAGGTAACCTCACAAACTGATGGAAATCAGATAAAAGGAAACCAAGACTGGGAATCCAGGGCTTACTGGTGAACTGAATCTGCAGTTTCCTTAACCAAGAAGGATTTCAGTGGTTCTTACAAATTAATCTTCCTGAATACTCTGTTGTAGGTGCTTGTCAATGAAAGCTGTTGATTGCTTTTTTTCCAGACAACTTCAGCTCCATGTATCCGTATCTAACTAAAAGTGGAAACTAAACCTTGATTCCAGTTCAGGATATGGAGAATCATTATATTCCTCTCTCAAAGAGGCAGAAAGAGCAAAACTTAAAGCTTGACAGAGTGTGCTCAAAAAGCGTGAATCCAAGGAGCCGGGTATACTGCAGAGTTCCCAAACCCAGCATCAGACTCAGCTAGTGCCTCCACATGAGCAGAAGCCAACTGAGACTTGAAAGCAGTATGTCATGCAAGTATGATACTGAATCTAAGCCTCTGACACTCATCAGAGCTCATTAGCATGGTCATAGTCTTGTGACTACCTGGATATTCCAGTCCTAGTCACAAATCTAGCATTCTCTTCTCTTGCTTGGGTGTCCCTACACCATTGCCTACAGTATGCAATGAAGAGGACATGGGTACAGCCGTATTCTGACCATGGCGACTTGTTTATCCTTTTTCATTAGCACGGCCATACTATTTGCAGAGAAGCGTGCTTGTTGATTCATCAGTTGATGACAACAATTTTACTCACCCTTGAGTGAAAGGCCCAACAAGATTGGTCAGTCTAGACCATAACTTAGCTGAGTAGCCTTCAACTTCATTGTCTTCCTCTGAATCCTTGCGTATAGTTTGGGGTGCTTTTTGTTGTTGTTGTTTTAAACCTTAATGAGGTATCTGGAATGCTTGTCAGATTCCCCAGTCAGACACTAGTGGTCGGATAACCCAGTTGTTATCCTGTTACCCTCATTTTTTATATATCCATACTGCAGGAGCCACACATGGCAAAACCCTCCATGTGTCTTTGGCAAGCCAGCTGTGTCAGTATGCAGGTGAATACAGAACAGCCTCATGAGCGTGTTCAGTACTGGCTGCACTGATGTCTGTGCTGCTGTGGCCATCATGCTTACTGTCTAAAGAGCTGGTTAGATTAAAATTGGCGTGGAGTTATCTATACTAGTGTGTCTGCCTTAGAGACCAGCTGTGGAATATGTTTATACAAACCCAACCCAACTCTAGAAGAACTCATTTCACTGTTTCGTAAAAATATATGACAATAAATGGCCATTGTCTAGACCTTTTACATCAATCACAAAGATGTGAAGATTCTGCTGCATGCTGTGAGACATGTGTTGGGATTTCTTTAATCAAGTGTATAACTGCAATTAAACTCTGGAGGAAAAGTCTACTGGATTTGAGACAGAAAATTAACAATGGCTGTTAGCAGTTTTGATGCAGTTGCTTTGGTTTTTTAATGTAAGTAGAAAAAACAAACGCTGTTCTCTGCCTCTGAAGTACTTTGACATCCATCCCACCCTCAACCCCCACCCCCAAACACCAGGACAGGCTGAAATACTAAAAACAATCTTTTCACTCTACAGGTTTTGAGCCCTGGTAGCGTACTGCAATGCAGCATTCACCCAAGACATGGCCAAAATTGAATAGATGAAATATACGCACTTAGCAGAACAGTGTATCGTCAGTTGCCTTACAGCATACTCACACTGGCTAACTTGTGTTTACCTGGAAGCTACATGGGATGCTAGGCATGAATAAATATGTAGCTCTTTTTTTTTTTTTTCTTACAAGTTATTACAAAAATCAAGTATATTAATAACATTATTAAAGCCACAAAAACATTAATTTGTAGGAAAGTGATATATTTTACTAGTATCCATTCAGAATAAAAAAAAGGTATTTACTTTTGCTTTTTTTGTCATGCAGTTAATGTTTCTAAGATTTTCCTTACCCTTACAGGTTTGCTTTCTGGCATAAAAAATGACACTGTCTTAGACCCCAAGTCTCTAAACCCCCAGGATTTCAGAAAATATCCGTGGTGGGCTGACCCTGGCTGGGCACCAGGTGCCCACCACAGCCACTCGGTCATTGCCCTCCTCAGCCAAGTAGGGGAGAGAAAAGATAGCAAAAGGCTTGTGGGTCAAGGTAAGGACAGGGAGATCACTCAGCCATTACCATCGCAGGCAAAACATATGTGCTTGCACATATTCCTACTCCTCTCTGGCTGCAATTGCTGTTTCACAACAGTTTTTTCCCCCTTTCTTAAATCCGCCACACCCAAGGCACTGCCACTGCAGCTGATGGGCTCAGCCTTGGCCAGCATTGGGTCCAGCTGTGAGCCAGCTGACATGGGCTCCATCAGGCATGGGGGGAGCTTCCAGCAACTTCTTATAGAAGCCACCCCTGTAGCCTCCTGGTACCAAAACCTTGCCGTGCTAACCCAATACACTCACAAAATGCATGAGGATATGTCCCAGTTGCTCAGCACTTTGAAAGGATTGCATCAGCATTGAGATTCTACCCTAAAGGACAATCAAATATTTATGCATGGCTTCTCTTTAGATTGCATCCAAATATGAAACCTTTCCAGAACAGTACCCACTTTAATTCCATTATTATTCAGGTAATCTTTTCAACTTGTCCTTCATTTTAAATTATTGCTTAAGTCTCATCGATCTCCAGGGAATTTATACAGATACCCAAATGAAACATGGTGCAAAAGGTGCATTCTTGTATAAAGGAAGCTGTTTTGTAAAATGGGCTTGGCTCAGTTGTTATGCTGAGCCTCTGAAGGTAGATTTTAGCAATAGGTAAATAACTCTAATGTTTCAGCCAGAAGGTCTTGTTCATGTTTAATTATCTCTCAGCAGATTAAGGTTCTATGAAAGCTGTTTCCTGATTTTTGAAAAGGTAATTTACCGTTTGTTTGCATGGTAAAGCTGTCCTGTCAATCTGCACATATTTTATCTTTCTACTGCATTTGCATCTCTACATATATGATATAGGTGAAAATATTCATTCCACTGGTTGAGTGATTAGGAATTTTAAAGCATAGAGCTTTTCAATGAAAAATCATTCCTGACCTCTATTCATGTTGAGAGACAACAATTCAGTTTTTGAACCACGGCTGCTACTACTTGAAAGCATATATTCTTACTGATTCATACTGATTTTAATACATTCATGAAAACTTCAGCTACCCAACAATATTGTAAAAAAAAATATCAAAATTTACATCTACTGAAAACCAGAGAGTTTTATCTAGCTGTAAAAGAGTCATCTGATGGTATTTATTCTGTTTAAATAGCAGTTATTAGGCTTTTAACGGTTTTATGCTTTAAAGAGTGATAGAAATTCTAATAAATTAGTTCTCCTGTGCCAGTTTTAATATCAGCTAATCATGTATGATTAAGATGACAGATAGCTTTTATCACCATAGTAGCTGGTGACAGTAGCTCTTACTGTATTCTGCATTTCTAATATCTATCAAATACTTAGAAAATATAATGATATAAATAATGTATCATTACACATATTAGAACTTTAGAAAGGTGTTTAGCAGTGTTGTATTTCTCATGCCTCCAACACATGTGACATTCTCATGACTCACATTTGATATTGTATTGGGCTAGCATGGCAAGGTTTTGGCAGTGGGGGCTATGGGGGTGGCTTCTGTGAGAAGCTGCCAGAAGCTTCCCCCATGCCCAATGCAGCCCATGCCAGCTGGCTCCCAGACGGACCCAACACTGGACAAGACTGAGCCCATCAGTCATGGTGGTAGCACCTCAGGGGCAGCAGATTTAAGAAGGGAAAAAACTTACTGCACAAGACAGCAATTGCAGCCAGAGAGGAGTGGGAATGTGTGTGAGCATCAGCC
>JAVJGI010000060.1:70400133-70421421 GCA_035590275.1 Ibycter americanus | reverse complement strand
TAAATGAATTCCTTGTTTTGCTTTGCTTGCATACGCGGCTTTTGCTTTACCTATTAAATTGTTCTTATCTCAACCCATGAGTTTTACATTCCTTTCCAATTCTCCTTCCTGTCCCTCTGGGTGCGGGAGAGTGAGCGAGCAGCTGCGTGGTGCTTGGTTGCCAGCTGAGGTCATACCACAACACCATCTCTCTCCTGTTCAGGCACAAGTTTGTTATGCAGGACAGTACAAAATGCTTTGCACAAGTCCAGGTAGATGATGTCAGTTGTTTTTTCCTTACCCACTAATTATCCTGATCACATCTAATATATCGTCCTTCTGTTGAAGATTCAATGCTGGAAAAGGAGAGGGTTCAGCGGCAAAAATTAACAGCATTAAGAGCTCAGTGCTTTTTCTGCCTTGAATAACTTTGGTGAACCTAAAGATGTCCCCTAGTATCTATCTACCCCTTGGTTTTCCAAATGTAACAACAGAGTTCCCAGGAAAAATGGGAACAATAATGCTGCTTCTTATCAGGACTGGCACAGGTTGTTGAGACAAGCTAGCAATAAGTCTGTGATTGAGTCACTCATGCATTACTCCAAGCCAGTGTAACTCAGATGGGGTAAAGCTTTATTCATATATTTATATGAATATTAAAATATTTTCATATATTCAAAGATATTTATTCATATTACAGGAGCACCAAAAGATGTCTTAATGAGCATTGAGCCATTATAGCTGGGACTGTGAGAAAATGTCAGAAGAATGCTCTGTACCTCAAATAATTTGCTGTGGAAGCACTGTGGATGAGGATTTGTTTGAGATTACAAAGACAGCAGTGAGACTGGAAAAGATGTGAAAACTAGCTAAGTATCCTAACACTATACATAGGACTATAACTCATGTCTTCTAGCTCCATTACTCTGATCATTTCCCTGGCTTTTTTTACCTTTTTTTTTTTTTCTTTTTTTTTTCTTTTTGCCACCCTCAACCATTTTGTTGTTTCTGAATTACTCTCAGAGAGAAAGAGTTGAGATTCTTTGGTTAGCAACCACCTTTCCTAAGCTTACTTGCATTGATTTTCTGCGACTTTAATCCTTAATATATTAACCTAAATCCTCAGAGAATGTCATAGTCTCAGCGGAAGAGATGTGAGTGATTGCAAGGAGGAGGGAAGGGGCTCAGAGGGTTTCAGATGCTGTCAGTGTGGTGCAGGTGTGTTAGTGAAGTGCCTCATGACCTCTGGCTCTTGGACAAGTAGTCTGAATCTGAATGTGAATGAGCGAGAGAGTCCATTTTGTAACCAGACTCAGTTTGAAAACATCCCTGCTGAATTTAACCCAGAAAGAATATGCATTGCCAACAAGATTCAGGTTCAATGTAGGATAGTTTCTAACTCATGCGTGAGGAGAAGTATAATGGAAATGCCAACACAGCAATAATAATAGAAGCTGTAGTATAAGCAAGTGCTACAGCCCCTGAACAATACGTTACACCACAAGGCTACCTGCCTCAACACTCATTTCTGCCAACAATGATGGATTGTTTTGTGAGGTGAAGGACAGATTTCTGAGCTTTCACAGAGACACCATTGTGGAATTGTTCCCTGATTTCTTGTTATCTGCTTGTCCGAACTTGTCTTCTTTGATTTCTCTTTGACATTTAGAGGGAGAATTATGTGGGGTAGTAAGAGGCAAAAAGCAAAAACAATCTAAGAAAAAGAGTTTCAGAAATGAACAGAGAAAAGAACAAAAAGCCCTGTTAATTCAAAGGCAGCAAGTCTGGAAACAGGACAAAATTCTTGCCCTACAGGATCATGGTTGCAAATACTAGTGACTTATTACTAATTACAACTACTAATAGAACTGTTCAGAACCATGTCAGGTGAATCTCTCTTCAAAAATGTACTTTCAGCTCCACTGAATATTTCAGAAAAGATTCTGTTACTACAAAAGTCTTCACTTTTGTTAAAAAATTCAAATTTAAAATTTTGTTTGGGAAATGCGACATTTCTACTTGAAAAGACAATTTATTTGTAGAGGTATTGTTTGGTTGTGTATTTTCACTGATGTTTTCTAAAACATAATCTTATTCTGATATCTTAAATTACAAATTTTACAGCATTTTCCAATAACCTTCTTTGTGCTATGACACATTCTTCATGCTCTCTTTCAGGTGGACCCCTGAAGCATATGGACTTGCTAAATAACAAATTGTAATAATTTTTGTTTAAGTAATATTTTCATAGAAACATAAGAATGACAGAATGTTGAGTGATCACTTGTCTCTACAAAGCACAAAAACATAAATCTAGACAATATTTGAGAGATGCTGTCCATTATTTATTATAAACTTTCAACACAGGAGGTCCAGTAGTTTACCCAAACATCTGTTCCAGGGCCTTACTAATCTGATAATTAAACAGTTTTCCTAATCCCTGTCCTACAACTCTGTATTGAAAATTCTGCCTGAAATATTATGTTTTGAATTAAGTCAGCATCTCTTACAACACACACGCAGAATGTGGAGAAAAAATGGCCATCATCCTCTTTAAACTAATTAATTAATTTCATATACGATTGTTTCCACCCAATTTTCTTTTTACTGGATAAATAGAATTCCCCCAGCCTTTTGATATAAACTGTGCTTTCTATGCTGTGTCTTTTTTCCCTCCTTTAGAGATTGTCCAATTTATTTACGTCTATCCTAATGCTTGTTTTCAGACTAGGGACAGTACACCAGCGGAGGTCTCACCACTGCTTAGTACAGCGACATAATTACTTCCCTTGTCACGCTGTTAATATAGCCCAGAATGAGATCTGCCTTTTGTGCAACTGCATTATCTTGTCAACTTATATGCAGTTTGTGAACCATGATGACCTTGGACCTCTCTTACGGTACTGCTGTTTTTCCAGTTATTGTCCCATTTGTATTTGTGCACTTCAGGTTTCCTCCATAGACATTACTATTCATGGCACTTGCCTTTATTGAATTTCATTCTCATGGTTCAAACACTTGCTGCAGGTTTAGCAGGGCGGTTATGAATTCAGATCCTTTCCTCCAAAGTACACACAACCCTTCTCAGCCTGTCACCCAAGAACTTTTGTACGTCTGCTTCATTCCTTCATCCAAGCCACAAATAAAAAGATTGACCAGAACTGGAACCAAGGCAGATCTTGGGGGAGCCCTACCCAAAATACCCTCCTTGCTTGATAGAGAAAGGATTGAAAATCACTCCCTAAGTGCCATTTTTCAGCTAGTTACACATATGTACACAGGGACTACAATCCCTTACTTTGCTGGTATAGAACGTCAAAAAGCTTAATAAAGTTAGAATAGTTCACATTTTCTGCTTCTCCTCCATCTGCTAAGCAAGATCATTCACGAGAAAGGGAAATCAGATAGGTTTGACATGATTTTCTCTGGTAGATCCACACTGGATGTTTTAAAGTATTGCATTTTGCTCTACTTGCTTATCTACTGATTATTTATCATGCTGTTCTTGTCTCTTCCTAGATATCAAAGTTAAAATGACAGACATATAGGTTTTGTAGGTCTTCCTTCTTTATGTCTGAGAGTAGGTACCACATTTTCAGTAAATTCACCCTTTATGGAGCCTACCAGAGAAGTAGTCACATTTTCAAAATAGCTAAGCACAGCAGGAAACTGCACTGTGATGCAGAATTTCATCATAAATGTCACAAAAGGAAGCCAGTGCTTGAAAAGCCACCTCTGCACCATTTTCCAGTGTCTTGCAATACATCACTAGTAGTCAGAAAACGTTTATATCACCTTACCTGAGTTTATTTATATTAGTAGGTATATATCTTCCCTCTTCTTTCGTTCAAGGATCAGAGAGGATTTCTACCACTTGTTGTGCAAACCCAATGTGCTTTGTTGTCAAGGAAAGTAAAGGCATTCACCATCCTTCAAAGCACTGAAGACTGCTCTGCCTGCACATTCGGTTTGAACCTCATCCTTCCCTAGCCCACATAAGCATTATTTATATCTGGCTGTTTCAGGGTTAGTCAGTCTGCTCCTCTTTGTACATAAAATTACTAAAAAAGCAACTTGAACCCTTACTGCTCTGTTTTTAAAATAAATTTTCAGGCAATGACAGAAAATACCTTTGAAAGATGTCTCTGACCCAACACAGACAAGTATTTAAACACCTCCATTTCAGCTAGAAGCACTTGACCAACTTTTTTAACTGATGATGAGAGATCAGTGTTTTTACACATCTCTTTTTGGATTATCTGACTCATGCCTTAGAAGTAGCATTTCTCTCTACTGGCTAGAGAAAGCTGAGGCTCACACATTCAGATATAGACTCGAGGGAAAGACATTCCTTAATGAGGTGAGTTACAGCTTTTCTGTCTCCCCTAAAATGGAAAATCTCACCAGCAAGAGAGAAAGCGTCTCTGGCAGAATAAAATTTCTCATAATTGATGTGTTCTCACCGAAAACTTTGGTTTGACAAATGTGTATTTTTGATGTATGACCCTGTAATGAGAAAGTACCAATTGCGTTTACTTCTTCACATTGTTGAAGTAGAGCTTAAAATCAATTTTTAAAAATGATCCTTCTAGAAAATTATACTGAGCATCTATGAAAAAATGTTTTCATGCTTATAACCATAAAACTACCAAGTCATTAAAGCAACCTACTTAAGAAATCATGAGCCAAGTTAGAATAAAACATATTCAGCTGTTTTTAAATTATTCCCATGAAAGATTTCTGATCAATAGCCAGTTTGAAGAATGTAGTTCATTTTTGGTCTGGAGTCATAAGCATCTAAACCAATTTTACTCAGATCTTCACTCCTCCCCAGAATTGCTGCTGAGCTGTAAATAACACTGGAAAATTCCAACTATCAATTCAATTTTCAAAATGTTGCATACGACTGACTGGAAATAAAGGCATAGAAAGCAGGGAAACTGAGAACAAAGATCACATTTTAAATTTCACTGTACCTTTAATGATAAAATAACCCTCATTAAACAATGAATTAATCTATAAGTTTAAGAACAATACATCTCATTTCCTAAGTTCCAGTTTAAATATTGAAGATATTGTTTGCATGCCAGACCATAATGCTCTCAAACTAAAAGAGGTGTAGGAGGTGAAAGGTTTTAACATTATTGTGTGGTGCCTCACTGATTTTTTTCCATGAAAATATTTGACTTAATAATGTATTCTTACAGTCAATTAAAACCTAAAATTGCAAGAAATATAATACTGCTTTAATTGCCTGATGGGAACTGGGATTATTTCTCACATTCTCTCCTGCACAGCTGAATATAACCTTCCTAAAGAGAAAATATATTCACTGCTGAATAGAGTGAACTGTGTTAATATATTGAACTCTAGGAAGCCCCTAATAAAGTGGTATAAAGTATTAACATTTTTCATCCCTTTGAAGATCAAAAGTGGGGGGTGTTAGTAGTATGGTGTTAGATTCATAGGCTACACCTAGGTGAGTGCTGAGCTGATACTGCAGGACTAAGTCTTACTGGAGTACTAATTTAGAATTAAAAGAAAGGCAGAGGGGCAGAGGTGTTTTTGGTGTGAGTGTCCTCCTGACATACCACGTACTGTAAAACAATTCCCAGGTGCACCTTGTCTTTTATAAACTTGTAGCTGAAATGTGAACTTTTCGCTTCCATGGTAGATGTGGATGAAGCTCTGAAAAACGAGAGCTCCAGAGCCAGTCCTCATGCATTGGCACACAGTAGTTGTCTGAGAGGTTTGAGTTTGATACGCCCTCGATGTTCAGGCATAATTCTTTGTGCTGCTGAAGGGATCAGCTGCTTTTAGACCTACAGCAACAGGCTCTGAAAACTCCGTGTGAAATTCAGCGGCTGGAAGGAAAGATGGGTGAACTGATCACAAAACCTCAGCAAATAATCTTAGTCAGTTGGTTGCAATGCCCCACAAAAGCAGAAGTACCATTTCTGGATGCAAGCCAAGGTATCAGTGCGGTTCAGTGAAGCTCACCATGGAGGCTGTGATAGTATTGACATTTCTGTCCTGTGCTCTTAATGCAGTGACATTCACAACGGTGCCAATGCATGGGGCATGAGCTGTGCCAGGTGGGATGCTGTATCAGGTGCTCCAAGTGCCAAAACCTCAACTCTGACATTGCTTCTCTCAATAGCCAGGACCATGACATTTAATACGAAAAGCCTGTCTGTCCTTGTATGAGTGTAGGGATTATTCTAGCAGGAATTAAACTCTGGGAAAAACTGATAGCTAGGCATGGAAGGCTCAGTAAGGATATGTGAGTGAAAAATTAAGGCACAAACCCCGGCACTTCCCACTACATGAAGGATTTTCCAATGAATATGGAAGCTTTTCTGACCTGGAACTTGCAATGCTAAGGTAGAGTACAGCCCTTTGGGGATGGCAGCTTCCTCACTCAAGAGAAGTGCTCCAGTCAGAAATGTGGATACCCAAGTAAGGTATCCCAGGGCTGGGGTATCCCCAGGCGTAATGTAATGTATCCCCAGGGACGGAGAAATCATTAAGGTCCAACATGTGTATTTCTTCCATAGAAGTTTGCTGGGGGGAGGAAAGTACTTATTTGTTTCTGTGTTTCTTCCCTGCCTATCATATAGCCCGCATTCAGTCCCATGCAAATAGAAAATCTTAATTAAATAGTTCTAAAAAACCAACACCTAATCGTCTCTCTACACGTGACATTATTCCAGACGTGTGTCAGCCATTCACTGTGGAAGATAGTCCTAACCTTCTGAAATCACACAAGGCAGCTTTCATCCAGTTTCTTCCTCCGTCTGCTCTCTTTGATTGTTACGAGCAAATAGTCATCTTAGAGACCACCTGTGCTCTGCAGGTGCCTGGAGCTTCCCTGTGGTACCTAAGCCTTTGAGGGGCTGTAACATCTCTGCTAGTGTGCTCAGAACAGATTGCCCCAGTAATTGACACAGAAACATGGATTGCTACATGGGGCGAGATGATAGGGGGAGTAGATGGAGTAAGACGTGTTTTTCTTAGGGCAGTAAAAGCTGCTGGTCAAAGAATTAAATGCCAGTGAACAACCCCACCAGTCTTACCAGGAAAAGTTTGTAGATTCAGCGTTAATCTGAGCTGGTAAGGACCACTAAAATCTACAACTACATATGGTAGGTTTGCTAAGAAAATGGTATCTCTGAGGGAAAAAATGGAATATTCAGGAAGCCCAATAGCTTAACCTTAACTAGAAAGAATCTGTTGTCCTCTCTGTTATAGTCTCTGCTCTGCCATTTGAACCTGTTAAGTCAGTAATTTCCAAAAAAGGACTCTGCATCAATTTTACAGATGTATTCCTTACCTTGGCTTCCTAGCAAGTGTTGCATACTGCCCTGGTTTTGGCTGGGATAGAGTTAATTTTCTTCTTAGTAGCTGGTACAGTGCTGTGGTTTGGATTTGGTGTAAGAATAATGTTGATACCACGCTCATGATTTCATTGTTGCGAGGTAGTGCTTACTCTAAACCAAGGACTTTTCAGTTTCCCATGCTGTGCTGGGGAGCAGGGGTAAAAGAAGCCGGGTGGGAGCAGAGCCAGGACAGCTGACCCGAACTAGCCAAAGGGCTATTCCATACCATAGAACGTCATGGCCAGTATATAAACTGGGGGGAGTCAGCTTGGAGCCACCGCTCATTGCTTGAGGTCTGGCTGTGCATTGGTCAGCGAGTGGTGAGCAACTGTATTGTGCATCACTTGGGTTTGTTTTTGTTTTTTCCCTTAGGGTTTTATTTTTTTCTCTCTCTCTCCTTTTCATTGCAATAGTTATTATTATTGTTATTATTATATTTTATTTTATTTCCATTATTAAATTGTTCTTATCTCAACCCCAAAAGGTTACCTTTTTCCCAACTCTCCTCCCTATCCCACTGGGGCAGGGGAAGTGAGCGAGCAGCTGCATGGAGCATAGTTGCTGTCTCGGGTTAAACCATGGCAGGTATTCTGTTAAAGTAAAAAGCAATGAGTGTCAACCAGGGCTTCCAAGTGTTTCTTCTACATCATGACCCTGTTCTGCGTTCTGCCTTGGAGTCAAGTATCATATATGTGGTCACTGTTCTGCAACCCTTAGTAACTGAAAACTTGTGATGGAAAAACTCGTACAGCCAGAAAAGTCTTCAACCTTTCAACCTGTATTTAGGCAAGTGAAGCCAGCCCCTCGCTGGGAGTGTGGTTCAACTGCTAGATACCTACTTCAGGAGAGCTGAAAATCGGTCTGGTGACCCGTGACCATAACGGTTGCTGAGCTCTTAACCACTTGGCCCACTGGTAGGTACTTGCATATGAAGGAGTAAATTTAGATGTCTTAACTTCAACATGAATTCCTCCAACGAGATGCTTAGGGAACAGATTCTTACACATATTTAAAACCTAAAGATTTTGTTTCTGGTTTGGTATTTTTCCTCAAAGTTGCCTAATTTGGGGAGGGAACTGAGGTGCTGGGCCTTAAATATTTTATCAAAGATTACCCAGGAAAGGCTGTCACAGCACAGAACTGAACCCAAAAGATGCATGCTTCAGCTGTCAACACGGTTACAGAACTTCCTGAGCATATCACAATCAACTGTGCGATAAATAGTTCTTTTCACCACTCCTTGAAAAAAACCCAACTTACATATATATGAAACAGAGAATCAGAGAAGGGCAACCTGTGTGGCACTTCAGACAGTAGTAAACAATCTCCTCTTTCTTTGGTAGGTGTGGTTGACTCGGCCGTTTGCAGAAAGAAGGATTGACTTAATTTGAAGAAATCCTCTATACATTAAAACCTTCCACACATCAGCCTGAGAAAAGCCAGGGAAAATGTAATTTTTGTTTTATACATACATACAGGGAAATGCAGGTGCATTCAGCATGACTTTAAACTTTAGGCAACTCCTTGTCTAATTTCAGTTCAAGTCTTTGCTTGTTACAGGGATTTTGCCTGAATGGACACTGCTCATCAGTGTCATGAATACAACTGAATTCAGGCCAAATGCTGCACTTGGAGTTAACATTCAAGTTCTTCACCTCCACTGAGAACTCAACCATAAATTCTCAATTAAGGCCTGGCTGAGGCTCAGTGAAGCATGAGTGGAGATTTTCTTATGTAAATAAGATAGCAGTCAACTCATTTAACAAAGCTTCAACAGTAATTGAGCAGCAACTCATTCATATTGCGTCTTTCACCTCGTCTTGTATTTGATTAAATTGACCAGGGCTTGGCTGCATTCCCCCTTTATTTTATCAAGTCCTTACTTGTCCGGTATCATTTGAGACCTGACAATTGTTTCTGATGGAAACCTGTGTCACACTAATTGTATGTTTTTATCCAGATCCCATTTGGACAGCTACTAATTCTGAGGGTTTTATTTGCACTAGGTAAGGAAGACTCAGATCCAAAGACATTATTTTGCAGAAATAGATACATACCTGTTTTAAGATGCTGTCATGATATTAAGATGGATGCTACCGGCCACTGGGGTTTTTGTTGTTGTTTTTCTAGATGGGTTTTCCTGTTTTCTTTAAAGTATTGAGTCAGATGTCTAATTAGTGCAAATCATCACTGTACCACTGATGTAAGCGTATCTACAATAGAATTTATGTCAAGTCCTGTGTCCCAGATGTCCTACGGATTTTCATTAAGAGCACTAGTAGGGTATTGTGTAAAAGTAATTAACCTCTGTGTGTATGTATGTGTTTGTGCTCATGCATGTGTTTTCACTGCATAATATTGTGATTTTGTATTAAAAAATACTTCTTTAAAGAAAAAGAAGGGACATTTGTGATGCAGGACTATATATAGCACATTCTGATGCTCAAGCTCTTTACAAAAGTCACAAAATCTCCAAAGGATGGCTACGCATTGCTGTAGTCCAGTGTGGTTTACATGTTAAAGCTTTGAATCAGCTCATGAAACTGATACTGAGGGAGAGCTAAGAAAAGGGCTAGGGAGACAAGAAAAGAAAAGAACAAAGACTTCTTAGCTGAAATAGCTAAAAATTTTCCACAATTGTTTAAGCTTATGCAAATGTAGTGTCTCTTTTAGTGCATGCATTCAGTTTTAAAAGTACCAAATGTTATGCTCTCTAAAATAATTTGTAATGGAAAGTAATAGGCTTCAGCAGCTGGACTAAATTATTCAGTTCAAAAGAATGTGTGTGTGAGAGTGAGAAATAATGCTACACTATTTATATACCTCAGCAAAGTCTTGATGCTTACACTGAGCAACCAAGTTATCTAAATCACATAGGATGGCAAAGAAAGACTGTTCTTACACTTAAAAATATATCTGACCATGAACCTGGAGGAATGTGAGGATTTATTTACATTATTTCTTCCATGAACCTGGAGTAATGTGAGGATTTATTTACATTATTTCTTTATATGGTCATAGTGCAATTACACACAACTACCAATTTGCAAAAAGCTGAGAAAGAGTATTTATTAACTTAGTGTCTATATCAAGAATTAATTACTTTATTTGAAGATTTCCCTACAAAAGAGTTCTCTGAAACTGATAATCAGTAACTCCTCCTTGTGGTGAGTCACTGACCTCTAATCCATGGCTATCTGTCACAGCTTCTGGACTCAGCAATGCTAGTTGTGGCATGTGAATTAAAATACACCTCTTCTCTCACTACAGATGGATAATGAATTTAAATCATATTACATCAAGAACAGAAACAGTCTATAATTAGGTTTGGATTACACCTCCTCTTGAAAGAATATTTCCCATGTTTTCAGTTACTAATAGAAATGTTTTTAAATTTGACTATTCAAGCTGACATTTTCTGTGCTGGTATCTGTTTCTGGTTGTTTTTTATAATTATAACCAACTTTATTCAGCTGTTTCCAAGAATGAAGCTAGGGGGGGAAAGAACATTGGTTTTATCCATATTAAAACTCCCCTAAACTTTGAGAAGATCCAGTGTCTTTACACTATGGACCAGGAGTTAGAGGCTTGGCAACAGAGTAGACTGTTTTATCAACCGTTTTCCTGTCCTCATGTTCACCTTGCTAAGGAATAATATTAGTCAGCAAATCCTTGTTGATGGTTAATATCCAGCTCCTCTGTATTCTGTCTGTTCAGAGGAAGAGCTGGAAGGAAGAAACTGTTTTTTCCATCCAGTTTTTGAGAGCATGAAGTCTGCCTCTCTATAAAATACCAATATAGTTCCCTGCACGTATCAGGATCCATGCTGTGAATGCGAAGAGGGAAGAGAGCTGAAGAAGAAGGATAATATTAAGCAAGGAGACTGTGCGGAGAAGGGCAGTAACGGGAGTTGTATGAGGCAAAATAACTGTGGCAAAGAGTTGGTGGAGAAGAGTTATAGTCCAGAGCTGACTGAGGAAGGGTATTGGGAAGTGACACAGGGATAAGCTGGACTGGGAATCAATTAGGTGGCAAGATCAGGACTACCTGTGTAAGCATGAAAATAGGAGCAGGTGGCTAATGAGAAATTAGTCTGATTAATTGGGACCTCCTTGTCAAAAACAGGAGTAAAGAGTTGGAAGGTGAAACTCTAGATAGAGGACAACAAACTGGGAATGAGGACCAAGGGGAAATGTGAAAGAGCTCAGGCACAGCAGCTGAGAGGAGTTTGGGTGGGATGAACAGAGGGAGAGGCAGGGTAAGGATAGTGGAGCAGATCAGGAGATAGGCAGCAGGGGACTTGGACAGGCATCCATCAAGGGCAATGGAACAGCAGCTACCTGGAGAGATATCTGACTTAGATGAGACTCTCGGTGGTGTCAGCCATGACGGTATGGCTGGGGAGAGAGAGTGATTCACTCTGAGGGCTCAAGCACAGAATTTATGACCAAGGAAGACCTGTCCATTCCTTGGTACCTCTCAGCTTCGTCTGGTGCTGAGCAATGTGAGAGAAGATAGTACACTATTGCTAACAATCTTCTTTCCTCTCTCCAAATGGAAGAGCCAAAGGTGACTCTTTTGTGACAGACTTGTGGCAAATTAATGTTATACCAAACTGTGGAGTAACTCTGTTGGTTTATCTAGTGGTACTGTAAGTAAATCCTTACACACAGATGTAAACACTACAGGGATATTACTTCTGTTTCAAAATCAAGACCTAGAAATTCGGGCTTTTCAGAATTAAAAGTATCTTTTAAAACCCTGGTGGCTTCATTTAAAGCACTTTTTACAGATGGAAAAAATATTCAATATTATCATAACTGTAGGTTAAAGTCAGGCCCTCCAATTTGATTAATTCTTGACCTCTGTTTGAACTATCACCGTGTATATTTGTGTGGTTCCAGGACTGCACCTTTAGTGTAGCTAAAACTGAAGACTCACTTTTTCCAAAACCAGGTCATGGCTAAAGCAAATGTTTTATTAGCAGCTTTTATTAAACATATAAATCTTGCCAGACAGATAATATCTTTACAAATCTTCACAGCCTAAAAAAAAGAATTGTTAAGGATTGTTTTGGTGTTTGTTGGGGTTTTTTTGGTCAGGGAAAGAAAATCTATACAGCTAGTTCATTGAGCTTGATGAACTATTTCAGCATTATTGCACAGAAATATAGAATCATAGACTCATAGAATGGTTTGGACTGGAAGAGACCTTAAACATCATCTAGTTCATCTAGTAATTGCACAGAAATATATTCTGTTGATTAGTATCCAGGATCCTTAAAGGGGACAGGAAAGGGTCTCCAAAAATAATCTTTATATAGAGTTCCTATGCTACTGTGAGCTATAGAAGTTGTGCTTTGCTCCTGTGTTTACCCTAGGGAATATAATATGGGGGAGCAAAAGATCTGGAGCATAGCAAGGCCTCATAGCTTTCTGATTATTTGTGCTTCAGGGACTGTAGTAAAGACAGAATAAATTACAAGAAACCTTTAGGCATGCCAGCCTGTGTAAGTATGTCAGCATGTGCTGGGAGAGGCTGTGTTGGCTGTGCTGTCAGATGTTTTGCCCTCAACTGACCCACAGGGTGGTCATTCTGTTCTTAAATTCTGCCTCCTGGAAAATCTACCCCTAAAAGGAAAAATCAAGCAGTGAAATCACTGCAGAATTCCCAATGACCTCAATTATGCCAACAACTTTAAAATAAATAAAATGTATTTTTTAAAAAATCAAGTTTTCACTCTTTCTAAGCCACTCTTTATTTCTTTACTGTGATCTATGGTGTATGTTTAATAGACAAGGACCTGGACACCAGATCTCCTCCTGCAAGTGCTGTAACCCATAGGCTTTAGATTTGGTTTGCCTGCCTTTTCTCTCACTCTCTAAATGATTACTGTAATGCCATTGTTCTAGCACAAAATATTGAGAGTGCTGTCTTCCATCCAGACAGGCAGTGTTTAAGAAGCATTTGGACAATGCCCTTAACAATATGCTTTAATATTTGGTCATCCCTGAAGTGGTCAGGCAGATGGACTAGATGAATGTTGTAAGTCCCTTCCGACTGGAACTATTCTATTCTATTCTATTCTATTCTATTCTATAGTCATGGTCACGCTAACCGTATTTTTCCTTTTTTGTGCAGCCCCTGTGTTTTCCACAGGAGTTTTTATAATGTATGTTCACAGAAAGACTTTTGATAATGTAAGTAGAAGGGCAGTTAGAGGTAGCTCAACACCTGGCAGGATTTATTGTGAACTGAGTACTTAGCTGCTCCAGACTGTCGAGGTATCCACAGAATTTCAGGGCATTGTAAGGCTCTATAGATTCCAGCAGTTTCTGTATATAAAGGACAGGTGTGAAGTTCTGAAGATTTGTGATTTAGTTGCCTAATGTTGCACATACACCCTTGTGTTCTTTTGCTGATTTAACCAAACTGCCTTGCTGAAAATCGTAAAATCTTTGTTAGAGTGATTTCACTTGGGTAGCATATTCTGGCTAAGTCTACACTCATATTTCATATAGTCTGAGTCTACACTCAGAGTAGACCAAACATCATTTATTATTAGCTCCAAGACTAGGAACTACATATGTTTTCTGTGTCATCACTTGACAGCTGCCTCAAAGCCATCCCCAATGGATGACAGGGAATGTATAGCTGAAACACACCCAAATTCTTTGCACCATGTAAAGACAAGCCTTTGGTCTAGAGATTCAATTCACTTAAGATTGTTTCCACATGCACATATTTGGATGCTGGTTCAATTGCTGGGCTTCCTGCAAAAAGAAAGATAAACCCACCGGAAAGTGAAACTGTGCTGGACAGTGAATAGTGGCTTTTGTACCCAGATGTTCAGCTGATCTTCTGCATCTGTTCTGCTTGGATGGCTGGGTGTGGCTGTATGCATGTTCTGAAGGGCAGATGATGTTAAGATGAGAATTGCCAATGGATATAGAAGCAGATCAGATCCTTGCTTCTCACCTCTGTTTTATGAATTCAAGGCCAAAAAACACCTAAAAAAAACCCCAAAACCCACCAAAAAAACAAACCCACAAAAAACAACACCAAAACACAGAAAACTGAGCACGCTGGCTAGGTATACTGCTTGTGGGGCTTAGGCAAATGGACTGGGTTATACAGGCTACTCATGCACTTGCCAGAAGTCCAAGTTATGAACAAAAAGCATAGACTTCTGACTTAGATAAGAACTGGTTTAATATTCTTCTACCACATGTATCCATATGTGATGAATTAAACATCACTTTTTAAAGGGCAAAGGAGGTGTGTGTGTGTGTGTGGAATTGCAGCAGACTAGCTCAAACTGAAAATCCCGAGTTCAAGATAAAGCCAACTGAGACTAAACTGAGAGACACATGGATAAAAAGAACATGGTATTATTAATGCTTATCACTCTTTAGGTCCATGCAGTTCAATGACAGTTTCAAAAGGATGTACTGATAAAGGATTTCCTGGTAGTTTGACACAGTATGTGGTGGTTCCAGTAAGCCTCTTGGTGAACAAAGAGCACCAGGGAACTTTTGAAGCCTGAATGGATGACTGACAGTGCTGAGCCTGAGAGGGAAGCACTTTATCCAAGCTTTTGTCATTTTTTTCAACTAACTGCACTAATACTCAAGCTGCCGTCTAAGCAATTGCCTTGTTAGTAAGAGCATGAAGCAAAGTTCTAATTGTTTGCAAAGTTTGTGACATCTTTTTCCCAGGTGTCAGGGTGCCCAGGAACCTGTTTTCAGGACTATTGGAATATATTTCAGCCAAGACAGCTGTGCTTTTGGGGCTGGATTCAATACATCTGGGATCTGGAGATTCTCAATCCCTCTCCCAATACCCACCACTCACCCCAAGAGTGGGGTGAGGTTCAGAATAAAAAAAAACCAACTACCAGCTACAAATTTTGCAAACATGATTTTTCTTGTTGCACTGGATCAAGCTAAAATCTGTGACACTTGAAGTCAGATCTGATCTGGATGAGGCTACAGATCAGGCCTTTCTGTGGCTTTGCCAAGTCTTACATAAATGAGGCTACATATCCCTTTTCTCTGGCAGTCTCCCCAGAGCTTGTATCTTCCTTTGCCTGCAGCTGGAGCGTCCCCGTAGAAATCAACCTCGCAGCACTGAGAAGTGCTGATCCAGAGTGATCTGGGAGACGAAAAGACAGCTTGAAATGAAAAAATTTCTGATTGCCTCAGGGGAGCTGAAGGAGGATAGGCATGTTTCCTCCGTGGGAGGTTTAGACACCCTGGTGAAAGACAGAAAGAAAGAAAGGAAAGATAAATAAAATAGTTTTTCTGCAGATTCACTGAATCATGATAATCCAGAACTGGAGACACTGTAGGAGATTTACTGGATCAAGATGCTGCTTACAAAGGAGGAACAAATTAAGAATATTTATCATGAAACTTAACACTGGAAGCTAAGCTTAATACTGACCCAGATACAGATAGAAAGCTACTCCCTGAGTAAAAATAAACATTGGCAGGATGAGACTCTTTAACCCTAGTCATCTAGATTTAGTTAAGGAGTAACAATACTTGAAGAGCAAGCAGGAGGGACAGAACCAGGACCTAATCAGATATAAAAGCATTAAACAGGAAAAGAAGTGTAGGTCACACAGGATTACCATGGGCAGACAGAAAAGCAGCATGGCCAGACCAACAGAAGCCCTATGGGTGCAGCAAGCACCACAAGCAAGCCTGATGCTTGGTCTCAGAGCCACAGTGATGTGGTCAGGCAATTTTCTGTCTGCGTTTGCCAGCTCAGGAGCATCAAATGAGCGATTCAGGACCTGACAAAATTCCCTCATGGAGAGATAACCCTTTCTTCTGTAGGAACCATGGTGGATTCTGGCTCTCGTTAGTAGACTCTTGGATCACAACTCATTGCAATACAATCATAAATGTTGTAGTGAGATCTACAGAACGCTAGAAATCAGCCTTAAGAGACAAGTACTAATTGTTCTCCAGTACAACCTCCCACACTGCCATAACTCTACGATTACAATACTTGATATGCTTGCCAAAAAAAAGCCTGCCCACAGCCCAGGAAAGGCAAACATACAAGGAGAGCCTGGCAAGTGTATTTGGGAGATTGTTAGGGCCTTGTTCCCTAGCCGCCATAACAATGTTATGTCCTTGACAGATTCCTTGTCACCTCTTGTCAACGTGTCATAGGTATGGATGTTATCCTGCCTGTTAGACTGAAATAAGCCCATATGTGTCCTAATTCAATGATAATTCTCATCACCAGTCTGTACAACATTTATGGACAAATTATCTCAGAAAAATGCTCATCCCTGGGAATCATGGGAAATACATCCTTTGAGGCTAATAGGAGATAATCATCTTGGATTAGTAGTGAATTTGAAAACAGCACAGATCAGAATCATTCTATTCTTTAATGCTTTAAGTGAATTTTTTTCATTACAATCAATCCTGTCTGTAGTTTCCAGGACTTTGAACAAGTTAAATGCTGTCTTTATCATTACTGTGTCTTCAAATGTATTGGACGGCACCCAAAACATTGTCCACTATTTGCTTTCACAAACAAGATTTCCAGTCCCACCTTTAAGACACTGTCTTTCAAAAAAGTACAAGTAATCACTGCTTCAGACTAGTGGACAAAGGATCAAGTGTTTTAAGCCTTCAAGCACCTAAGTTTTGCTTTGGCCTGCAAATTCTCAGTATGTCTGCATTGCCTTTTCTGTCATAAGTAGATCTAGCAGCTTCAGCTGGCTCAGATGTCAGTCATGGGGAGCTCACTGTGGGCTGCAACACCTCCCACTACACTTTAAGAAAAAAGGTAAATGCTCACAATTTTCTCAGCATGTTCTGAGCTCCCCGCTACCACCAGCTAAGTTAGCTATTTTAAAGCTAGATTAGGTGAAACTACATGGTTCTGCAGTGATGAAATACCCTCTGTCATTTCCTATTAAAAAATGCATGACCCCCTTTCTTCATTACACGGAGCTTTAGCACATACTAGATGTTACTTCCACTCTAATAACACCCAAAGGGTTGAACGGATTTATATGTACACATACATGTTTCCAGTAGCTCTGAATTTTCTTGTAACCTTCCCTCTTTTAGTAAGCCTCTGATAATTCAGCTGTGAAATTAAAGAAACACGGGACACTGTAGTGAGCTCTACTTTCTTCTTCCCCTTGTGAAGAAATCTTAATAATATTAAATTTATGGCTGTCTATATTAAATAGGAAATGTGAAATGCTATAGCTTAAGATAAAGAGCCAAGTTTCTGTAACCGGTGGCTGGAACAGTTAACTTTTCTCTTGAATTAATCCAAAGAAGTACCTGCAACATGTCAGTGAAATGCCCTACACTTTTCTTAATAAACAGGAGAAATCTGCTAGTGTTGCCTCTGTGTGTGATAACTGTGCTTTCCTTGATTTTGATACTAAAACATCATGGAGTACCCTAACACATGCTCCCAGATTCATCCCACCTAACTTAAGGCACCTAAATTAGGAGCCTACTTACCTCAGATCCTCTGTATGCTAGTCTAGGTGAAAAACTAAGGACCCCTATGGAGTAATTCAGCTCCTCCATGATCTGAAGAAACCTCCACTAAGGCTGGAATTATCCTACCCTGTCTAGGTTTATAATGGAAGCGCCTCATTATCTATTAAGCTAAATGGGAAAAAATCATGTCTGACCATTTACATTTACATGACTTTTGAATATTGGCTCCGCATCATTTGACAGTTTTACTGATGCCATTGGAGTCTGGCTGATTTTGATGTTCAATAGTACATGCCATATTCATAGTCTACAAAGTTCAGATCCCTTTCTGTAGTACAGAGCAGCTAAAACAACATAGGTTTCGAATTAGAAAACTAGTTGGTGTTTTAACACAAACTTGAGGGATTGACTCAAGCTGTTAACCTGCTCCTGGCTGTCTAAGCAGAGGCAGTTTTATGCAAAGGCTGTTGTGAATGAGGGTTGAATGGGATCAGTGTGGTTCATGCATCTTCTGCCGGGCTTCTGTTGTTTCAGTCTCAGCTCAGATTCCTCTTGTTTATTTTTTTGCAGCCAAGTACCTGCAAACATTACATGACTCTAGTTCCAGCTATAAGCAATGGAGAGAGAAAATCACCCACTCAGCTATGGGTCGTCTCACCTGTCCTAGCTACCTATTTTTGGAAAGGAAATAAACCTCTCTCGTGGTATCCTCTGATTCCACTGACTTTGGACCAGATACCTAACTTTCAGGTAAGCATTAAGTAAAACAGAACTGTGCTACTGAGTGACGTTAGGTTGTCACTTTAGGAGTGATTCTTCTGACTTAAGGGTGAGATTAAGCTCATAGATGAAGGTACTTAAGATGTCTACTATATAGACATCTTACGCCAGCTCCTCTCCTGTATCTGCCAGCTCTTCGCAAGTTTCCAGCACATTAGTGCAGCTGCCATTGGGTGCATACATATAAGCACCTTAACCTACACTCTTACTAACCCAGGCATCCAACACGCTTCAAATTGCTTCAAAATAAGCATCTAAGATGATTCAGGTTAGTTGCTCATCTGAGCTGCCTACTACTTACCACTGACTCTAAAGCATAACTCACTCAGGTATTTAGCTTTTTAAAACCAAAAGATAAAAGAGATAAATCCCACTTTCTGGTTTTGAGCCTCTGTTATTCCATTCTAAAATGCAGCTACTATTGCTCATTCGTATAGCATCTCAGAAACAGGGATAAAGTTGTGCCCTACTATTATACATCTGACTTACTACCTAGCTTTACATTGCTGCCATTCCTGATTGAACTTATCTAATGCAGACAGTACTTGACAGTTTTTGTCAGTCATGTGGTGTCTTCCACTTGCATCAAAGGGGAAAATCACTTAATTTTGTTCAATACTAATCACCGAGGAGACAGCAGGGAAAGTGGGTGACACTAATGAATTTATTAATCCAGAAAACACTGAAGGTTAGAAAGAGGGTGCATGTTTAACTAGTTCAATAGTTAAGGCATTAATATACAACATAATGAAATTGTAGGACTATCTCACTCATATGGAGACTATAATACTTTGCGGCAGGTCTCATCCCCTTATAGTCTGTAAAGCAATGTATCTTGAAACTAATGAAGTGCTGTGTCTTTATGAGACTTTTCATGGACAATAAGGTTAATTGGAAAAGGGGGTATTAAAATAATGACTTATATCTTCATGTCAGTAAACTATGAAGGAGAATTAGAAAACTTGAGGGGTTATTGCTTTGTTCAGCAAAGTTTTTTTACTTTTTTCCTTAATGTCTAATAAAGTTCTGAGTGGTACTGCTTAATACTGTGGATTTAGAAGAGATTTTTAAATATATTAGAAATCTTTGTATTTTTTCTATATCAGACCTTCAAGGAAATTTTTCCTACTGCTCAGCACTTTATTTCCTTGATCAGATGAGAATAGAGACTAAAAAAAAAATTGTTGTGTGTTGGTCCAGTCAAATACACTACCATTGCTGGGGTTTAAATATATAGATAGTTTATTCAGCTAAGTCTGAATGATCTACTATATCCAACCAAATTACTGGACAAAGAGTTTGGGCCTCTGATACGTGAGAGATAAGACTGGGCTGTTGGACATAGAACCAGTTTATAGTTATTAATGGCAGTTTCTGCTCTTGCTCTCTTATTCCCCCCTAGGGAAAATGCAAGGTAATTTCTCTGAAGTCCTTATTTATTATACAGCCTATCCAGCTGGCACTCTGGGACTCACCAGCTGTAAACCAGTTTTATATCCACTGATGGTATTATAGCCTTTATTGGGAGGGTATATTTTTGATCACTACTTTTCTGTTTAACACAAATGCCCATCACTACCATTGTCTGTTATTTAAAGAATTGAGAACTGAGTTTGGCCATGAATGTTGACTGTTCTTGTTGAGATCTGACACAGGTCTTAATTATTCAGCCTCTTGGAAGAGGTGGATATAAAAAAGCAACATCTTCACAGAAAATTTGAAAAAGTCAAATCTGAAAATAAAGCTATCATTACATTGGTGGGCAAATTGCAAACAAAGGCAAGTAGTCAACTTTAAGTACTCAGGAGAGATGAAAAAATAAAACTATAGGCAATATTTTGTTGCTCAAACTGTACAATCTGTAGAAAAGACTGACTGTGGCTTGAAGAAGGCCTTTATAGATTCATTAAGTTTCACTGGCATTTTTTAGGATCTTCTTTGTTTCCATTTTTACTCTTCTATAAAAGTAAACAGAAGTGCCCCTAGGATATAGCAGAAATGCAAAAACAAAACAAAAAAAAAGGGAAAATAAGAAAATGGGAGCTATGATTATTGGTGTCATGAAAAAATGATCTGTAGAAAGCAGTACAATTTATGGCTATTCACATTTCAAAAGAAGGCAAATTAAAGATATCATGACGGAAAGTAGAAGGGGGAAGGTGGGATGTGTCACACAGTTTTAAGGCAAGTTTTATAGTGAGAAGAAGAAAGTGGTTTATTAGTCAAGTAATTAATCTGTGCAAGTCATTGTCACAAGGTATAACCGAGCTAGGCCTTACAGAAGAATTAAAAAAAAGATCAGATATTTCTGTGAATATTGAAAACTTCATTTTTTTATCATACAGATCGTATAATACATGAAATACCTCATATCGTTGATGCTCTTCATGCTGGGCACATCATTAGATTAGTTTAGACTTTTCTAAATTAATATGGAAGTTCCTACAAGCCTTTATGCCATACGGACCATTTCAGCCTGACCTCAGTGCCAGGGAAGGTTCTGGAGCAGATCACCCTGATGCCATCACCTGTTATGTGCAGGACAACCAGGCAATCAGGCCCAGCCAGCGTGGGGCTATGGGAGGCAGGTCCTGCGTGACGAGCCCCATCTCCTTCCAGGACAAGGTGACCCGCTGGGTGGCTGAGGGAAAGGCTGTGGC
>JAVJGI010000060.1:70353614-70390855 GCA_035590275.1 Ibycter americanus | reverse complement strand
TTTTGGCTGCCAGGGCACACTGTTGACTCATATTCAACTTGCCATTCACCCAGCCCCCCAGCTCTCTTTCTGCAGGGCTGCTCTCCCACCTCTTGCCCCCCAGTTTGTATGTATATCCAGGTGCAGAATCTTGCACTTTCTCTTGTTAAATTTCGTGTGGTTGTTGATTGCCCAGCTCTTTAACCTATCCAGATATAAATGGGAAAAGGTCCAGTCTGCATAACTGGACAACTACGCAACAGGAGAAGGAGAGGAAATAAATTTTTTCTTCTTGCAAATGGCTTTAAAATTTTTCCAAAGATGTTAAGACAACCTGACATGTCTTTAATAAAGCTATGAAAGATTAATTAATATTCCATTTATATTAATCTACAGTTATTTTATTTTTATATTAGGTCAGATACTGAATTTAAAGCCAGTACAACAGAAAAGTGGTCACTCAGTTGTTAACGGATCCCTCCTGTTATGTACGTACTACAACACTGCAGCTTTTGCCATGGAAACATGAAACTGCTGAGTGTGATCAGATGCTGGCAGCGAGACAAAACAGCAGCTTGGAGAAGTATTAAAACTTCTCCAAAGGTTTTGTAATATTTTCCATAAAAGTATTTTAAATAGTAGCCCAGCCTCACAGAAGTCATCCTGGGATACTTCTACCTGAGCCAGCCCATGCAGTAGCATTATTTAGTCTTTGGAGGTAGAATTATACTGGACCCTTCCTACTGCTCTACTGATAGTCTTGGCATTCTGTTTGCAGACAAATATGATCTCTTTATCCCATCTCTTTTACCACGCATGACCCTGCAATGCCTAAATGCTCCTGTTTGAACTACCTCTATGTATTTTTAAAGATTCTTCCTTTATTTTTCCCAAAATATCATGTGGTATCTATTCATGCAAATAACAACTGACTAACAAAGTGCTACCAATCATTGACATATCCTGTGAAGTTTAGGTTTGCCTTCAAATTCTTTTTAGTTTGCTTCTTATTTTGGTGTGGCAATAAACAGCTTTAGATTAAAGTTGCATAGCTGGCAGAGTATGTTTATACTTAGGAGCTGTCTATAGAAATAAAGATTAGCATGAAGGGTTTACTGGCTCTTCTGTTAGGATGCTGATCTTTTGAAGCTACATTGTAGCCAGCAAACACATATTTACCTACAGAATTAGCACTGCCATTTTATATAAGGATATACTAACACTTAGGGTAGGAATAAAAGACTAGTTTTCTTTCTCGACCAGTTTTGCAGTAATCCTGTCTGGGTCAAAACAATTTGAGAGGGGAGTCTTATAGTGAAAAGATACAGTTACTGCAATACACTCAGAAACAAGAATATATTCTGCCATTTTTCCTTCAGGCTTAATATTCTTAAACAGAAAATTTAAAATGGAAGAAGTTTTATCTGTGTCTATATATGCATGCTTTTTTGCTTATCTGTGGGTGTGGGTACACACACATGTGGATACATTGGTACATGTAGGTGTGCATTCCCAGAGGCTTATATATATATTGTACTACGATGCATTTTAATGCTAATTAAATAATAAAATTTTTCTTCTTCATCTCTGGCTTTTGGACTAATATCTCATTGAAACTCCAGTTTGTAAAGGCTTTAGGATTCCTCAGCATTCTTTCACTTTTGTGCATTGTGTTTGTTTGGGATCTGACCTAAATCACTGCATCCCATGGGAGCACAGCTGGACAGAGGTTGTCTCTTTCTGCAATGTTTGGACAGGAACACACTGCTATGTTTACAGTGAGAAGAGCAGGACAGCCTTGATGTCAACAAATATTCTCAGCCATCTCCTCAATATCAAAGCTGCATAGTAATTACTATTATTATGATATGTAACTATTGATTATAGCATTTACTATGCACAGTGATAAAATAAAAAGGTATGCATAGGTGTGCAATACATGTTTTTCTGTAATGACAATCATAACTTCTGTAAAAAATTAGACTCTAGAAACATCACAATTCTTCTAAGTGTACATAGACATCTCTTCTTTTTTCTGCCAATTCTTTCCTTGGCTGGTCAGGCAGTGGCTTGCAAAGGTTGCTATCTCCTTTGTGCTTGGCAAAAAGGAAAATTTTTGTATATTTTTCAAAAGCAGCAATTAACAGCACAGATGTTAATTGTGGTGGTTTTTTTTAATGAAAAATGCATGTGTAATATTCAGTATGCACTTCTTGGAATAATATTTGGTGAATTTTGAAGCTGATCAAGATTTAACCAAAGATATCCTCAATCTAAATATCCTGGTGGGTGGTAATTCTCCAAACATATGAAACTGTGTAAGGGACTGACTGCTCTGCATGCAGTCATTGTAGCTGTCTATTCTACCAGTCGTAGGCATTCTGTTTTGCACTATCATATCCTTTCCACTCTGATTTTTTCTGCTGGATTAGCTTTAACATTAAGATGATTTGGTATTCTCCTATTGGTGTATATATAAATGGAGACGAATTTTAATATTGGTGTTTCTATTAATTTTCTTCCCAAGCAACCTCTGCCACAACATGCTTAGACTGGAATGCAAGGCATAAACTCCCAAAAGTTTTCAAATGACACCGCCTTAGAATAGGCCTTTGGTGAAGAATTAATTATAGTGAATCGTATCTGAACATCTGTGCTGAACTGATCAGCTACATCGCTAAGACTTCGCTTTGTTACTGCAGTGCCAGTCCTGAAGCTGCAGCTAGTATGTGTTCCTGCAGAACTTCGAGGGGAAATATCCCCCAGTCCTTTGCATTGCTGTATGTGAAGCAACACTGTGATTCCTGATCAGTTAATCATACAACCACACTCTTGTCCAGAGCATGAAAGAGGAGAGTGATATGCATTAGTAAAAGTTCTTTTTCATCCACGGTGCCTAAATCCATGTAGTTATATGACAGCTTATACACGTATTAAAGCCAGTTAGCCCCAGAGGAAAACACTATTAATGTATCTAAGAAGCTTTTGTGTAGGTAGAAGTGACAACTCTGCTGTAAAAACATCATGCAATAAACCGTAAAACCCTTATCTGACTGGGATGTGGACACTTCTGGTTCTGAAACAGACATGCCAGACAAATGCAAGGGACCCATACAAAACAGTGCTGCAGAAGTATCCAGCCTTTTCACTTATACAGACCTTCCCATAAAGGCATGATCTGAACTACTAAAATGATCTAGAAAAGTGAGCAACTATAAAAGTGCATGATAAGTTCAAGAAACTAAGACCACAGTCTGTTGGTTTTTTCTGAGCTACGGGTGATCAAAGTCAAACTCAGTGATCCTTTCTGTCAAAAGGTTTGTGTGTCAGTGTTTGGGAAGCGCTGATTTAATGACACTAAAATTTTGAATTTCTCACTTTTCTGAAATGTTTATATTGAAAAGAGATGGGGAAAAAAGAAACAGAAGTCTAAATAATCCATTCTGATATTTTCAAAACAGTATTTTTAATTCAAAAGAATATTTTTAAACATTCGTTCGTTTCCCTTTTTTTAAAAGTCTATGAATGCAACTCCATCATGGATCAAAATAATATTTGGTTTTGATAAAACTAAACTAGTGTCTCATTTTTAGTTCCACCAGTGAACATTAAAACTTCAACCATCAGTTGTTTCTTTCAAACCCTTTCACAATTTCATCTATATAAAATTCTAAAGTAGCTGCCTTGTATTTTACAGAATTTAAAGATTAAAATTAATCTACTTAACATGATACTCCACTCTCTTGATAATAAAGACCATGTTCTCCATTACTAACTTTTTTTCACTTCCTACTCAGCATTAGGAATATTTGATGTGTTATTATACCATTGAAACATTCTCTTTTAAGAAAATAATCTATAAAACTCTTTCATGTGTTTCATTCCAAAGGAACATTAAATTAATTTAGAAATCATTGGTAATAAGAGAGAGAGATTTTGACCTTGATAGGTTAAAACTGAAAACAAGCATTATGTGAATATGTGATAAAGGCACAGAATTGAAAAGATTTGGGTTTAATTCCTGCAGATACCACAGATGTACACAATTATGGGCAAATGTCTGTGCTTTGTAGCAGGTTCAGTCAATGTAAGGCTCTCAGTATCCTCCCTATGGTCAGCAATATGAGACCTCTCAGAAAACACAGCAGCATTCTTCCAGTGTGGATGTCTTGAGATCCTTAGAAGATAGAATAGAATCATTTAGATTGGAAAAGACCTTTGAGATCATTCCGTCAAACCATAGACTAAACACTGCCAAGCACACCACCAAACCATGTCCCTAAGTGCCACGTCTACACATCTTTTAAATACCTCCGGGGAAGGTGACTCCACCACCTCCCTGGGCAGCCTGTTCCAGGGCTTGACAACCCTTTCAGTGAAGAAATTT
This sequence comes from Ibycter americanus, assembly GCA_035590275.1. Taxonomy (NCBI): domain Eukaryota; kingdom Metazoa; phylum Chordata; class Aves; order Falconiformes; family Falconidae; genus Ibycter; species Ibycter americanus. Next base: position 70,386,489 of record JAVJGI010000060.1, on the reverse strand, counting down.
TTCCTAATATCCGATCTAAACCTCTCCTGGAGCAACATGAAGCCATTTCCTCTGTCCTGTCACTTGTTACTTGAGAGAAGAGACCGACCTCCACCTTGCTACAACCTCTTTTCAGCTAGAAGTATCCCAGGATGACTTCTGTGAGGCTGGGTTACAATTTAAAATACTTTTATGGAAAATATTACAAAACCTTTGGAGAAGTTTTAATACTTCTCCAAGCTGCTGTTTTGTCTCGCTGCCAGCATCTGATCACACTCAGCAGTTTCATGTTTGAATGGCAAGAGCTACAGTCCTGTGGTAGTTACGTAGTGTGTTACAGGAGGGATCCATTAACAACTGGGTGACCACATTTCTGTTGTACTAGCTTTAAATTCAGTATCTGACCTAAAATATCTGTAGCTGAATTCAAATGGAATATTGATCAGTCTTTCATAGCTTAATTAAAGATATGTCAGGTTATGTCTGTAATGCGTCAGAACGGTTTAGATGTCTGCACCAGATCATAAACTGCACCCTGGAGCTGTTTACTACTTTATTTTGACTATAAGAAGAGAGTAATGTTCAATTATTCAGTCATCTGCACAGGTGTATCTAGTGACATGGTAGGTACACTGGAGGATCCAAGATACCTGTTGCAGGGCTGACATGACGCAGAAACTGCAGGAGTGTTTTGCTTTTCTGGACTGGCAGCTAGAAAAAAAAGGGGATACATGAGGGCATGTCAAATGATACTACATTAGGCATCTGAGTGAAGCCCTAGATTACTAGCTCAGATGCTAATGTAATAGTGAACTTATGGAACTTTGGGTTTTATCTGTATAACAGGGTAAAATTTTGGCTCCCTTGCAGGAGTGTTGTGAAGACAGCTTCTCAAGTGTATTTCTCTTCTCGTGCTTCCTTTATATCCCTCAGAGTTGGCAGAATTTTACCCACAGAAATTTTTACTATTTATTAGCTGCAACTCAGTAACCTAGTCACAGAGCTGAACAACCAAAGGAAAAGAAAGATTTGGCTGCACAGACCATGTAATTTCCAAATTTGCCTTAAGTTGCAGTTGAGTTCTAGAAAGGCACTAGTACTGAGAATTCAGCATCAGCACCGTCATTCAGAGCTCTTGGGTTTATGAGTCATAAAAACTGCTTGAAAAGCACTCTGGTTCATTTCTGTATGTATTAGAGAACTGATTGAAAAAGAAAGCTTTTAAAATCACCTCTCTTCTTGATTTTCCAAATTAAAAACCTGATATGAAGAACAATCATGGCTTTTCTGAAATAAATCTCTTTAGAAGGAGAGATTTTTCCCCCTTTCCTTAATAATTAGAGTAAATCATATTGGGATAATAATATTCAGCATTTTTACTTCTTCTCTTCAATGAGATCCAGAACTTGAGAGCCTTAAATCCTCACTATAAGACACCCCTTGATGTTGTTTTAACCAAAGCTGTTTACTCAACCTCTGATTTTTAAATAAAATGACTACCATGTTTTAATCTACTCTGAGACTCAAATAGCAGAAAACTGATTGCACAGAAGACAATCAAAGAACATTTTTTTCAAGACAGAGAAAAAAAGGCATAGCATTTTCTAGTATCTCTGCATACTCCTTCTCACACTCACACATGCACACACTGTGAAGTAGGTGGGGAAATACATATTTTCTGAAGAATCCTGCCTTTCTTTACGTATACATAACTGTCATGTCAGAAGCAGGATTCATCGTCTCCTGATAAGGATGCAAATTCAGCTGTCAATACATAAATGTCTGCATGTGATCTGGGTGTATAAGCTACAGCTATGGTCAAAGGAGTTCAAGAGCTCAATATAGTTGCCAGAAGGTCTCCGCATTTAGTGTTTGTGCTGTTTGAGGTGTTCTACAGTATCCAGTGATTGTGAAATCATGGGATAATTCAGATGTGAAGGGACCTCAGGAGGTCTCTAGTCCAACCTTCTGTCATCTATGAGGCCATAGGGTCATCCATAAGGTCCGATCAGGGGTTTTTATCTGGTCAGGTCTTGAAAAACTCCACAAATGGAGACTACATCACCTGTCAGAAACATGTATTACTGTTGAATGTCCTGATTAGTGAAAAAAAATGTCTTGATATCCCACCTGAACCTTGCTGACATTGAGTTGGCACATGCAGCACAGGAACTGTAAGAAAACCATGCCCTACAGAAGTGGCAGCTGGAGACAAAGACCTAGTAACAGGTCAGCCAAATGGCCCTGCAGCCTCCATGGATTGTTCTGGTTAGAGCTCCTCCATCTATAACAGGAGCTTAGACACCTGTCTCATATAGATTTAGAGGTGGGATTCCATTGCCCAAAATTACTTGCCGCAAAATACCTACTTTCCAGCAGCCAAAACATAGAGGAGTTCTTCAAGTCTGATGTTGCACTTGTAGGTCTCATAGATGCCTGAATAATTGGGGTATCTCAAAGAACACTAAAAGTGTAGGCAGTTGAAATCAGGGGATATAGGATACCCAAATAAATTTATTCAGTATCTTCAATCAGACTGGTTGAAGGAAGTTCTATATTATTCCATTCTTGACTGCACCATCATGCATTGGCCTCACAGACTTCTCATACACAGACATCAGACTCTGCAGAGTTTTACCAAGAGTTCCCAAAAGCTTCTGGAGGAAAAACGAACATGCCTTTACTTTCAGCTGTATCAAATATCTGATGCTACCAGGCACTGCCAAAAATGAAGGTTCAAACCCAAACTCATCTACTAGGACCCTTTAGTCAAATATAAAATGAAAATTTGCATGCAGCTGAAGATGACCATTTAAAACACTGAAATAAATATGAAGTTTTCTATTACGGTATTTTAGATGATCCTAAATGATTAGATTATCATTTTGCTATCACACAGCTGGATAATCATATGAAAATATTAGAATAGGTCATTCAAAAAAGTAAATTGAACTACTCTTCTTTTTTTAAAAAAAAGATTTAATAAAAATAAATCTTTTGTTTGCAAGTCAGATATTTTTTCTGTTCCTTGAAACACTATAAATACCAATTTATTTTTCACTATGAGGCTAGTCTTTGGAGTAATGGAAAATAATTCTCCTCATCTTTAATAAATAAATCATTGTGGGAGGCTCTGCATGATAGTTTGATCCTGCATAGCTATTTCTTCTGATTGTTAGCCAGGTTGTACATTTTAATTCCTGAAACACTATTAACTCATAATCATTTGCTTTTAGACCTTTCTGATAACTTTGCTTTTTCATTAATTCCTTTTCACTGAGGTAATAAGGAATTACTTTGTTTAATGATTCTCTAAAGATCCAAGAAGGCTAAATATCTTAATAAGGCAATTTTATTTCACAAATAATATTGCAGCCACCAATATCATTAAATTTTAATGTTTTCTGCAGTAGGCCATGTCCCTAACAATGGGGTATGCAATATCCTCATCCAGAAGCAATTTTGGCAAAATGAACCTGTCCTTTCCCAGAGCTAAGTATCAGTCAGTGGAAATTCATCGAATATATTGTTTACTCTGACAGAATATTTAATATCCCAAGAAAAAGAGAAGAACCCTGATCACTGACTTCCTTTGGAGTAAAATTCCCCATGAGCTCTGCTCCTGTGGCCAGTTAAGCTATCAAATCCCTTGAACACATCCTTAAAGGCAAAAAGCTCACGTCATGGCCACACTAAGGTGAGACCCTCCCAGAGACCCTTCTGTGACCCACCCTTCAGGCTGCTTCATGGCCGCTGAGGCTTGCAGAAAGTTCAGTGGGCTCTGTGTGTGTCAAAGTCTGGCCTGTGGGGAGTAACGGTGGCAGAGAAGTCAGTCCTGCAAAAAAGTGTGTGACTTGCCAAGGCAGTGCCGTGGAGCGTGGTTTAACACAAGAGGCAGAGGCACATGCTGCAGTAGGTCTCTGGAATACAGCCTTCCCCTCCTGCATTGGTATGATTTCTCCTTGGGACTGAGCTTCTCTGGATGCCCTGCTTGCTGTGGACTTTACGTCCTTGAATTTTTTACTGAAATGCCCTGAGGAATTTCTTCCCTCCTAGTCCACTCACCAAGAGCAACTCTGTTTTCTATACTCTTTACAATAGTTAGGATCCTTCTTTGATTGTAGGTGTAGCCTCAGGAAAGGAAATTCTTTTCAAATTGTCTATCCTCTAATCAAAAATTTCCTTGTCTTCTGTGAGAGAGTTCAAATTTCATCATTGTTTTGCCTTTCCTACTTAGTTCTTTTAAAAAATTCTCCCTCTCTGAAGCAGTTAAGTTTGAAAATCCTTTAAAACTAAAACAAAATCAAGAAATACCTTGCTTTTTGCTTAGTAAAATCCTGTGAGTTTACTCAGTGTTATAATCTGCCCTGCAATTAACAGCGATCCCCCTGAACTTCTGCATGTTGTCAGAGCCCAGGTAAATGAATTAATTTTAAACCTGTGACATGAGATACACAGCCATGGAAATGGAGTTGCAAATGAACTTGAAATTTTGATATATATTCCCCGCTCTACCTAAAGATATAGCATATAGACTTAACATACAATAGCCTTTGAATTATATCATATCATAGCATAAATGTGTTTTGGTATTTGACTTCAATATCATTTATTTTTTATCTTTCTCAGAATTACTAGCTGGAACAAGGGGAAGATGTCTCCTGCATAGGGAGCTTATAAAGCAGTTTTTGGCTGCGCTTTCTCTTCTTTACACAGAATATTAATAGCTTTCCACCATCTAGATAAATGTTTCTAAACTAGTGGTTATGGACCCTTGTCTAATCCAAGCCATTACAGGACAAGTTCTGAGATGGACAACATTTCCAAGTACCTGGGATCCATAACTGTGGCCTGTAAATATATTAGCAATCTGAAAAAGATTAGGATATGCTGCTGTAGCACTCCAGCCTATACCAACAAGATAGCACTTCTTCCAATGGAAGGAAATATTACAGAAATCACAGCTAAGTCAAACAGCTTGATCTGGTAAATAATAAGCATTTTGTAGGAACCTCAGGGTATTTCATGCATGTAGTGTCATAAAACAGTCCAAGGACGTTCTGCATGCATGCAGTGTATTTCTATTCCCTGCAGTTTTTGTAGTGAAGTTTCCAAGCTGTGCGTAAGCAATAGTATAATAGGATCTCTATTCATTTCTCCTTCAGGAATGCTGTGCATATTTACTTACTCATATTCCTTCTATTTCCCCCAATTGCTTTGCTGGAAAACAAGTATTCACTAATAATTTGTCTTTTTCATCTGTTTATTTTGGCAAGCAAGTTTGATATTTTTCTTTTATTTTGCTCTGATATTTTCCTTCCCTTTTTGTGAACAACAGGATGCAGACTCTGAACCAAGGTGTCCAAGGATGTCTTCAGTGTGCCTTTTATCAGTAAAATGTCTCAGTCTGGGAAAAAGGATGGTCCTATGGATATTCATTCAGAAAATTGGATCCAATATTTGGTTGTGCTAAATGCCTCTTATTTGGCATTCGGAGCCAAATTTGGAAGTATGAAGCAACAGCAGCTAGAGCCAAATCCTCAGAAATCCTCAGAAAGGCTGTCAGTTCACATTATGCTGCCTGAGGCCAGACTCTGAATGCTGTATTATCCTGATGATGTTGCTACTTATTTTGATCCCTAAAGAGGAATTAAGTTCTTTGGTCATTTCCATGTATTTTCCAGGTTACTTAGAGGACTGTGCTTCAATTTTTTATGGACATTATCATCCTGTCGGTCAAATTGGGTCTCTTCTTACACCCTTAAATCTTTCAGTTATTTAGCTTGCAAAGCTTTCTGTTTCTCACTACTTCAGCAAGCGGTTTCAAAGTCCGTAAACAGAGATGTGTGTAAAATCACCTCATCATCATATGTTGGAGGGCATTCAGATCTTGTGGGTTTGGGGTTTTTTCCTCCCTGCATTTCTCTGAAATCCCTATCGAGGTGCAAATCCAGACTTCAGTCTTCTCTGAAATGTCTCACCATCCACCAGCTCCAGATTAGGTACAGATGTGTTATCTGAGCCATACTCCCCATCTTAATCCTCTCTCAGTTCGAAGATATTTATTATGGACAGTGAGAGGTTTGAGGGTAAAGAAAGAATCTGGGAAGAGGTTGAACTGGGTGGAGCTAATGACACACTGATTCTTCAGTATCATCTTGCAAGTGTCAATAGCAATCTTCCCATATTCCAACATAAGGAATGAAACCACACTGCAGCCTCTGGGGAGGCCTTTCTTATTTGCAATAGGCAATCTAAGTTCAACCAAGCAACAGTACATTCAAATTGAGCTTTTGCTGTTTCACCTGAGCAAAAAGCTCCTTGAAATATTTCAGGGTAACCAACCAGCCAAATCTTTCTCTCCTTTCCAAACAGTTTGAAGCACAGATTCTGACATACCACTCCTTTCACTCTTCTCTCCATTATTCTCTAAAACAAGCTTTCCCCAAAGCAGAAAGTTGTACCACAAAAATAAGGACATAGCATGTATTTGATCAGATTGAACACAAGTTTGACAGCAATATTGTCTTCTATTTTGATTTTTGTGTAGTTAGAAAACTCTCCTGAATAAGCCAATGAAGTCTTCTTATATTTTGAAAAAATAAATACCTGTCATGGCTCAGATAGTCACATTAAAAAAAAAAAAAAAAAAAGGAGCAAAGAAAAGGGAAATAAATGTGATTGTGTAATCTCCTGGTACATAAAAATTTGCTGGATGTTTAGAAAAAGGGATGAATTTGAATCTGAGATCTGTGAGAACTGGAACCTGAGATCCGTGAGGGATATTCTTGGATGCTGTTGCACACCTTTGACAGAAAGGACCTCACCCTTACGCTTACCTCCTGCTGCTTACAGAGCCTTTTGCAGGTGGCACACATGAATTTGATGAGAATCGGCTTTTGTTTTCTCACTTGCTAGGCAAATGCATTAAATCACTGGGATATTTTAAAGAAAAGAGGAAATCGTGTCTCTTTTGCAATCTCTTCTGTGTTCTTCAAAGTAGAGAGTTCTGCATGCTGTATACTGAATCCATCTTTGCATTTTCTCTCAGCTCTGAGCCATATATCTAAGCTACAAAGGAGAGGAGGAATTTCAGACACTCTCCTATATCAAGCGGTTTTACACTCACTTCTCAGGGCTATCTGTTATACTGCACGGAGTACTCTCAAGTAGCTAACACTTCCCAGGCACTGGGAAATTTCTTAAACACCATGTAAATCCCTCTGCCTTGGTTTCCTCTTGGCTGGCTCTGCACTGCCAGGGCATGTAGCTACTAGGAATCACAAGGATTTTGTTGGAAATTAGGCCAGAAAACTTGAACCAAGGTGTTTACCTCAGGAGTTTCAGTTTCTATTTCAGGAGCCAGGCACAGAGAAGCAAATTTCTAGGTACTTCAGCCGTTTATTAGAGCCAACATGAGTCCTTTGTGGTGAAAGTCACCAGAAAATTATGGTCCAAAGTATAAGACAACCTTCAAAGATGTAGATATATGTTTTCCCATCAGTAATAATCCATCCAGATGAAGATCTCTTTCAAGTCCTTTCTAGCTACTTCACAGCATCTCAGCTACAAAAACAGCCAACATACTGAAACTAGCACATATTTTGAAAATTGACAGTCAGAAAAACTGATGAAAGATAATGCAGTAGCAACAATGAATCAGATTAATGTGGACAACATGGGGAACATTCCACCTACGCAGGGAGCAGTGCCTGATATCAGAGGGCTCTTTCATCTCTGGTAACAAGACCCAGTGGCTGAGAGCCAAAACTTCAAACTGGAAATGAGATGCAATTTTTTAGCAGGAGCATAGTTAACCATTTGAACTGTTTACTAACAGATGTAGAATGTACATCTTCATTCAGAGTCTTAAACCACAGGTGATTCTCTTTTGAAATGAGAAGCAAATGAGTTCACAATGAACTGAAAGTTGTCAGGGTGATTGCAGTACGTACTGGGTAAAACCTAGCTGAGTTACGGGGATGGTCAAATTGATAATGGCCTTAAAAAATTCATGTTTCTACTAGTGAGGAGTATAGCTAGAATATACTTCTGCTATGGGAAACCAGAATTTAGTCTGAAGATTTTGAATGAGTTTTAGGAGCTTGAGTATTGTAGAAAAACCTACATTGTTCTGGAGTTATATAATTTTTCATAAAAGCAGAATCCTTTAAGCATTTAAATTTAACATTATGAATAGACCAGATTTCTTTACAAGAAACACTATTTTAAAAGTATGTCTTTATGTTAGTTACAACTTTCATTTTTTTCTGTGAAAAAACATTCTTCCTCTATTCTCAAGTTCTGTTTATTAACATTTTCTGGACCTTTGAATACTTGCCCAGGTGTTCACAATAGATAATACATTAAAACACTTTTTACATATCAAAATAAATCAACAACCTTTTTGAGATGAACAAGAACTAAATCAACCTACATATTTGTTGTGGTGAATAAATTACAGCATTTCAAACAAATAACTGTACCAAAATCCAAAACCTATATATGTAAAAGGCACTAAGAGACCTGGGACTAACAATGATTGACTAAAAACTCTTCAAATTCCAATTAACATGAAGGCACGCCATTTCTTCTGTTGCCATTTTATATTGATCATTGCTTCTCAGAAATCTTTCAAGGGTGACCTCACATCATATGTGTCCAAATTTGTCCAATAGACCATGCAGAAGTGACTCTTCTATGGCTAGTATTTACCACTGGAAAAACTTGCTAATTGGCAGACCTTTACTCATCCCATTCCATCCTTCCTAAACAGATTAATCAGGAAGGCGCCACCTCATGCATTGCCATTTGATTCTACTACAGACATAAGCATCAACGTGACTTCCATATCCAGACACTGTATAATTTAATCATGCTCAAAGGATTTCCATAATTGTATCCACAAACATTACAGCAAGATCAGCTTTCTGCTCCACAAGTTTCAATTAGAATGTGCAACACACCAATGCATTTGAAAAAATAATGAACGCTTCTATTCCTCTCGTCTTCAAGGGCTTTTATACAAATACTTAGCAAGTGAGCACTGCCACTTCTCACTTACTAAATATTGCCTTTTATAGTGTTCCTCTCTCCTGCACTGCATGTCATCCTTCTAATTTCTTGCATTTTGCTAAAGGAGCAGGGAACACCAAATGGTGCTGGAGATTACTAATTAAATATGGAGCCTTTCACTGCTAAGTTACACATAAAATGTCTGGCCTAGGTTGTTCATGGGGCAAAGATGTAACTACTGTCTGCTGGCTGTTCAGTAAGCTACGTGAAAACTGCTGTTAGTTTCAATCCGCTTCCTACTGTATCAGGGGGAACTAACTGACTGAGAGACAGACAAATTAAAGACAACATTTTTGGAAGTGAACAGTGGAACTCCTGAAGATCAGATTGCTTTCTGAACAGTGACGTTGGATCAAGGTGCTAAATTTTTGATATCCCAGTCTGAAAAATGTGGATTAAAAATCTAAACTGCTCATGATATCTTAGCAAGTCTTGGTAAAAATGGGAAATGAAACGATGACTTAAATGCTTCATGCTCAAGAGACAAAGATTTTACAGAGGCTTTAAACATACTTAAAACACAATTAAAGCTATATTCCCAATTATCAAGTATTTCTTTACGGCTTAACAAATCCAAACTCCAAATTACTGAGTTCAGTGACTACTAGGTCATTCTGTTTAATATATAGCTATTTTCTGTCCTACATTAATGCATTAAAACACTTATTATGTAAAGAGCTAACACTAGGAAAATTATTTACAGGATCTGAAGAAATAATGTGGAATATGTTACTCTTCTCATGATTTTGTCAAATTTTGGACTAGATTGAAAATTTAGGAGAAAGAAGAGACTCAACAAGGGTCCGGTATTAGCGTATCAAAAGAAAAAAAGATGCATGAAAGGTACATCAAACACAAGAAGGTGATTTTGAACTGCTACCATGGATTTATTAAGATCGGTCAGGTTTAATCAGCCTGAGTGCCTTCTCTAATGAAATGTCTGATACTGTGAATGAGAGGAGATGGTAGATATTGTTCACCTTAAATTAAGCAGGACTTTAAACACAGTATCCAATAAACCTCCTAGTAACCAAATTAAGGAAATGCAGGCTGGATAGGTTGAACACAAAGTATATGGAAAGCAAACTGGACTACTGGGCCCAAAAGATGGTGGTCAACGATTCCAAGCCTAGCTAACTAGTTCTGTGTGAGAGAGTTCCTCAGGGCTTGATAGGGGAGAACAGTGCCAACTCATTTGGGTAAGACTCTGAACTACTGGGTCTAACTTTGCAATTAGCCCTGCTTTGAGCAGAACATTGGACTGCAGTCCTCCAGAGGCCCTTCCTAACCAGAGTGCTTCTAGGAGGCTAAATATTGAAAATTCACAACCAGTAGTTACCTGGTTTTGGTACTGCTAATCCCTGCTCTTCTTGTTTGATTCTTACTGCACCCTTTTTGATGGCTAACTTCAACATGCTCTTCAAAATATAATTTTCCTGCTTTTGCTTTGTTTGCAGTGACAACAGTTTTCCCAGGTGTCTAAAACAGGTTGCTTTGAATAATGAATTATACACCCTTACTGATAAGTGGGAGTCTGTTGTCACGTCACACAGCTGTCTGGATATCACAAAGGGAATTTATGGGAAGGAGATCTGTTCTTAATGGGGCTGTAGATTTTCCAACCATTAGAATTAGACAACACTGTCCAACAGGTAAGTCTCTGTCCCTTTTCACCACATAGAACTTAATCAATAAAAAGTACATGGGATAATATGACCTAGCCTTTCCAGCAGGAGTCCATCAAGAGTTTCCTAACCTTCCAGTAGGCAAAGCTCACAACAGGAAATAAGGGCAACATAATCCAGCTGTAACAAAAATTGACAAGGGTTTAAGTGTTTGATCAAAGTCCATGGAGACTGTTATTAACTTGAATAGGCATTGGATCATGGCTGTACTCAGCAAAGAGAGTTTCTGCCATAATTCACATTTGTAACATGCTTCCTGAGAGCTGTTATATGATGAAGCTGGGCACTGCCTAAGTATTGGTTAATTATCCTTCCAGCTCAGTGGCTAACTATGTTCTGAAGACCATGACCATAAAGTCACATTTTCAGCAGACAGTAGTGCTCATTTGAGGTGATGAGGTAGTGATATGCCACACTGCCTCTTCCACAAACACGGAAGTACCAGGCACAGAATAGCACCTGACTTCCCAATTATTTTAAGCTTAACTCCTGAGGTAGCGTAAAATCGCACCATCTATCACATTCTGAATTAGTGCTTGACCTGATGGAATTTGTTAATATTTCATTTGCTATTTTAAAGAACAATCTCAGTGATTTTACAAACAATGGATGCTCACATGAAAATGTACAGATTTTCCTCTCTGCTTTCCTAAGGAACACTTGAAAAGGACAAGCTGTAGTACACATGCTGGAGGCCACCTATCTCATAAATTTTGTCTCAGTGATTTGAAAGCAAAAACTTCTGCTTAGTGACTTCACCGCTCTAGCCCTCTTTTTTTCTCCTTTCCTTTTGTTTTCATTTTTGCCAATATTCTAGGTTTCAATCCCTTGTGGTGGGGTATGTCAGCAAAAAATCTATCCAAAGAGCTTTGAAACAAGAATAGTATGAGTATGTGCAATATCAAGCTTCTTTGTATATGCTCAGGAATTCAGGAAAAGAAAGGAAAAAAAAAAAAAAAAGAAGAGAAAAACCCATGCTCTTTACCACCCCTGACTTTTGAGTTAGTAACCAGTCTCAAACAAATATTTATGGTTTTTTTAGGATTACGATAATTTTTTTTAAACTTAGTCATTTCAGGCAGTATTAGAAATATAAAGCCTTAATTCATCAGCTGTGACAATATGACAAATTCTTCACATTTGTTGCCTGGTGTTTAAAATAGGAGATATTAGGCAGAGCTGGTGCACAGTTTAAGCACAGATATGTTCTACCAGTGTAATGGCTAAGAAAAATAAATCAATTAGAATAGTTTGCTAACACAGCACCATTAAATCACATGTTTTCTGTTTCATTTACAGCCATATGGTGAAGGATTCATTTTGCCTTGGCATAAGGACATTTCCGTAGAAGAAAAATTGGATTGACATTTTATTTTTACACCAAGCTAAATTTCCTTGTAAGATAATTATTTATGAAATACGATGTGTAGTTTGATACATGATCTCTGGAAGAGGTTACTAAAGAAGGAATTAAGTGGATATTCTTAGCAGTAGTACATAAAATACATACTCAGGAGTGCTGTAAAGAAAATTGTCTGGTTACCAACATAGGAGCTTCTGTTGTGATAGCTGCTCGGCTGACTGATATTGCTGGGATTTAACCCAATACCTCCACAGAGAAAACCATCAGTTGGTATAACTATAAAGCTCTGCTACCAACAACTGTCATCCTGATGGAATAAGTAGAGAGTGAGGAACTTGTAATACACAATTTCTGTAAATGAAACTTCTAGTATCTCTATGATATTACACATATTGATATGGGAATCACTTGTTGATGCCAGTGATAGACCACTGGGAATTATTACCCTGCTAGTCAGATTGAAATCTTGCCACAAGCCTAAAGCTATTCAAACTGAGATTATACAACTGAGATCTGATCCAAAGATGTTGGCTTTTTGTCACCCATGGCAGTCTTCCCCTTTCCATAACTATCTCTTTCCATAGCAGGCAGCACTATATCACCCTCTAGTCCAAGCTTTTTCCCATCTCAGTTGTTGATGATTCATCACATTATTCTTTTGTGGAGTTAACTGTGTCTGTGACCAATATGCACCCTCTTGGAAGATGGCTGGTATGAAGAAATCAGGAGAGAATAATCCAGCACAATTTTATTAATTTCTCAGCTGCACTCACATTTAATTACTGTCTTAATTTAATACATTTAATCACTGTATTAAAACACTGTCTCTCCCATCTCAGTGACCTTTAGTGTCCAGACTTCGCAGTGGGCTTTTTCCTGCTAGACCAAAAAAGGCTAAAAAATCCAGTATGATTCACTGGAATTCATATTCCCCAGATCTTGAATAACCTTAACAGATTTCCAATGTTGTAATATCCCTTTGAAATCGTAGACTCTAGAACTATAAGTAGTATGACAATATCCATCTTATCAGTACTTTAAAAGAAGATATTTTTTATTTCAACTGTTGCCACATACAAGAATTGTCATGAGTGTTTTTCAATGCAGAAAACCACTGGAGCATCCACTGATTCTTGCTTTGCTATGATCCCTAAACTATTCAAATAACATCAACTCCTGGTGTCCTACTCCTCTGTTGTAGGAATGACTTATTACTTATACTTACATGGATAAAACTTTGAATTTATCTGAATTCAAAAAGCATCTTGATTGCATAAACCTGTTCACTGGGCAATCTTGGTTATAGTATCTGACTACTCCATCATTTTTCACTAATCTTCTGTTCTTTGTGCCTGTCACAGATTTTACTGGCAGTGATGGCATATTTACTACCAGATCACAGGTGAAAATCTTGAGCAGTATCAGGTACATTTTCCATGGTGAATTTTCCCACTAGAAAAAGCTATAATGAAAATTCTCCACAAATAACAACTCTTTAACATTTGTCACTTATACTATTCATCAACTCCTTCTTGGTAATGCACAGTAGTATATTTTTGATTAGAATGTCACAAGATTCTAAATACTTACAAAAGTTTAAATAATGTAATAATAATGACTTGAATTATTCAGGTACTTTTGGCATCCAAAATTCTAATCTCCTCAAATACACTTGTTTCCTCCTCCACCCCCCACCCCCACCCCCCAACCATAAAGTACATTGGCATTACTTAAATTTGAAGCCTTTAATCTTTGTTAATCAAATTAAATTATTTTCCCTTTGGCCTGGAAAAAATGAAATATTGTTAACCAAATATCCCTTGTAAATATTTACAGGTTTTACATTTTGCTGTCACTCTTCTGAGTTTCTTCTGGGTTTTCCTCAGGATTTGTCAAAATGCTCATCAATAGTTGGACTGTGATGTGTAAGTCACCTAGGCCATGCAAATTCCTCGTTGCTTATGTGCAGTAGATGATATATGGACTCAAAGGTACTTCATCATCTTTATGCTGTACAAGTACATTATTCTTGCCTGTTTCCAATTATGGAACAGAAATATTTATTGACTGCTTCTGCTTTCTATACAGGGTTGTTAATTGCATCACCTTCTACAAATTACCCTTTATCATCTCTCATGACACATCTAATCTACTTAGGAAATGCTCCTGTGAAGGAAGTCAAAATATTCTCTCTTGCCCCAGCTTCTCCCAGCTGTAGAAGTGCTATTGAGATTAGTGCAGTGTCTCAGAAAAAAAGCCAACAACCAACATCCAACCCCAACACAAAAAACCAAAACCACCACTACAACAAAAACCAAAGCAAAACAAAACAAAACAGGACCTAGCTGCTTTGATGTTACTATCTCTGTATGTAAATTCATCTGACCATATTTGCTCTCATGCTGTGTCTGTCTTTGCAGAATATTTCTTTCCTCAGAGATTCAGACATAAAAGCTACATCATGAATGTTTTCTTGGGATACATTGTGCCTTTGTATTAAGACTTCTCAATTGCCTTTGTCTTTTTTCAAGATTCTCTATTCCCAAATACAAAATTATCTTTAAATGTTTCTTGCAAAAATGTTACCAGGGAAACAGCTAATAAAAGTCTTTGTCCAGATAAGCTGAAAATACATAGATATTTTCTCCTTCCATTTGTTTTCTTGGAATAAATGTAACTTGCATATAAAATCGATTTTGTATTAAACACTATCAAATCCTTATAATGGTAGTTTTATCTAAACTGTGACAAAATAGAGCAGCCGTGATAAGAACATTATTTGCTGTGCATCCATATAGTAAAAGATATTTGCAGGGCCCACACAGACACAAAGCTGGAGAGATCAAGTTGTTTGCCTGAAGTCACGTGTGAAAGCACATGTGAAAGGCAGGGCACGAGCTATAGGATTTTCCTCCCGCAGCTCAGTACTTTTTCCATAAGGTCGTTGAGAGTTTTTTGTAGGTTTTGTCATTTTTCTTGTTGCTGTTGTTGCCACCTTTTTTGGTTACAGTTGTCAAGATTCTTTGAAAACATTCATCCTTATGGATGGAATATATAATTTTTCCAGAAAGAACTGGAAAGAAAAGAAGGCTATGGGGTGTGTGTGTGTGTGTGTGTGTGTGATCTTTTGCATTTTCTGAACCTAGTTTTAAAACAACAAAAGTGACACAGACCAAAGTATTCATTTGCCATTAGAAAAATGACTGTGCTAAAATCCCAATTCAAGTTCTAAGCACCAGACAGAAGCACATTTCACTTCAAAAGTTCAATAGCTGTAATATTTATGTGGAGACCATTAGTTTTCTTCTAAGGATGAACAGAGGACCAGCAGCTGTAGAACCAAGCTTTCTCCCTCCTTTCCTCTTTAGTAAAAGTTTTTTATTTAAAAAAGAAGCACAAACAAATCTAAGTAAATGATAGTAAAGATTACAAAGGCCATCTACTTGTTTACTATGAAGCTGTTTGCACATGAAGCAAAAGGAGTGTGAAACAGAGAAGGAACATTTTATGCTGGGGGGAAAAAAACCAATGTTGATTCAAATTATTTCCATAGGGGAGCAATGTTGGGAGGCTCCATTAAGCTGCCTGGCACTAGCTGGCAGAAAAAATAAATGAAAACACAGCTTTAAGAACACTGCTTTATTTGCTGATGACCATAAATGGAGCAAAGCTGGAAGGTGTTCAAGATTGCTGACTGGCCGATTGTCACAACTAATTGTTTTTAACATCCAAGTGTTCAACATACTGATATGTGCAACCTGCCAAGCCACAGGCTCTAGCTATTGGGGGTGAAAAGTCTATAAAGGCACAAAGCACTCACTGCTAATGCAATGTATAGTCATGAGTTTAGGCACATCATTTAACACAAATTGTTTTCCATACCCATTGTGTTATTATCTTTGTAAGCAGCTTTGCTACCTGACAAATTAAAGTTCATTCTCTAATATATGATGACAGTGCTAAATGACTGCTTTAATAAGTTTTGTCCAGAAATGTCATTCTTGGTTTGATAGATGTCAATGGAATTGAACTCAAGATTTGAAGAAATACTGAAAGAAGGCTTAGAAACTGACTGGTAGTGAAAGTACCAGTTTGGGAGAACCAGTAGAGCAAATCTACTGTCTGTTGCTTCCTGTGGCTGCAAGTGCAGCTTAAGTACCTTCTGCAAACTTGTGGCACTTCCAGGTATGAATTCAGAAGACTGGAGCCAATTTCCTGCTATATTTTGACATCAGTTATATCACCTGAAGTAATAATTAATCCATCAAGATTAATGATTTTTCCCTTACGTCTATATTAGTAAATGATGTTTTACAACATAGTATATGTTCGTCTTTAACAGTAGCTTTGTAAATACAAACAACAGAAAGATAACTGTGTGAACATACTGTTAGGTAAGTGTAAAGCCCATATTATCAAACCTGTTGAGAGCTTTATGATCATTTCAAGATTTGAATGGCTAAACCAAAATATCTTGCTGTGACTTAATGCTCTGAGAATAGGTGCTCCTGGGTTTCTATTTGAATACTCTGAAAGTGAAGCATATGAGTTTAGTGATGACCTCTAAGTGTATGGACCTCAACGTCTAAGCAATAAAGATTTGAATAATTATAACTACTAGGAGCTTGATTTTTGTAACTAGTCTTAATAGTAAATCTATAAAAATTGAGTTTTGTTATTTGCTGTCTGCTACTTATCATGCTTCACTCACTCCCAGGTCTGATTTTCCTATCCTACAAATGGGAAACAAGTTTCCCCTCACAGCCACTCACCCAGAATCACTTTGGTTTCTGACAATGGGCCTTTCTCTCTGACACCACATCAGTGATAACAGAGGCTCTGTTAGCCAAACCGTGATCTAATCTCCTCTTCAATTCTACCATTGTCCTCAAAATGTGATCTCAGTGACACCAGGGTAAATGTCCATCAGATTCACTGGCCTAAAAGATATATGAGAGTGAGGGAGCAAAACCTGAAAATTCTTTTGCTGCAGAGTTGGAGTTCCAGGTTTATTTTATCCATCTGAGCTTCTTTATTAATCTGGCTGTAATTTTTCATTCACCATTTCCATGTTCAAAATTGAGTGTTTTTTCTTAAATTATTTTTTTGCACATTTTTTTTCTTTTTGAAGAATCCTGAACATTTGTATTTAAAACAGTTTATCTCCTCACCTCCCCTCTCCCCTTTCTAAGCTCTAACAGTCAGAGCCTAAAGCCATTACGCTGTCCCCTTTCTACCTCTTGGCAAGTACTTAAATATCGTATTACACAAATCAGAACATCTCTCAAAAAACAAACTATGATTAGAGCATTTTCTAAGCCCACGTGTTGAATCTCCTGCTGGGCTATGGGCAGCCATTGCAGTTATCACAGTTAGCCATTGTTATCTATTGTACATATTTTCTTTTACTACAGATCAGCTCCACAGATTTTCTTTCTCACTTCTCTTGAAAGTCCCTCTAGTTAGTTGATATCCTTCTAGGAATAAAATGTTCAGAACAGACCATAAACCATTTAAAATGTAAGATTTCAGAAGGGCATGGAGCATAAAAA
Source organism: Ibycter americanus (assembly GCA_035590275.1). Classification (NCBI taxonomy): domain Eukaryota; kingdom Metazoa; phylum Chordata; class Aves; order Falconiformes; family Falconidae; genus Ibycter; species Ibycter americanus. Next base: position 70,368,835 of record JAVJGI010000060.1, on the reverse strand, counting down.
TAAAGACCACGTAGAACTATAACTGTGAGGAAATATGACTGAAACTAGGTACAATTTGTGTGTTGCTGGGGGGAAGCAGATCACAGTAGACACCCACATACAATATGTTGTCTACCATCATTCACAAGAGCTTCCAGACACCTCCCACCCATCTAAGGTATTTGTCTTAGATTCCTTTCCCCTCTTTATGCATTAGTGCTGCCTCTTCGTGGTTTAAACTTTCTCTCTGCACACTCCTCCAACCTGCTGTAATTTGTTCCTTGCTTGTCTTTGCTTCTTCACTTTATGTCATCCATCAACTGTGCTCTTAAAATAAATCCACCAGACATAAACCCATTCACATGCTCAATGGAAAATCTTGTTCAAAATTCTAGAGATTCAAAGAAGGGATTTAATGATCATGGAAATTCAGCGAATATCCATTGTAAAGATAAGTACTATGAGTACTCCAAGTGTGCAAGTTCCAAATCTGTTGCTGCACCATCTAGAAATGGGAAGCTCTTCTCTTCATTTAATGGGTAGCAAAATAACCCAAGCCTTACCTAGGTCAGTGACACAAAAAAAAATCATAATGCCATTAGAATCCAGTCTGCTTCACTGAAGAAGAGATAAAAAACTCCCCTGCATGCAATTATGGATAGGACTGCCTCCAGGACTGTCATATCAAAATAATTCTAAATGAGCATCATAAAAACATTTGAGAAAGTAAATTAAATTTGCTATGTTTTTCTCACACAGGAGAAACATCAGAGCTAATCCAAATTTGAAGTCTCATTGATATTATGAAGATGATTTGAAATAAATGTCATTGGTACCTTCTATGCTAAGGCCAGACTAAAGACACTTCAGGGTAAATATGTCTTCATGTCAAATATGTCTTCAACTGTCTTCTTTAAAATGTCTTTTAAATATCACACTAGTTCTTTGGCTAAGCAACTTTTGATCTCATTAGTGACCGAGACAAAACAAATCACAACTATCTGGAAAGTAGAACTAGAAACTAGGACCAACCCACCAGAAAGTTAAATCCAATATGTTTAACCATAGTTAATAATTATTCTTTCAACAAAATCAACACTGGACAAACCATTGAACAGAGAGACAAAGTCATTTGACAACTTTGTGACTGAAGAGACTACAACAAACACTGTGACCACTTAGGATCAAATCAAGATTATTTTAATTGATAGTCTAGAGGACTGCTGCTAACATACACATTCCAGGTGCCCACTTAAAATGTGATGTGATGAATTCCAGTTGGAGACGGTACCTGACATGCTATCTTGTGTCAGCTGTCTTTCACTTCATATTCATCAGCTCTGCCCTTACCACAGACTCTCATCAAAGGTATAGACCCTCTGCAGTAACATGAAAATGGCCTTGGGAGCAGTAAAATTGATCTCAGTCATTGTGAAACATCACAGGTAAGCACGGATTCCCCATTTCTAGGTGTTAGGATATACAGGTGATGAGAACTGGATTTTGCCTTTCAGTGGCTTAAGTTTCAATGATCTAAAATGAGATTCAAGCCTCATGATTCTCAAATCAATTCAGAAAATGGAATTTGAGCAAGTTTGATTTTTTTTTCTCACCATTTTTATCCCAACAAATTTGATTTAGATCTTGAAAAATACCATATGCACTTTAATTTACGGGTGTCATTCTACTTTGCATTGCTGACTAGTGTCTGCAGTTTCCTACTTATAACTTTTGCATTTGATTCTTTGATTGCTCAGGTTGTTCACAATAACAAAGACTATCTTCATTTAGTCCAGCAAAGATTAATGTAATATTGTTTAATTCAAAGCAAATAGATTAGTCAACAAACAATAATTTGTGTTTCCATTATAGCGATTTTTTGGTGTTTGAAACACACTTTGACACAAACCTGGGAACTATCACTAGCATCGAACAATTACAAATAAATAAAATTATAATTTAAATAATAAATAAAATTAATACTGATCAAAAAGTAATAATTTTATGACAAAAACAATCAAAACTATATTGATCAAAATAATAGATATATTTTGATCAATCCAAATCAAATTAAATACAAATGTGGATGTAGTTCCTATTAGACACTTATTTCCCTCATTTCAGGCTGCCAAGATTTTGGTGAATGTTATCCTGTTGATTACTTCCCTGGGGAAATGGTTCAGCTGATAAGAAACCAGTGATGGCATCAGAGGAAACTTGTCCCATGAGCAGCAAATTTAATCAGAGGTACCATGGGCCTTAAGCCCTTGGCAACAGGTGGGGTGTGACTGAAATCTGGTATCTAAGAGAAGGATTTTGAATGCAGCTTCAGATTTTCAGTGCTTCAATTTTGCATATTTAGTTTGAGCTGTCTGGCAGTGGGTTTGTATATTTTGATACAGATTTTTTGAAAATTAGGATCTTTTAGAAGCCAAAACTGTCCACCAAACTTGTACTTGTCGAAGTTCTCAAAACTGTCGTCCATTACCAAAGTAGATCTTATTGCTTTTAAATCAATCATTTTTGCACAGCCTGAATGTTCTAGAAAAACATTCAGAAGGAAACCTCCCCGGTGTCTTCAGAAACTGAAATGATGCATGGAGATGATGACCCATGCCTTTTTGACATTTTGAGAGAAGACTCATGGCTCTCCTCTCCTAGTCAGATGCCTGAGAACAATAAAATACCCCAAAGGTTAAGCTTGCCTCCAGAGCACTAAGTCTACGGAAAGAATTAAAAAGCCAGAGAGAGAGAGAGAGAGAGGAGGAAAAAGAAAATATATTTCTTGTTTTAATGACATGAGAAGAAATCACACATTTAAAAATTCAGCAGTCCCTTTTTGATTCTTGGCCGCAGTTTCCTGTTAACACTTCTATCAGTCACACGCATTTGAAGCATGTGGCGACACATATTGGAGATATGAAGACATGTTTTCTGCATTTGCAGTTTCCCCTCTTAAAAGAGCTTTTCAGTTTTATCATAAATCTGGAGAAAACCCTGTGATGAAAGATTTTTTTCTCCCTTTTTTTTCTTTATTCATCACTGTTGTTTTATTTAGTGTGCTCCTTAACGAGGATGCTAATATTTTTTTGGTTCTAGGATATCTTTCAAGCTTAATGGAGCCAACATCAGGCATCACCTCCAGTTAAGCCTTCATTAAACATAAATATCAACCATTATACTTCAATAAAAAGGGAAAACTCATGTAAAAGTTGCAACAAAAAAGCTCCTGTTCTTCACTCTTAAACATGAATAGACCTGGACAACATATAAAATGACCCAAGAGCTAAATTAGCGTAATACTGAGTCACCCCTACTAAGCTCCATTGGTTTCAAATATAATTCACTTTTGAGTACCCATTAGTCTAAACAAATAAATGCAGGGAGAGGAAAAAAGACCATATGAAAAAATATCAGTTCTATGTAAAAGACCACTGAGGTAGCCTAAAAAATCCTGAACAGTTAGTGGAGGAAGATTGTTGCACGTCAGAAATGTGTAAATACCTAAACAGACAATGTGTGGGCAAATAAATGTTGGGTGCACAGGTTCATTTATGTGTATTGACAAAAATGGAAATAGAGAAACTCTTCTAGAGTATTATGGAAAAGCAGAAATATCAGTCTAGATCTTTTTAAGTTCCTTCTCTTCATCCTATTTCCTCCCCCACAGAAAGTGCCAGTACAAGTGCTTGAAACACTGTTGTGGCAGACTGGCACGTGACTGACCATGTAGTAACTTCATACCTGGGCCTGATCCAGAATCTCAAAAAAAAAGCGGTCCTTGAAATGAAGCCTTATCCAGGTCAGTTGTGCTCCACAGAGATATGTGAAGGCATTTCATCTGTGAAATAGTACTCTCAGATGTCAAAATTCAGATCGATCTCAGTAAACTGGAGATCTGGGTTTAAATCAGCAAATTAAATTTAATAAAAAATATGAAAGATGTTACATTTGAAAGAAGGAAATCCAGCAGTGAGATTAGAAAATCGTTATGCTACTACAAAGCAGTATCAGATCTGAAGGAATACAGCAAATCACAAACGTAATAAGAAGCAAAAATCTGTATTAGTTTTAAAAAGGCATGAAGCAATGTGAAATGTATTATTATAAGATTTGTTTATAAGGAAAACATGGGGTTTTTTATCTGTAAGGTGATAAGAAAGACTGAGATAAGCTAGAAAAAAGTCCAAAGGAGACTAGAGGACAATAAGAGGTTTAGGAAGCACATCCGAAAATATAAAAGTTTAAAAATATTAGATTTATTTAATCTATAAAAGATCAAACAAAGACATGATAACAATCTTCCAATAGCTGTTGGTTTTACAGTAACAATAAAGGATGTTAAGAAGAGTGATCAATTGTTCAGAGTTCAGCAGTGGTCAAACAAGAAATAATTGGTTTAATTTTTAGCAACAAAGATTTAAGTTAGATACTAGCTAAAACTTTCAAAGAGTGTAACAAAGCACTACAGCAGGTTACCTAGATGCACTGCAGAATTGCCTTTCTTGGAGATTTTAAAGCAAATATCTGTCAGAGGTGGCCTCACTATACATTACTTGCCTTTTTCAGTGCAGGGTATGGGATTAGGAGGCCAATTAAGATCCTGTCCAGCTTAATTTTTGAAGATTTACAGTACATAAGATCATGAGCTGTGATATATAAACCCTTTTCTTGAAGACATATCAGAAAATCTATCACACTTAACTCTTTTTTGTTAAGCAGGCATCTAACTCTTTTAGTTGAGCAAAAATGTTAATTTTCCGATCGAAGAAGCAATATTCCAACTTCAGATCAACTGGATTTGGCTTCCTTTCTGTTGGAGGTCTGTCGTGCAAAGGACAATGACCTATTGGTTAACTCCTAGAAACAGAAATGCCAAGCGTTTCTTGGCATGTTAGAACATTAAGTAGAAATTAACATTACCATGAACAGAGAGATTTTACAAATTCCCACAGAGACCCAACAGCCTGACAGAAGTCAAATACCACTGCAAATCAGCAGGAAGCTACACATTGAGGCAGAATTGTTCCTAGCCCATGAAGTTCCTTCTGGAAAGGAATCCTACCTGGTTTCATCCAACAGTGCTACCTGAATACGTGGGAATTTATTGCAGTATTTTGCAATTTACCGAGAGAAGAGAAGCAAAGGATTTCTGCTGCATTGGTAAGGAATCAGGTTACTGCTGCAATGATCTCTTTTTACTTGAGTGAAGCCTACAGGCTGACGAGGAGAATGAAGTAGTACATCCTAAATCACACCATTAGCTCCAGCCCCCCTGCGCCATGCATGCACTCCAGGCAGAGAATACATGAACATCTTAAGAGCCAAATCTTAAAACAGCAAGACAAAACAGGAAAATATACAGCATAAACTTTGGGGTTTTTTTCAAGCAGTTTATTGTTGATTAAAGATCTTCAAATTTCAGTCCCTGAGGCAGTCCTGCTTTGGATACAGTTCTTATGAAAACACTTCCAACTTGCATGAATAATGAAGAATCTGACTTTAAAAAAACAAAAAAACAAAAACAAAACAAAACAAAAAAAAACCAAAAAAAACAAAAAACAAAGAAGAAGAAGAAGAAAAATAGTTACCAACTATGTAGTTTTAAAGTACTGCTTATATATCATGTGTCTGTTCTGTCAGGTCTTCGCTAATTGTTTGCTTAATTTGCACTGCTGTTATAGTCCAATATTTTACTGTGATGTGGCAAGGGCTGTACGTAGCTCAGGTGGGGGCAGCAGGTGAGAGCGGCCCTAGACCAGGGTGGGTCCTGCTGTAGCCTCCCCACAGGTTGTTGGGGGCCTCTTCCTATCACCTTGGGGCATGGGGGACACTCTGAGCTGTGGCAGGCAGACATGATCTCCTGGAGGGACAAGGGTGCTCTCAGCACCCTTACATGTGGCTTTTTAAAGAGACATATTGAGCATCAGATATTAAAGACCAGTTACAGTCTGACCCACCAATCCCCTCCTCCAGCATTTTGCCAACTTCTTCCCTGCTGTGACCAAAACTCAGTGGTGTAGCACCGCTCTGTCACTCACGCAGGTCTGTGCCCGTGTCTGAGCAGCTCTCCAGTACCCTACCAGTGTTATGGATCATGTTATGTCCCATTGAGGAGCTCCTAGGGCAGTTTGGAGAGCACAAACAAACAACTGTCAATCGTTGCTTATATCTCTTGACATGAGCGGCCACTCAGTTCATATGTCCTCATCAGAACTAGAAACTCAGGTAGGATTGCTCCTTTTTTCTTTTTGTTTAATCATAGTCACTATTTCAGGATCTAGCTATATCCACCTGCTTTGTAGGATCTGTGAAATTCATGACCCACCTCCTCCAAACTTCTCAGAGTCCCATCCCATATCTATTAAGGAAGATTTCTGATCCAGGAATTTCACACATTATGCCAGCATGAGCACTGACACGTCATACCCAGCATGAGCACTATTTCACAGCTTGCAATCACTGAGGTGAGTTTTGGGAAGTGCTGATGTGCAAATATCCTCAAACCATTCTCTTGTAACATCCACCTTGGATGCTGACAGCAACAATCAGCAGCCTCATTCATGTGCTGCCTCTTAGGAAGAATATGTACAAATAGACCCAGAATAGAAAATGCACTGTCAGACTCCTCTATGGACAAGGTTTATTAAACACGGTGTGGACATAAACAGAGTTGCCTCTCTTCCTTCACCCCTCTTTACTTTGCATTTGCCACTTTGAGGAGAAATGGCGTTATCCATTAATAAGGATAATTCCAACATCGTAGTTAAGACACTAGGTCAAGTTCTGCCCTATTGCATCTCTGGGGAAAACACCAGTGTAGATGAATGCAAGTGTTATATTGCACAGGAAAAGAAAGGGAAAAAAATATAAACCTGAGTGGAATGTATCTGTTTTTCCTTCTGGCTTTAGCTCCTGGAGTAACATGAGTGAGTTTTAGACATTTGTAGTTGGTGAATCTGCACATACTACAAGTGCATTGGAATTATGGAAGCCTGAAGGGAGCTAAGGACGAGGGTCATTTTGGTAGCCAATACACCAAAACTGGAATAATTTATCTTGGGTCTCATTACAGCAAAGTGTGAACTTGCAGATCCATAGAAGCGATGGTTCTTTCATGCTGTGTTAATTGCAAAACACCTAATAGTTTACCACTGGAAATCCATAACACATGGTAGGATTGAATGTTCTACAGTGGATTGAGCTTTACCACTTGCAATAAATACTGAAGTGAGCGAGTTAAGATGAAACAAAACCCCCAATATCCATATATTTCCATTCTTCATAATTTCTCTTTGTTTGTTCATAGGACAACTATTTTACAAGCACATACCACTGCCTTTTATACAGAGAAATGTCATATACTATGACAGTAGTAGAAAAAATACTCTAATTTCTTAGTACTTTGTATCTGATACACTCATATCAGACACGCTGGGCCCTGTCCTAGGCTATTCTCAAAGTCAAAATAAACTACTGCCTTTCACACTCCCTGGACATAACCGGTCTGCTCTCTGACCTATGGGATTGTGCATGCTTTACTTTTCATGGTCAAGACTTTCCTACTAAACCTATCTGGATTTGCTCAGCAATCAATGAAGAGATGTACATACCTCTCAAAAGCAACTTGTACCTGTGCAAGACAGATGACTAGAAGACAGAAGATTAATTAGTCTCTAGAGATATTGGTCCCACTCTGTACTCAATATAGAGAGCCAAGAGGACTGCTTTAATTCAGACACTTAAAATTTCAAGGAGATTAAGGCAGGTTACGTGAATCATGCATTTAATTTCTGCTTTTTTCTTTTGGTTTCTTACAGACAGTTCCATTATCTGTGGAGATTAGTTTTCTTTCAGTGGGGCTGTAGGAGTGAGCCTTATGCAAACATTTTAGCCAGAACTATTTTTGTCCTTTGTTTCTGGGTTCTAGAGAAAAATTTATAGCTCCCACAAAGATTAGATCTACACATCAGTGTAGGCTGTTTATATGGCTCTCTTTAGCTCATTATTTCAGGCTTTTTCTCTTTAAAACTATTCTCTCTAACTCACTTCTATGAGGAAATCCTTATTAGCCAACAAACAATCAAAAGCTTGGAGATACGGCTTAGGTGGTAAGTTATATATCACCTGATCCCCCAAAACTGTCTTTGACAGCCATGAAGTAACTTCACTGTCATTAGTCCTCAGTGGGAAACAGTTTTAAGGATGAACTGTCTGAAGATACTCTTAGTCAAAAAAGAATTAAGGTTTGCAAAGCTAAATAAACCTCAGTTGTTCTTAAATTACAATGAGCATCTGCACCCACAGTTTAATCACAGAAAATGAGATGTAATCATAAATCTTTTTTAGTTGAGATTTGCAGCCTCTCTCCAAATTTGGGCCAGGGCTGATGGTGGGATGTTATTCCTACTGTTTGGCAAAATTTTCAGCAACATTTCTTATGTGCACCTTGTGGGGAAAAAAAAAAGATTGTGACATTTTTTTGCCTTTTATTTCTGTGATTTTGGTTTTGCCTTGTCAGTTAATTTAGCATTACATTTGCAGAACAAACAAGTAAAATTGTGTCATATGTTTCTCTCATGCTTCATCACTGGCTGAATCCACGTTGCTCCAACTGGAACACTGTCATTTCCTAATCTTACGTGTCCAGCGGCCTCTCCTTGTAACTCAAAGCTACTTTGGTGATCACATCTATCTGAGTGAGGAGGATACACCCCTGGTGAAACAAACAGTGTTTCTTGGACATGGACTCCCTCTGAATAGCAGAATAGGTGCTGGCTTTCTCTGAGACAGCACTGGGGTTATGGGGGACCTGTCTTTGTGATAACACAAATTTTACCTCATTTTCCCCTTAAAGAAGGCAGGCAGGAAAGCAGAAGGATGGGAAGGGAGGAAGCATCTGTCTACATTGTTAAATAGTGTAGTCTGTAGAAAATATTTGAAAGATGAAACGTTTAACGCTGCAGACCTTCCATTACTGTAGACTCAGTTACGGTGGCTGTATTTGGGATTAGTTTCTGTTTGTTCCTGTGCATTGAACACCTATTAGTGGCTGAAGCACACTGAGTGTATTCCTCTGGCACATTTTCTGGTTTAGCTCTATGTAAGGTGGCCATAATTTGCATGGTCTGAGACGACCAATGTGAAGTGAAGCATGATAAGTAGGCAAAAGTGGGAGATCGCCTTCAAAAAGTATCTTCCTGGTTCAAATTAACACTGACATAGACACATGATCACTTCCAGAAAAGGAGAAATCTTGTTGTCTCATTGCTGGTTCAATCCATGGTGTCAGCAGAACCTCTCCCAAAGCCATGTCCAAGATTTGCAGGAGAATGAGACAAATAGCTGCAGACGAAAACTGTTCATCATTGGAGGACTTTGTCAAGCAAAGTAGTTCCTTCCAGGTGAGAGACAGCTGATGTGCAGGCTTCAGCTCTAAGTGCTACTGATCAAGAGAAGGAAAAAAGATTGGCAATCAGCATGGACTGCAGGGCAACGGGGTGCTGGGAGTTGCCTTTTCCCACTGTCAGACCACTCTGTTGCTGTCAACTGAGGGAGGACGCTTGGCTAGCACTGTGGTTTTGGCCCCCACCCGTGTCTTTGTCCACTATATGTCTCTTCAGTGCAGTTAGCACAGCACTCTCCAGCAGCAGGGCATGCTTCTGAGAAAGTAAGAGCAAACTCATTTGTCCAAATTCATAGACACTGGTGTCCCAGGGCAAACTCTCAGTTTGAGAAAGCACATAGCCAGGATGACAAAGTTCTCGGGAGTAGGAAGAAGAAGGGTAAGGGCCCAACATAATCTCTTGGTCTATGAAACAGCATTAGCCTCCTGCTTTTGGAGATGTCAATGCTGCAAGGAGGGAGAGGGAAGAAATTGCTGAAGAGTTGTCTGCTTTTAGGTCTCTTCACAGCTGGAGAGGAATTTGGGAATACTGAAGATGCAATTGCTTCTTCACCTTTTCTTTCTCACTTCCAAATATTGGGAGTTGATCTTATGTTGCTTATTTTACTGTTGGGTTTGCAAAATACTTCCTATTAGTGTGTGTGGGAAGAACAGATAATTTTGGAGAAAATCTCCTTTTTCTAGAACTTGTTTTCTTCCAAAAAGTAGACTGAGTAGCAAAGCACGTGCTCTTGCTGCAGGGTACTGATCCCAGTTCTTTGATTTTCTGTGCATTTCTGTACTGACAGAGAAAAGATTACTGCCTGTACTTAACCTGGTGCTAGGACTGGGGATTATGCAGATATTTTGCTCCTTGTTCTTTAATAGGTTAATTCTAGACAGTGTAGAATGAGATCTATTCTTTGATGATTTTGCAAGTTTCTTACAAGTATTGTACATGTCTTCAGGCCATATACATATGCATATGCTTATACATATATATAAAACATGTAGAAGATGGACACTGACAGAAAAGCAGGCAGGTTTGACGACATGGTTTTTTTTTTTTCTCACACTGCACTCACAGAGCTAAACTTGTTGCTGTGGGGCTTTGACATGAGAGAACCACCGTTTGTAAGGAGGAGAAACAAAATGTCTCCCTCATCCAACTTTGTTTTTCTGGGATTTTCATTCCCCATCCTCACTCTCTCATGCCACAAGATAGCCACAGCTATCCAGGCTCCTTTTTCCAGCTGGTGTGTTGTGTGCAGTGATTACACAGCATGTTCCCAAGCTTCAGGAGTGAAGTGCAAGTGGGTGTCAAGAAGGCCAGAAGGAAGAAGGTGGCTTTGTAGGGTTGAGCTTTATCACTCTTTCTTGATAATATTGAAAGAATCACTTTCTTGTAGTAGAAAAATGGGGAAGGAACTTCTCAAATGCATTTCCCAAGCATGCAAACAGCTTTTGCTTCCAAGTGTCTTATAACCTTGATAGATTTACAGGGGCCACAGAGGGAGGTGAAACACACATCATTGGGGTTGCAGGATTTTAAGACAAAACTTGTGCAGAAATGCCTTACACAGGTCCTTCTTTCCCAGAAGAGATTCTAACTTATTCTGAGCTTACCTGCTCATGCACAAATAAATGTATGACAGCAGAAAGACTGAGGGTGGGTTTGAATGACTAATGTGTTGGGAAGTGTGAACATGGCTCTGCTTCTCACAGGCGTTAGAAAACTGGCACTCTGTAGTCCTCCTGACATGACTCAGGGTGGTGTGTGAAAAAGATGCTATACAGGTTCACCCATTAGAATTAAGGACTTCAAGCAGTGAATTGGCTGTCATATCCACCAGTTCCTGCTGGAACAAAGTAGACTCAGGCTAGGTGGTAGCTGGCACCCCTCTTCTAGCAGTTACCCTGACATGTTGTTCCAGTAGCTCCTGATTGGCAGAAGGTAAGTGCCTGCTCTCAGTGGAGTCAAAGGCAAACCTCACACTGGGAGATATCCTAGCCCTCTTGAAATATATGAGAATAAAAAGGTGCCAGCAAAATTGCAGAAGGTGGAACTCTGCTGCCAAGGCAGGACTGTATCCAAAAGACATTTGGCCCTTTTGGGTGCATTCAAAGTTTTGTCACAGCTAACAGAAAAAGGCCTCTTGTTTCTACACTCAGTCTAGCATTTACTTTTCCAATCAATAGTTGGAGGCATGAACCTTTCACAGGCAACATCTGTGGTCAGTGGCGAATAATCCCCTGTTGCTGTTGACTGAGATGAGCATCAAATTCATGCAGACACAGATGTCCAAGGTGGGCAGTGAAATAACATTAACTACTGCAAAGACAGTAATTGGTAAGGTAAGATAGCGTAAACACTGGATTGTGTGTTAACCTTGAAAAAACACAGACATGAATAGGAAACCTGTAATTGTTAAGGAATTAGACTAGATTCACGGTGTATCGATACATAGGGTTTTGTCAATAAATTCATTACAGACAAACCTTTGGTAATAGAATGTTTTATCTATAATGTAGAAATCTGGAGCTGAAAGAAGTAAACAGTTTGATAAGTCCACTAGAAACCTCTCTCAGAGATGAGCTGTTTATCTATCACATATTGGGTGTTTTGGCATAACTTAGAAAGGATGAGCTGTCTTGTCTCAATTCAGTTTCCGACGGGCACTCTCCTGCTGAGACTTCCCCAGACCACTCACACCTGTCTCTTGCACTGTAGAAGGTCGCAAAGGTAGCTGTTTGTGTGATAATTCCTACCATGAACCAAATGGATGGGGAAGCACTGATAAACAAGAGTAGCTCCACCATATGGCATCAGATACATTACTCCTCAAAACCAAATCAATATGCTGACAGTGAGACTCTCGCGGTCGTAACTCCATCTCTGGAATGCTCCTGTGCTTGTGGACAGCTCAGCGCTGTGGCAGCTGGTTGAGTTGGCTAACTCCATCATCTTGTCTATGCTGCCACTGCAGACTGTCCTTGCGAGAATATTCAGATATCTGTCTCCAACCTAAGAGTTTTATTGGCAAGAAGGATGCACAGGAAAACTGAATAATTCATAAGAAAAGCTTCCAAAAATATGCTAGTTGGATATCAGAAATGGGTCTACCCCCAAAAGTCAAAATACTTTTTTAAAGAGCAAAAATGGAATGTTTTCTTGGAAATGTTTCTGCAGTGTCTTATGGGAGGTGACTCACTGATTGTTCATGGTCCATTTTCCCTCTGCAGACAATCTCTTTAGAGCAAGCTCTGACTCCCATGAGGCATTCATAAACCTGTTCTCTTGGGAATTGTGCATTATGGGAGCTGACAGTCAGCAATGCAGTCAGTTGGAAGCAGAGAAGACCCAGGGAAGAACGGTACACTGCATTCAGACGCCATCAACCATAAGTGCCATAAAGGATTTTCACATTCAAAATGTATCGGTTTGACAAGGAGCTTGTTTTGGAGGGAACATCAAAATTATCCTTCTAAAGTAGACATATTTGGTAAAGTGCTTCTGTTAAAAAGTCAGTTTTCAAAGGAAAACCAGTTTTGCTGAAGATTTTCTGGACAGAAAGGCAATGTATCAGCAACAAAGAGTCTCGGGCTATCCAGTTGTTTAACATAAGAAAAATCATTCTGTCACCTGCTCAGAATAACTTCTAAACCTAATATGCAAAAGCAGTTTAATTTTACTGAAATACAGGTGGTTCAAGTATAAAGTTCATAAGTATTTGATGAAAACTGTTGGTAGAGTGAGATAAGAGACTCAAAGTAGTTCCACCACTGTCACGAAAGGCACCTAAATGTCAGCTGCTTTGCCACTGTGAGAGGGGGAAGTCAGAGCCCTTCGGCACAGGTACTGCCCCAACATTCAAGCATTCATCATTTTGAAAAGCCAGTGCATGACATCCTATCCAGCCAGAAAACCTGTAGAGGAATCAGGAAGGAACCAGAAGCCCTGTGAGCTGCACAGAGGGAATGTTAAGGGCACAGATACAAAGAAAAATCAGTCTTTGTATTCCCTGCTGTTACCAGTGTGGCCCATTCTTCCTCTATCAGGTGTGCAGTTGGTAGCTCGATGTCCTGAGTATTGCGCATACTGGAATGAAGGATTCATAGCAGCAAAAGACTTTTGAATACTGCTTTTAATATGAGCAGTTGGGTCATGCAGTTTTTATACCAAAGTCATTAAACATGTTGCAGAGGGGGGAAAGGAATAAATTGTAACTTTTCTGAAGTTTCTGAGGTGCGAAGTCATGTGTTATGAATTCTTCATAGACATGACACTACTAGCCATCTTCTGTTTTATTTCTAGCTGCAACACTTAGTTTCTGTGAGAAATGAATGAATATGTTAGCCAAGAATTTCCAAAGCAATGAGTCAGTTAAGATTGGCAAAGAAGAGAGGATGGGGAGCAATAGCTCCTTCCCCATTAGTATCACCTGGCTCAGAGTGCCTACTCCAAGCTACATCATTGGGTAGACATGCCAACACACACACACTGCTCTCCCATCTTCCTTTCCTCCCTATCTACAGTCCACACATATCCATCTGACAGGTTTCCATTTTTAAGATCCCTAGTCAATTAATTGGCACATTCCTTCGGACCTCTCAGCTCTGGCGTGCAAAGACGACAGTTATTTTTAGAAATCTGAACTGCTGCTTTTCATGAGTAGAAAATTCACATTTTAAGAAAAACTGTCACAGTTGTTTTGTCTTCAAGAAAATGCATCACCAGAAGCTAAAGGCTGTGGTTTTGCAGCTTTGTGTTTGCATTACATGGGTCGACTGCAGAGCAGCTGGAGACTCCAACATCTGATATGAAATTGGTAGGCACACTCAAGACAAGATGAAAGAGCAGGACATTTCCTTATCAGCCTGGCAGAGAGGCCTTTCCTGGCGACATGTTCAGAATTATGAGGCATGTCTCTGTGTTTATCTCCTTTCTCTCTGACTTTAAGTTTCATCTCAGGGAAACTAGTTAACATTTACCAACAGCATCTTTTGGGAATTTACTTCTTGGGATTAGGGAGATTTACTAACCCAGAACCTCAGATGTGTTCAGACTGTGCCTAAAAACAGGCATCCATTCGCTAGGCATGTTAGTCTGGCACCTTTCGCCAGTGCTATATTCACAGAGAAAAGAAACATGGAATTATAAATTCTAATCCAACAAGGGCCCCAATACAAAATTCCCTCTTTTTCTCAACAGTGATTTCTTCAGCATTTCCCCTGTGTATTGGGTTAGCACGGCAAGGTTTTGACAGCAGGGGGCTACAGGGGTGCCTTCTGTGAGGGACTACAGAAGTTCCCCCCATGGCCCGATGCAGCCCATGCCAGCTGGCTCCCAGACAGACCCAACACTGACCAAGGCTGAACCCATCAGCTGCAGTGGCAGAGCCTCTGGGACAAAGGATTTAAGAAGTGGGGGAACAAACTGCACAAAAGCAATTGCAGCTGGAAGAGAGGAGTGGGAATATGTGCAAGAATAACCCTGCAGCCCCCCAGGTCAGTGCAGGAGGAGGCAGGAGGGGCTCCAGGCACCAGAGCGGAGAAGCCCTGGCAGCCCATGGGAAGGCCACGGCAAGGCAGGCGGTGCCCTCAGCCCATGGAGCCCACGGGGGAGCAGACCCCCACCCACAGCCCTGCAGGACCCCACGCTGGTGCAGGGGGGGCCCAAAGGAGCTGTGACCCGTGGGCAGCCCTTGCTGGAGCAGATCCTGGCAGGGCCTGTGGCCCCATGGGGAACGGAGCCCGGGCTGGGGCAGGGCTGCTGGCAGGGCTGGGGACCCCTCGGGGACCCCTGCTGGGGCCAGCTGTGCCTGGGGGGCTGCAGCTCTGGGAGGAACCCGTGCTG
>JAVJGI010000060.1:70327877-70343305 GCA_035590275.1 Ibycter americanus | reverse complement strand
CATACATCAACAGCTTCTCTATGAGGATCTCATGGAAGGCATTGTCAAAGGTGTTACTGAAGTCCAGGTAGACAATATGCACCAGTGCTCTCCCTTCATCTACCAGGCCACTACATCATAGAAGTTTATCAAGCTGGTCAGGCCTGACTTCCACTTGGTGAAGCCAGGCTGACTACTCCTGATTATTTTCTCATCCTTACTGTGCCTGGAAATGGTTTCCAGGATTAGCTGTGATCCTAGAACCTAAACTCAACAAAGTTCTCAGGAAGGTAAAAACTGTAAAAATGAATTTTGAACAAAAGTATAACTGTGCACAGTTCTGTCCATACCTTCCTATTAAGTCACAACAATTCAGAGACTTATCCGCTGTATAATTCAAGCACTCATTCAATTCAAACATCTAGAGGAAAGGACAAAATTCCAAACAATCCCACAGTTAAGAAAATGAGAGTTGGGAGATTTAGAACTAATTAGCACTAAGTAAATATCACAAAAGTAACTGAAGAGGGATACGTTAACGTAATGTTTATAATAGTTTCATCACACATTGCACACATTTAAACTCTGCTTTCTTCATTTTCATTGAGCTAAGTGCTGTGCAAACATATTGAAAGACATCAGGCAGCATTTCCAAATGCTGCTGCAACTTAATAACCTGCAGTCCAGCGCTACCATAAAACTTTGGACCTGGATTTGAGTAGGGTTTCAGTATTCATTGAACTTTTGCCCAAACATCCTACTGGAAAGATGAAACCTATAGGGCTGAATATGTCAGCCTTCCTAGGGCTTGTGACTTTTGAGCAGCCAGCTTTAAAACATCCAGGTGGACTGTACTGCTGAGTTATGGCTTCAAGCCATGAGATAGGCTCCCAGGATCTGAGAGTCTGGAGCAGTCAGCAAAAAAGGCACCTCAGGTTTCAGTACATTTGCAGTAACTGAGGCTTTCTGCAGTTCAGTCTAAAAACATAGCTACAAGTATTTTCAGCATCTGCAGGGTCAACACCCCAGGTCCTTGAAAGCCTCCTCCAGAGCTGTAAGCCTTTGTGGAGACTGCATGAAATGTGATGTTCTTGATCATTTTGCAGCTCTTACTACAGCTGTGGAATTGAGAAAAACATCAGGCAAACACCCTGTAGGCTTAGTCCCACCTTGCATCAGGCTAAGTCCTAAATAAGAGGAAATTAAAAAAAAAAAAAAAAAAAAGTGAAAGAAGGAAAAAAAGTTACTTCCTCTGAAGCAGAATTTCACTGGCTACAGCACTGCCTTAGTGGGACTCAGGTTTTGATTCAAACCCCTGTGGAGGTGGCCTTTTAACCAGTAGTCTAGAAAGAGTATATGGAGATAGGAGCAATACCTCAACACAAATGTCATTTCTTTGTGAATAAATATTGATCCCCACCCCCAAAATAAGCTTTAAGCATCACTTCTGAGGGAAGTAAGGAGAACATTTCAGTCAAGAACTATTTTACCTGGGTCAAAGAGTCCTCCCAACTTTTGATTTCCATCTCAGTCATTCGTTAATGGTCACATGTGCAGTGAGGAACCTTCAGAAGGAGCAGTTCAGAGATCCCTTTCCTGGTAATTCTCTCTCCTCTGCCTCCAAAAGTAGAAGCCTGGTGGTAGTATATATTCTCCATATGACAGCCACAAGTTTGTCTCTTAGAGAGTGGAGGCATTTGAGCCTAAACAGTTTCTGCACTTGCTCTGAATTATTGGGAAGTTACTGGGAAACCAGAAAAACTCCTTTCTTGCTGCTTAGCCATATATTGGGGGCGTGTAAGGACAGCTGTCACACTGGGATAGGTTGAGGCAGGTGCTTTGCTTGTTACTCCAGGTGGTGGTTAGCCACGAGATTCAGCGGTCTTCCCAGCACTGTCAGGGTTTCACTGGTTTTTCGTATGCCAAGTACCACAAATCTATGGGTTTGACAGACTCTTCCAGTGGGAAGTTGAGCTATCCATGACTTCAATTATCCACTGCTTTAAGAACATGGGATCTTAAGGTTACTATCTTGGTCATAAGTATCAGAGCATCTGATAGTTTTACATCTAGGTACATGTGCCATTTTGGAAATTCACTTCTGGATGCTCTAAAAGTTACTGAAAGTCACTAGGGTTTGTTTTCCTAAATTCTTCAATCACATTTAAGTACTGTCTAGTCTTCTAAATCGCATTGGGATGTCTAAAAATTTTGCTGAGGAGCTCTGTGAAATATATGATGTGTATTTAGAAATGGCAGTGCAAAGAAGTTTGCTGAAGCTATAAATCGGTTTCAGAAGCTAAGAACATAGTTATTGACAAGCTAGGCAGAATACAATTTAAATGCCAACTTTCCGCCACAAAAATCAAGACACCTTCAAATCCAGCTATTTACAATTAATTCCATATGTGTTCTGTTAAGAATAAAGTTGGAAAGAAGACAAATCCCATATACAGGTCACTATTTGCTTGCAGCTGTTTGTCAAAGTGAGGATGCTGGGTTTCACACATAGCATTAAATTTGAACAAACATATTGATCATAGGACTGCAGTATAACCAGAAGAATATGCTCATTTCCCCTGTGGAGAGGAGTTAGCTAGTACTGCAGAATTTCTCTTCTTAGTCTAAAGATATGACAAATCTCTTCTTGGCAGCAATACTCTGAACCATCAAGTTGAATCCATTGCTCAAGGAGATTACTTGGTTTCAGAGAAGTCCCAGAAGGAGCCATGCAACTTCAAGGTATATGCTTGCAGCTTCATAGCTCTAAAAGAAAAGCTGATACTGGTCGGACCTCACAGACAACACTTACAGTATATATTTATTGGACAACTAGATATTTCTGTATCCCCACTCTTATGACTAGTATCAGATTGAATCCATATAAGCATGAATGACCTATTAAAAGACTTGATGACACATGGAGAATTGAGAACAGTTATCTTAACAGAGATGTCAAAAGGTCATAAATACAAAACAGGGTTCATAAACCAGAACTAAAATCCTGCAAGCAGTAATATGTTTCTTTTTCGCTGTCATAATAATCAGCTCCTGTGGTTGAGCATTTTACTTCTCTTTGTTTTGTACTCTGGGATTTTCATTTTCTAACCCCCACCCTCCCAGTTCGGCTCCCCTGGTGTGTAATGGTCTAAATTCAATCTGTTTTCATTCATTTTAACTGTGTGGGAAGTCTGTAGAATTCCTTAATTTAATTGCTTCGCTGATGCTGCAGCCCTGAAATAATGGACCTTTACTCACTTGGGCTGAGAGGAACAGTCTGGTTCCATCAGACACGCCAGCTCCCATTCGCTTCTCGATTGCACCAGGCACTTGTCAGCAGAATCCCATTGGTCTGACTTTTTTCTGGTTTACCAAGATGCAAATTAGTATTATACAGAGGAAAGAAAAAAAAAAAACCAACACCCCCCCTCCCCCCCCCCCAAACCCACAACCCTAGAAAATCACTTATTTTTCACACACAAAAGAGGTTTTCAGGGATTCAAACCATCACTTTTATAACATTCACTGGGGAAAGGAAAAAACCAAAAAACAACAACAAACCAACTCTTCAGAACGCTGAAATATTTTGGCTTCACATTTCCACAATAGTACATTATTATCTGGGAGGCAACACTTAGAAAAACAGGTACTAATAACAAAACTGTAGCCCATTTTCCCAGTGTTTGCACACACCTCAGATACTGGAATACCCTGCAGTGTGTGGAAAGCCCACATCCAAACTGCTTCTTACCTGACTTGGATTATGGAAAGGACCTCTCTGAATCTCAACTTACACCACTCAAGCCTCAAAGAAATTTGAGTCTTTATTTCTTAGATAAACATGTTCTCTATGGTAATCCAAGAGAAAACCCCTCTGACACAACAAATGGCATTTAAGTTCCTTTAATCAGTCTAAGATTTTCCCTTTTTCTTTTTCCTTTTTTTTCCTTTTTTTTGACAATGACCTACACAGCCAACTATTTGCATGATTCTAATTAGGACTAACTACAAGGAAGCCAGAGGGCAGAAAGAAGCCTGTTAAGTAAATTCAGTTAAGTTATTCCTGATTAACACTGACATAAGTGAGAAGAAAATCAGGTACTCCACACTTAACACTTCTGTCATTTGGATCCCTATATTAAAAAAATTAAAGTACCAATAGCCAGATGCCCTGTTTCTTCAGCTCAGCAAATCTCCACTGAGCTTTGCAAATTTGTATTACCTGTGGTTCTGGCCCAACTATTTAAGCCAGTTAGCAGCATGCTACTTGGTCTTGTTTTTCCATGGTCTTCACTTTGGATTGATTCATTCTAGGAAGTGATGTGCCGCACACCCGTCCTAAGAACAGCCTCTGGCAATGACCCTGCCTCTGTTTGAACCACCAGTATGTTTCATCCAACCCTTCCATTCATCTTTAAGTAAATATTATACCCTGATGTGTTTGAATCCCTAGATAAAATTTCTAGCGTGACAGTGTTTGCTTGATCTTTTATATTCAACAACCATTCTGAGAAGCCATGGTGTTATTTTGTTCTCTCTCTTACATGGTTTCAATGGTTTTCAATGAAATAATTAGGCATAAGGGCATAGAGCTTTCTTAAATGAAACTTTCACTTTAGTCTTAAAGCTATCTGCTTCTCTACATAACCCATCACATACAGAGATGATTTATTGGACATCCATGACTTTTTAAAGATGTATGTGTGAAACACCTTCTTAAAAACAATACAGCACAGAAAGTACTATAATTCAGGTTCTCAAATAAAAGCAGTCGTCCTTTGGCAATTCACATCTAGTGCCCTGGCTGGGTACCCAGAAGACAGATTCTTCTCTGTACCCAGTTTCTGCTCCGGGCTGCAGAGGGCAAATTCACCATGTGGCAGTCGCAACCCTCTGCCTGAATGGTTTGGTCTCAGCTGGCATGAACTAAGAAACACGAAGACCCTTTAAATCAGCTAAAAGTATGTTGAAAATCTGCATTGTGCCTACCTCTTACTGCCACTGCTCCCATCAAATTATGAGGGCAGGGAGCAACTCTCTTATCTACGCCAGCTGTAAACCAGCTGTAATGTGAGAATCCCTTGTGGATCAGCAAGGATCAGGATCCATCTCTGTTCCTGCATTTGAGCAAGGAAACGTCTGCAAAGCTTTATGAGTCAATGTGTTCATCTAAGAACTTGTGTTTGTCGTAACCTCTTCTCTCTGGGCAGAACCCTGTTCCACGGGAGATTCCAGCCCATCTGAAATCAGGGCAGCCGAATCAAGCCCCAGCTGAGGATGGGTCAGACTGTGGGTTTCATGTGGATATACAGTACTATCTTCTCACAGGAGTGTGGAGGAATTGCAGTCCCCAAGTTCAGGCATCTATGAACCTCTCGTTCCTTCAGCCAGGAAGCCAGAAAGGAAGAAGAGGGGAAGGACCAGCTATCAGCCTAGACCAAGATGAACTACCCCTAGGCAAGGAGCCTGAAATAAAAAAGTGTCAGCCTAGACATCCAAGATTCGAAGAGGCAATATTCAGGAGGAGAGAAGGCTCCCTTTTTACTCTCCCCTCCTGGGCAAATGTTACATCTTCAGTCCTATGAAATACTACTGTTCCTTAATGATAAGGATATCTCCCCAGATCTCATTCCACTATTTCAAATAGGGTTACTCCCAGTTCAAAAGTGGTGTGGATAAGGTGAGAAAAAGGCCAGGTTTATTACACTTGCTTAAGTCTGGAGTCTGGCTGAGATAAGCTCCTAGGCCTTTGCTGCTTCTAAACTTTTCTTTCCTCTGTAAGTAATTTCCTTGTATGTTCTTTGCACACTCCTCTCCTTCCAAGTTTACAAGCTTTGGCTAGAATAACAATAATTAATGTGCATAAAAATAAAAGCAGACACAGTTCACTTGTAGTTCAAAAACGTTACCAATAGGTAACTAAATACTAGTCTAAACGATGCAGCCAAGTAAAGGCACTGTATCCAGACACAGCACTGGGAACTGAACACAGATCATCCCTCCTGAGAGCCATGTTAATGTACACATCACCCAAATGTCTGTTACAGAGGCAGCACAGTCAGATTTCAGAAAGGAAGAGAATGAAACTACATTTACTTTGTTCTTATCTCTATTATGGTTTGTTTTGCATCAACAATAACCCCCTATTGCTTTTGCATTCCAGATGCAATAAACTCTTTTTATGAGAGATTAGTATCTCAACTTTGCTTCTGCATTTGATCAGCCAAAGCAGCTTTCATTATTTTGTGTATTTCAAGGCAGCAGAGATTATCACTTAAATAGACATTAAAACTTGTGGTGGGTCGAGTAATCACTTCAGCTGTTAGAAAACAGATTTGTTTGCTCCCTTAAAATATTGTAAAACGTTCAAATGTTTCTTTGACAAATGTGCTGTTCTGACAGCACACTGTATAGCTTCAGTTTAGTGTGTAGGTAGTAGTTACCACCCTTCTGCTGGTCTGGTAGGTGTCAGAGGTTTGCAGGAAAACCCAGAGGTTGGTTTTAATAGAAGTCAAAACTACTGTCATAGAGAACACAAAGAAGACTCCAAAATCCAGATTTTATTCCTGGGTCTGTGTGTTACTTTGCATGAGTCACACATGTCCCGCTATTTGCACATATTGTGCAATTACAGGAATTTTGGAGAATCTGAAGTTTAATCTCCCTGTGCCCCATATCTCTCCAAAACAAGGTCACAGAATTCTTTAAGAGTTAGCAACAAACTTTGAACTCGAATATCAGCATCTTCTACTGGTTGAAACACCATGACCTCTCTTATATAGGAAAAAAAATTAGATGATCATGATGAAAACTTCTGGGTTTGAAATCTGTTCATCTTCTTATTCCCAGTGAAATGTTTAGGTACTGAGACAATTATTTGTCTTCCTGGCCATAATATTAAAGAATATAAATTGATAAAAGTGCAAGTTTTCAATCAGATGTGGCCAGAGAGTGAAAACAAAACCCTTACTCCATAAATGTTTTTGAAAGTGAAGGGTCTGATGTCTTCTGGTTCTAGTATTCACTAAGGTCACAAGTGTTCAAATGAGAGGGAGCTGTTCATATCCAATTCATGAAATCTGAAAGAGCAGTTGAAAACACTTGTTTAGAAATTGTGCTGATTGGAGACAATCTTCTTGCTCCCACATCTTAACGGTTATCCAATTAAGTGCAGAAACACTGTTAGCTGTTATAGCAGAAGCCCTGTTGCCTGCTCATGCTGTGCTACCTGCATATGTATGTAAAAGGAGAAAGATTCTACTCTGCTAATTTTCTAAAGACTAAGATCAGACAAAGACAACTGTTATACTGAGAAATTAAGGGCAAAGCAGGCCAATAAAGATAGGCACCTTGTGAGATTTTCAGGTGTGTATATTATAGAGGCACCTAAAGTGCATCAGCCTGAATGAAATCAAGCAGGCAAAAGTACTTTAAGCTAGTAGACTTGCAAATCTTTCTGGAACATATACTTCTACCTTTAGGGGTCTGAACAGAGCAAGGACTATGTGTCTCCTGTGTCACGTCAAGTACCTTACCCATACGACTATGAAGCAATGGCTATAAGGCACAGTGTTTTGTTAAAGGATGTTATGAAAGTAAATGTTTTGGTGAAAAGGGAAAAATAAAATTCTTGTTATAATGCAAATCCTCACTTATCACTTTACTGGCTCAAAAAGTCTAAAAGAAGCTACTCAGAAAATTTGGCAACATCCATGTGAGCCTTCCTGGCTCTCAGCAGCTGGGGATCAGACACACTCTTTGGTAGGTTTCCCTCTAACAGCTTCCTTGTCCCTGTCCTCAGTCTGCCAACTGAGGGGCAGGAATAACACATCTGAACACCCATCCCTTCTGGCAGTGTGATGTAATGAGGAGAAATCAATTGAGTTTAACACGTCTTTCTTTTTTTCTTCTCTTGCTTACATAGTGAGGCATCTGAGTTCGCAGATACCCCCTTGGCATGCTAGCATATGGCTTCAAGATCAGCAGAAAGTCTCTGCTGGACTTTTGTTCTCTCATAGCTGACTTTCAAAGGCATGGGGAGTCTCATCACACGGAATATTACAAGTCAGATTGGGGAATGTATCACCTGGGCAAAATAGCCTTGGGCACTGACCATCTTTCTGTCTCTTCCTTCTCTGAGATCATAAATCAAATGCAGATTTCTACTCCATTCTCTAAGAATGTATTAGGGCCAGTTTTAAAATATATTGAGCATTTGTATTCATGAGGGGATTTGAAATTTGGTCAATGTAAATTATAAATTCTCCAAGAATGTTATTTCCTTTCTTAACTCATTGCTGTACTTCTGAGCAGATTTCATGCACAGTTTCTTTCAGAGCTCTCTAATTTAAATTCCATGAGCAGAATGCATCCTTCCATTCCGTGGATCCACTAGGTGCAATGTATCTTGGAAAGTCCGAGTCCATCCTAACATGCAATTCACTTCTTACCACAGTAAGGTATTTGTTTATTTAAGTGCAATTTAAATTTCTGTATCACTCTGGAGTCATCAGGTTAGCTTTATCTGAAGAAATCATGAGCTTGCAATGAAATATTAGTAACTATCCTATAATTAATACTGTTTCATCAACACAGGAGCTGACAGGAATGCTTTTCCTCTGATTTCCTCTCTTTTTTTTTTCTTAGAAAAATCATTAATTCAGAACCTCATATCTGAATAATCCCTGGTGTATAGGATGCTAATTTGAAAATACCACACATTAAACTTTTAGTGCCCATTTACTGGTTGGCTTGTTGCATTAACAAGAAAACTGCTAAGTTTAATTACTTTTATGAAAATGAAAGGGAGTGGTTATTATTTTGCTAAAACGCTAATGGTAGAGCCACTTCAAACTAAACTAAAGCATACCACAGGCTAAGTGACATGCTTGGTAGGGAGCATATCAAGCAATGGAAGAGAATTCTTATTTATTAGGACAACATTAACATTTTATGCTACAGAGACTGATTACCCAAGCCTGATTTGTTTGTTTCTCACCTGCCATGCAGTGCTTTCCTTTAAGCTTCTGTATAATTCCCTATTTCCCAACAGTAATAGTGATAATTTGATTCAATGATAGATTATATAGTCTGTAAGTAATCAAGAGCTGGTAGTAATTACATTCCAAATATAAAGACTTTTAAAACGATGTTTACATGGTAGAGTTAAAATAATATAGGTTGAGTGTCATAGTTTTTCTGCCTGAGAATAGTGAGGGATTCTTGTTTGTGTTTTGATTCTGTAAAGAATCTACTATTATGCGTATCATGCACATTTTGTTGATGAATTATTAAGCCAGCTTCTCCCTTGTTAAAATCACAAATTTCTTTTGCCCTCATTAACATTGTCCAGGTGTGAATTAGGAAGTAATTCTGCCTAGGATATACTCCCACATAAATGTAACTCACTTGTGTAATTTCATTAATTGTCTTAAGGGTTACTTTTGACTTCATACCAGTACATGTTAGAGAAAAATTCACCCCAGAGATTTCACTGGGTAGGTCATCTGTCACCAAAAACTCCATTGTTCCTCCACAACAACTTTAATTTCCACAACAGATCAAGAGGGGGAAAGGAAAAAAAACACAAACAAAACCATCATATTATAGCCTAAAAGAAGTTTGCAGGCCATTTTGAATTTGGGTCATGCATAGCAGCTGGGGCTTTCACTGTCTCTGAACATTTTTAATGGCACAACTTTTCTTACTGCATGAGTTAATTTAGTACTTGGGAAACTTAAGGCTGAAAGATATAGATGCAGTCCTTGTCTTTTCATTAGATTTTAAGTGATCTGGTTAAGATTTGGGCATATCCACACCAAGTCAAGTGGCATGATTTCATTGATTTTGGCCAAAGGCATAATAGTTTATATAGCTGAAGATGAAGACAAGAGATAGGCTTTAGACAGAAGGAGATGGGCAAGATCTTTTCTCCTTTGGTTGCCCGGGAATATTTTGAACAACACTTCAGAAACTAAGCAAAAACATCCATGCCATCCATCACAAACAGGACTGCAAAAGTTAATTTTTGCGATTATTTATGTCACGGTGCTACCTTGTAGAGAGGTGGGGTAGGATTCCTTTTGACTAATTTCGAGGTGAGGGGTGTCTGCAGCAGAGGGGTGGAAATCAGCTGTCTGAACACAAGTTTCTGTAGTATTCTGACTGGCCTTTAGCTGCTGCTTCAAAGAAGTATGGGCCTCCAGTAGTTCCTGTGTCTTACAGGTATGCAGGTATCTCAGACATTCTAGGGTATCTCAAATGACACTCCATGCCTGCGTTTAGGTGACTGACATATCCCAGGTGCTACATTCAGGGCAGTTGTCTAATCTGCTGTTCTAGTCAAAGAAGGTCTAGGGAATGAGTCCTCCCATTGTTAAGTTCTGCAAAAGGTCAGAAAAATGCCATTCAGGAGCTTATCTGCTCCCTATAAACACACTGCACAGTCAGGTGCAGCCATCCCTGCTATAAACACTGTAAGCTCCCACCCTTTCTGCCCGGGATGTTGTCGACTGTAAGTACAGCAAATACGACCTCTGGCAGTACAGCTCGTCTCAGGAGTGAAGGAGCTGATGTAGTCTCACACTGGTGAGTGCTTAGAGAAATAATACTTCAGGCTTTGGAATAAAACTCAGGAAATAAAGGCTTAAGTCCTGACTCTGTCACAGGTTTTGTATGAAATTTCTTCAACAGAATATGGGATAATTCATGCACAAAAATTTAGAGTCAAAGGTCTCAAGAAATAATTTTACAGATAAACTGGTGTGCTGGTTTTTGCGCACAGCCCTTTTCCTGCTGGGCAGCATGGGGAACATCTGTCAATAAGAGCCATTAACTATAAATGAAGCAGAAGAAAGGACAAAGTAGAAATATTTTGTAATTTGAAGTAGCATGGTTTGTGGTACAGCCTCAGTCAAGGTGGTGTAGCCTCTCCATTCTAGCATTAGGATCAAAATAGGTCCTGAAATAGTATGTAGGAGTATAGTCCTCCTTACCTTCTTTGTTGATTAGATGTAATTTTTAAGTTTCCTGGTTTGATTTAAGCACAGTAGATCCTGTCTGCAGGCAGAAATAGGGACTGATGAAATTCTGAGGTCACTTTGGAGCTTTTTCTCTGCAGTGCCAGGATGGTTTCATGGTTGTACTCACACTTCCCTTTCATACTGGAAAGATTTGGATAATTTGGTCTCCTTGGGATGCCTTCTTGCCTGACTTACCTCCATATTCAGGTGTGTCTGAAAGGGTGAGTTGAACTTTTCTTACATGTGAAAACTAAGTCAGGCTGCTTCTGTACAACAGCACCTAAAGACTATTTATTTACAAAATACCTAGGTGCTTAAATGTTATACGTACTTTGAAAGTCTTCTGCTTAGCCTCTGGGACATACCTAGGAAAATGTTTCCATGCTTGCATTCCCTCTGAGAGAAATAGGAATTAGACATGCAAGTACTATTATGTATCCATCTCTGTGCCTGATCCACTAGTTTATATAAAGGAGCCAGTTCTTTATTGTTCTTCCACCTTTGTCTCCTTTACATAGAAGTCTGATAACTGCGGTCTCAGGCAATCCACAGGGGAATGAACCACAAGCATCCAAGGCTTAAGTGTAAAGTACTAGAGCTTGAAGGCAGAAGCCAAACTTCCCGGTCAAGTTGGATCATTTTGGGACAGAGAAGAAAGGAAAACTCTCCCCAGGTAATTTTGTAAGGTAATTGTTTTCTGCACTTGTTTTTCTGTGTGGTTATAATATAACACATCACCCAGCTAGACTTGTTGTTTTGATGTGACTTCTCTGCATAATACCAAAACGCACATAATGAGAAATTACAGTTCTTCTCTCTGTCTGCTATGCTTGTTATCAATGGTCTGGCAGATTAGCAGTGTAAACTTGTACAGCAGAGAAATTACACTATTAGTACTTCTTTCTGGGGAAAACAACTGTTTGGAGCGATACCAGCTTGTAAATTTTATGGTTTATGTATATGGCTTTATATTGCTATTTGATGGGAGAAAGAACAGAAAGGGGAGCAAGAGGGTCTCCTCTTACCCCGAAAACACTGAAGAAATAGGTTGTATAGAATTTTCAAATACCATTAAACAAAGCATTGGGTATCTGAGGATTCATTGATTACACTGGCTCATTAATCAAACGGAAATGAGATGTCACCTCAAGAGCACTCTTATTTTTTAGGTATTTGTGGTGCTAATCTCACCATTCATGGGGTGTAAAAAAGAGAAGAAAAAAGCTTTTCTGCCGCAATAACATAAGGAGTGATTGTTCCCAGCATCATAACAAGTTTCTGAGATCCTTTACTAAGTCCTGTTCTTCCACATACTTTTATCTACAAGTGAATATACCCCAGATGAAGAGTTGATTTAAATACATGCTTGGACAGAATTATTTGCTGTAGAATAATCTCTGTGAAAATGAGACAAAGGACCCTTGAACAAGAGGAGAAGCATGAAGAGGTAAGGTTTAATGGAGAACAGAGAAG
The DNA here is from genome assembly GCA_035590275.1 of Ibycter americanus. Classification (NCBI taxonomy): domain Eukaryota; kingdom Metazoa; phylum Chordata; class Aves; order Falconiformes; family Falconidae; genus Ibycter; species Ibycter americanus. Next base: position 70,330,832 of record JAVJGI010000060.1, on the reverse strand, counting down.
TTTAACAGAAGTTTATTATAACCACCTTGCCAGACTCAGGCTTTCCAAAATCAGGAGGCAAAGCTCAAACATTTTATGATTAAGAAATACTGGGTTCCTTTGCAGTGCCTCCTCATCTTGGAACTGATAAAGAAGACACCAAGATCCAAGACATCTATTCAGGAAGTGAGGTATAGCAGCACCTGAAAATTCAGCAGCTACTGTAACTGGGTGGCGAGGCTTTCTGCGCTGTCACTCAGAGCAAGGAAGGTGAGTGAAGAGTGAGCCAGAGAACGAATATGCTGGATGAAGCCAATAGTCAATTAAAAAAACCAAACACAAACCCACTAAAAACTACAGAAAAACCACCAAAAAAAACCCCACCAACCCCCCAAAAAACTCCAAACAAACCCCAAAACCCAACCAGGCAAAACAACAACACCCACAAGGCATGATATGAACGATTAGGTAATAATTTTCTGCAGGTTGGCTGCCTGACCAAGGCTAGCCATCAGCAGTGCCTCCATTCAGGGTTCAGCCCAGTCCAGAGCCAGGCGATGGGAAACTCCATCATTCTGCTAAAATTATATTTCAAAGATGGAGACAGTGGAAAAAAAGGTGGCTTTTATAGCCAAACTGCAGGGGCACTCAGGTGCAAAGGAGCCACCTCCAGTACTTCTCTGTCGGCTCTTCTGGACAAGAAACATATTTTGATCTGATTATGAATAGGTCCCAGCTGAAGCAGCTCAGAGCTACAAAGATATTGTTAATCCACTGCGTGAGGGCAAAAAACCTGTAATATTAAAAAAAAAAAAAATAGCTGATGCATAACAAGAGATAAATTCAGGAAAGGAATATTTTGAGGGTGAAATCCAGAGGGTCTTCGAAGTCATGGAGTTAAAAGCCAATGAACCAGAAAAGGCAGTCAGTGGGAAGGACAAGGAGCCTGACAGAAGCTAAAGGAACATAAAAGTCCTACCCCAGAGGTAAAAGGATGGATGAAAGGTGAAAGGGACGGGGCCTAAAAATATGGCAAACCCTCTAAATGAATGTTTCTGTGTAACTTGTCTAAGATAGGTGATCATTTCCAGTGTGCCAAGGCTTGCAATGACCACTACATGCAGCTCTTCTGACTTTTGTGTACCCTACCCCAAATTAATGTCTGTAATGGGAAAAGTAACTGTAATTTTCCAGAAGAATTTGGAAATACCATATCCCTGAACACCACATAAATGAGCCCATTTCTAGAAACAGGGGCAGACTTGCCTGCCTGCCTCTGCAGGTGGCACCCATGGGGGAGGCACAGATGCACGTCAGTAACACTGCCAACACGAGCAGCCCCGCAGCGTGTCCTGTACGTAAACGTTTCGAGAAATAAACTATTGCTGCTGGGGGTGGGATCCATCTCTCCTAACTCTACAGGACAGACATCTTCACCTGAGCTTGCTGCCTGCGGCTGCCTTCAGAGGTGGTGGAGAGGAAAAACCCTCAGAAGCCACTTCACCTCATACTAAGCTAGACATATAGAAAGCAAGCTCAGGGCAAGTAGCTCACAGAAATACGTCTACATTGTCAATATCTGTCTTTAATTGGATGAATCCCACCTATTCTGTCAGCATCCTCAAAGAGAAGCTCACAAACCGGAGACCCAAGGGGAGATCAGGCATTACACCTGCCAGTGGTGCAGGAGGTGCCATCTCGATGCCTGCAGGATTTGCAGGTGTGGAGCAAGCATGCCACAGGCTCCCTGTAAGATGCAGCAGGTGTGACAGGCTCTGGAGAAATGGGTCTGTGAAAGGTCACGAGCAAAGCAGGTTTGGATCAGGCTTCACAGTTAAGGCAGGGTATGTTTAGCAAACAGATAATTATTTCATTGATGCTGATGGGACTTAAGCAAGGTGTGGGTGCTGACTTGCTCCACACTGTGCAGCAGCTGGTTCCAGCATTCCTTGCAGACACATCCAAAACGAGGGATTTTTATGTAATGTGATGAGGTTTTATGAATACCGGGGGATCTGCATTAGATAACGTCTTAGCACATCTTCAAGCCCTTAATTTCCATTTGCAAATCTTGTCCCCAAACCCCCAAAACATCCAAAGTGAATTTTCTTTGAATAAGTCAAGGCCTTAAAAACTTAAATACTTAGAAATCGCCTATACTAAAAGAAGTGGTAAGTCTTATCGAAAAGCTCTAAGACTCTTTCTCCTGGTATAAACTTCCCTTCCACATTAAAAAGAGACATTAAGTATGAAAATAGAATGATTTGGGTAGGGGAGCCTGCGTAAACAAACATAAATAAGGTAGAATGTTGCTCATGCTGGATCTCACTTTTTCTAGGTTTGAGATAAGTGTAATTCTGCAGGCAGAGAAAAAAAGTGAAGAATCTTCACTTAAAAGAAAGCCACTTTTGAAATGAGTTGAGGTTTATTTTGCTGTCTTTGTTACATTTTTATCAGGAGCATCTCAGAGGTTTACTGTACTAGTGTCTGAGAGAAAGGGACTGGGAAACAGTGCAAGTGAAAGACTGCAAAGTTCATTTTATATGCAGCCACGAAATGGCTTTGCAACATGTCCCATTCAGATTGTATCCCAAGTACGTATTTGACGTGTATATATGCAGAAGTTTTAGCACTAGAAGAAATAACATAAGCAGAAGCTGTTCACAAAAATGTGTTTTTACTGAAAGCATAGCTGTTAGCAACATTGAAATTTGAACACAAATGCATCATGCACAGCAAAACAATATACGTGCCTGTTAAAAAAATATTTGCTGCTATTTCTCTAAGGCGAGTAGGACATACATGAGAAATAAAGACCACACGATCTGTAGGTTTTATTTCCCCTTTCAATGTTATTTCCTCAAATTTGCTACAGGAATGCTTTCAGTCACATGGAAATGAATTTTAGGTTAGGAGCAGATAAGATTTTACAAATCCTTAAAAGTCTTTTTTTTTTTTTGGGGGTGGTGGGGGGCA
>JAVJGI010000060.1:70278678-70307400 GCA_035590275.1 Ibycter americanus | reverse complement strand
TCCTCCCCGCCCAACTCTCCCGCCTGCCCAGGTCTTGCTGAATGGCAGCACAGCCTCCTGGTGAATCAGCCACTCCTTCCAGTTTGGTATCATCCACAAACTTGTTGAGGGTGCACTCTGTCCCTCTCCCAGTACATCCAAAGGGATACAGGATGATTACAAGTATATAAACTATATCAAATATGCATCAAGCAAGGTATGTACAGAGGGAATGTTTAATGAACATTTCATGGCTGAAATGGTAACTTGAAGCAGACTTTTGGTGGATGCTGTGACGCATTGAAATTTTCCATTAGAAAAGTGAATAGAGGAGAAAAGTTGTGAAGACAAAAAAAAGTTGAGGAAAATAGATCTGTAGGAGACAAAATAGGAGGAACAAAGAGAAGAAAATAGCTTGATAGGAAAGGAAAGAAATAACAATAAAGACACTCAGATGAGTGTTCAAGCTGGAGGAAAAGTAAATGGAATGGTAAATCAGTTGTGGGATGAAGAGATTGTAAAGCAGGTGAAGGTGATGAAGAAGACACTCTCATTAAAGAGGTTAGAAATCACCCTGTGATCCAACTAGCAGGGCAAAATATTGCACATGTTATGGAGGAAGTAACTGCAAAATTTAGCCCAGCAGAGGATCGCATTCAGGCATACTAAGGAAGGAAACAGCATTAGAGATGTAGGAAAGGGTGAGCTAGTAGAGAAAATGTCATAAAGCTGATTTTTTCCATGGCAATTTGAAGTAATAGGAAAGATAAAGAAGCTAGGTGGAGAGGTGGAATGTAAGAGAATTTTAAAGTCCATGGTGACCAAGAAAACTTAGCAGGTATCAGAATACACAGAGCACAAATGGACAGATGAAACATATCCTTGTGAAAAGGAGGAAGGGGAAAGATAGACAAAGGAGGCAGAAACAGATTGACGGGGTCTCTGAGGAAGTCAGTGGAGCAGTTCTCAGGTTCCAGAGGAAAACCAGACAAGTGCACACAAGGGAGAATTATGTCAAAAGCTCAGTAGGTGACCACAAAGGCAGCAAATTCATAGGTAGGAAGTGTATTAGGAGAATTAGTGTGTTAAAAGGAAGGTATTCATGGGAAGAAGGAAGAAAATGTTAGCTTAGAGCACCCCTTAAGGAACAGGATGCCTGAGAAGGGGGATGCTAAGAAGGGGAGGTAGAGTATGCAGGTGAGAAGAAACAGGACTGCTCTTGGGAAAATGAGGGGTGCTGGAGGAGGGGACAAAGGGAAGAATAAAATAGAGAAGAAAAATGAAAGGGTTGGGACTGAGACGAAATTAGAGGAAAAGCACGGGCAAAGGCTGGAAGCAGGGACTGCCACAAAAAGAAAAGAAAAGAGGATCAAAGGGGGTGGGTGGTGCAGGGAAGTCGCCTCCCATTGGTACAGAGGAGGCAGGGCCTGGGCTTGCCAGGAGGAAGGAGCTGAAGGGAACCTGAAAACTGTGAAAAACCTTTGTTTAGAAGACGACAAGCTGGTGTAAAACAGAGCAAAAAGAAAGTGTGCAGGATGTAGTGACTGGGTGCACTCTCAGCTGAGAAACATAGTAAGACTCATACATTAGTTCCCATTCCCGCAGAAAGCTCCACTAATGAGTCCACACTCAAATCAGGGGCAATTTATGTGTTACCTAAATGCTGTATCTGGAGAAGGTAACGTAACTGCATCGTCTGGGGCTCTGCAGAGCCTCAGGCTCTCTGGTTTGTGGTGGCTGGTCCTCAAAAGCCCATGTTGTTAGGCTGACTGACATACCACCTTGCGGTCTGCGAGGGAGGGGGCTGCAGGCAGTTTACGGAGTCTGAGATAGGGCAGCAATGGCATGCTTCTCTGGAATTAGCCCTGCCAAGAGGCTGGCTGAGACAAGGGCCAACAGGGGCTGCCTGATTGTATGGTGCCACTCTGTAAACCAGCAAAACTAGTGTGTCAGATGCCAAACCTAGCACTCGGGGATATTAGTGGTTTGCAACTTTCATTGAATACTGTGTGGCCAAACCAATGACCATGACACCCACCTATGAGGTATGGGATGGGACACTATTTTAAAAGGGTTTAGAAATCATACAAAACAGTTTTACACCTAAATTCCTAAAATTTATCCCAAAATTTATTCCTAAATGTTTTCATCACTAAAAATCCCCAAATATTGTTTCATCAGTGGTGTGACTCTATGGACATAGCAGTGGGGCTGAGATGGTGCAGGAGCTGTCAGGCAACCCCAGTCCTCCGCTATGGGAATAAAGGGATCCTGCAGGCTAGATGCACTCCTCCTCCCTGGGGAGGAATGCAGCACTTTAGAAAAGCAGTATTCTCTGACAGGCTCCTAGACCACACTTGCCCTTGTTGACCTTGGCTATCTTATGTAGAGTATGCATTGCAGTTCTTGACCATTTTAAAGTACAGCTCACAGCATCAGGATGGTTGTCTTTTTGATATAATGTAGCTGTGATCAAGGCTCCTGAGATCCCATACCAGCTCCAGCTTGTATGTGCCATGCCCTCCTGATGCAAAACTTGCAGCTGTGCTTGAGTGAACATTTCTACATGTATGTCTTATAGGACGTCTTTGGCTGAGCTGTTTTCTGATCCAGTACTTACTGCCTGGCAATTTCTGTATTATTTTATAATTATCATGTCTTTATATTGTTATTATTAATTTCATTCACAGTGGTTGCATCATCCAGTGAAAAAAATATTAGGAAAGCATGAAAAGACATTGTTCTGCTATTGTTTGAAAATATTACATTTGTGATGCTTAGCAGAAATTGACTGGCCTGGTGTTAGAATCACGTAGCCAGAGATCTGACAAAAATCAAGAAGTAAATTTTGGGGATGTTTCCAGAACTCATAGTATGTTGGGGTTTTTTCCTTATTTTTGTGTACTTTCATGAAAAAAACAAAACCCCACAAAAACAGATAAACAGACAAAAGGATGGAGGCAAACTGAAAGATAAAGATATTGTGCAGTAAGACACCTAGACTCCAGTTCTGAGGTGTTATTACTTGCATTAGCTCACATGGCTAAGAAATGTCAAAAATTGTTTTTATCTGCAAGAACATTTAAAAGCTGCTATTTTATGAAAAAGTATAATTGGTCTTGCCATGACGAGGGAGTTTTCAAAAAGCTTCATTATAATTTTTGGTGAGATTATGTATTTATTTGAGTGTCACCAGTTGAGAATATGGCCATAGACTTTTTGGCTTTTTATCGTAGATTTGTAATGGCATCTTTACTAATGTTCTTTACTGTATGTCAGCTGACACCTAATTTGGTTCCATTGTAAAAGATTCCAGATGTTTCAGTATACAACAGATGAAAGATCTTGATTTTTACCTTATAACAGATTCATTTTACCAATATTTAACTCTGCCTTGTAAAAAGCAGGGGGAAAAACCACTCACATGGGACATCAATGTAATATTGGATTAAACTTTAGCAAAATGTACGAAAAGGATACCTTACAAAGCTGCTCTGTACAGCACATTATTTGCATAGACAGTAATAAGGGTCTGCTTTTCCTCATTATGAAATACTTGTCCATGAAATACTACCGCAGAATGACATTTTACTAGAAAATTTACAAAATTTATAGGATTCTTCTTAGCATTTTTTTCCAAACACTGTAAAAACACACTGAAGTACACTTGTCAAATCTACTTTGCAACAGTTTTCAATGCATTCTGCTGGGCTCTCTTAATTGCATTTGCTCATTTTCTTCCTTGCAACCACCAGGACTTTAGAAGAGCCCTGACAATAATAGACAATGAGGTCAACATTTTCATAAAAAGGTGCAAGTCCATCCTACACGGGACTGATGCACTAGGTTGAGTTATCAGGCTAGTCTTTGCTCTCAAAATTTGTGACAAGGGCAGCAATTGTCTGTGCAGGAATGGTGAATCAACACTAAAGTCTGTTTAGTCCAGCTCTTAAGCCATCCAGCACATGGTTCTTTATCTTACCATTATTACAAGATACATTTACCTTGAAAAAGAGCATTTTCTTCATAACCAAGAAATAAGCTGTCTGCCTCAGGGTCTTGAAAGCAGAACAAACCCGAGTGCTGTTCTAGCAAAAGCAACATACAGTCCATGCCCTTTTTCATCCATTCACTTGTCAGTGTAGCTGTCAATAAGGATGTATTTACATATGGCTAATCCCACAGTTGATTCACTAAGATGATTTTATGAGTTAAAAGGGAAGATGACCTAATGAGGTAGCTCCAGGAATACAAATAAAATAAGATAACTTTCACAGAATAATAATTCTACTTTCTGAAGTGGACTTCAAATCTCCAAGAAAAGAATAGCTCTGCTTACAACAACCTTTTCTTCTTCACTCAGAAGTGATCTCCGATTAATTCAGTTTAGCTGAACTTTGCTTTCCTTGGTATCCTAGGAGAAAAGCTCTGACAGACTGGGAATTTTAACTTGTTTGTCATGTAAACTCAGTATACTTGTGGTGCTTTTTAACACTCCAGAAACTGTTTGGGAGGAAAAAGAAATAAATAAAAAAGCTTTGATCCTCTAAGCAAACAAAGAGGGGAGAAGGAGGTTAAAAGAATCATCATTTGTGAAAGGCAGAGAAAGAAAATGTGGGAAAGGTGTCTTTATTTTAACAGTTTCAGAGATTGTTTGAAAGGCTATTGGACATATCAGGCACTTCAACAGCATTAGAGACCTCTGATGAATAGGTAAAGACTGATTTCTTTTTATTGTTTTATGGACATCTCTGAGGTTTTTAAGGACTATGAATTTCTCATTGATATCAGTCAATCTGACCAAGTTTTTTCCCAGAAGCAGATATCCAGGACAAAGCTGAGAGTAATGCTAATACCTTGAGTATCAAGCTCAGATAAACATATTCCGAGTGGCATTATTTAGTGTGAAGAAAGGAGGAAGAATCTAGTCTGGATGCAACACCAGCTCCTGGAAGCTGGGAGATGACTTAAAGCCCAGGTTTCTTGGCCCGAGGTTGAAATGTAAATTGAAGCATCCAGGTGTAGCAGCAGGGAGTGGTGTGACCCAGCAATGCCCTGTCATCTGCTCATCTGTGGGAGATGTTCCCGCTCCCTAAAACGTCACTCATCCAGGGTTTTTGGCCCATACGGAAGCAGGCGTAGTCCAGTCTCCAAGTACTCCTTTCAATCTGCCTGTCTATTCCAAATTCACCAGTTTTAAGGAAGGAAGCAGACCAATAGCTCCGTTTAGACCTGATACCTTAAATCAATGTCCGGGGAGTGGCTGCAGAGAATAGTAGTTTATCTCAGTCACTGTGATTTCCTGGCAAGGGCACAAGGTCCCAGTTAAAACTTATCCTGAAAGTGTGCAGTATCCATTATGGTAGAAATGGATAGAAAGAGGCCTTTTTTATGTAAGCTTCTTCATTTTCAAAGATTGTACACAACGTTCCATTTTCCTGAATCAGCATTTATAGTTCCACACATAATGACACCAGTAAGGACTTCATCTGATCCATCTCCCCCTCCAAAGGCTGCATAAACTATCTCTAAATGTTTATATTTGTTGAAGGATTCCCTTAAAATCTGCAATGACAGAGATTTCACAGCCTCCTGGAATGACAAATGCCTGTGCTTCACTGTTGTTATGGACAGAAGGTCTCCAAAAGTTTAATCAAATCCCACTTTTTGCAACTAAACTTATCACCCTTATCCTCTCTGCTGTAGAAACTGGAAGCAATTTAGTACTTTCCTTTCCAGTTCAGCCTTGTATATAGCAAAGGGATTAGATTTCAGCTTTTTAGCATTCATTTATGTAATGTTCTCCTCAGTCATCTCCTCTTGACTCATTGAAATAACTGCTTTTGTTTTAGCCATGTGCTTTTTTTACAATCTTGTTATTCTTGCTGTTTTCCTTTGGACCTTCTCCAGTAGCCCATTTGGACCCATACCCAAAAGATGACTACAACCGATGAATGACTTGACTTCACTTGTCTTGAACACAACATTCCTCAAAGAAATCCTCTATGCTATTTCTTTGTTTCATGCTCCAAGCCTCACTCCAGCCAGCATTTTGCTCAAAGAGCTCTCAGGAACCTCACAGAACCATAGCGATGTCCTTGTCCTGTCACCTTCCAATTTGCTAGATTTTTTTCTTGGCTGTTTCTGGTCGTTTCTAGTTTGCAAAGACATACAACCCCAAGCAAAGAATTGTCAGCCCTTACATCCACATTAACATTTCAGAATAAAATTGCCTAGGTAGTTTGAACAACCTGTTGCTTTGTCTTTGCCAGAGGGATCTGTATGGGCAATGGCTTCTGTTGGTTCAGTCATTACTAGATGGAGGGATGGTTAACTGCTGCATTGTCTAGCATGTATCATGTTTAGCATGTTTATCATGAAATGATCGTCATGATCACTAACTTCAGCTAGCAGCCTGGTTGTCCACAAGTCCAAGAAGATCTCCCTGGGAGCATTTGTAGAAGGGAAGCCTCCAGACCGACTCTAAGCATAAAATATAGTAATGAGTGTCACAGAGCTGAGTGATGGTTACAAATATGGGATTAGTATTCGCTTGGGTATTGCAGCTATAGACCCATGAAAAAGGCAGAAGCTGCTCATGCTTTCAGTATCAAAACTGCAGAGCAATGCGTCAGGAAGTCTCAAATGAGAAGTTTGACTTCACTGCTGGCAAACCCACACAGAGTTCATCTACATTAAGTCTGATGAATGTGGCATTAGGCAAGAATCCAGAACTTCATGCCCCCTAGACACACTCTCTGCCTCTCTTGTTTAATTTCTCTTCTTTTATTAAGACTTAAACTTTTCCCTGGCGAGTTTAGAATGTATCCCAAACTGGCTAGGACATGGGTAATGTCAGAGGGGTGCTAATGGAGCTGCCACAGGTACTTGCCCCAAAGGCTCATTAAAGAACCCTTTGCAGCTGTTAGGTTCATCCATATGAGAGTAGTAGGTGCTACCAAAACCAAGAAAGCCTCAAAAAAGAAGGAAAGGAAAAAAAAAAAAGCAAAAAAAAAAAGCATTCATTCAAGTATCTGTAGCAATTCATGGAGTACCTTAATATTGCAACAAAAAAAAGTCTCCTCTAGCCTTCAAACTAATCAACATGTTGTTTTAATATATCTCAGTAAATTAAAAGACATCCAGTCCAACTCATTAGTTCCTAACCATTAGCTTCCAAGCCTTGAATTCCCACTGAACAGGTAAGCAGCTGCTTTGAAGATTTAACTGGCATGACTCTTACCAGAGTACAAGCCACCATCATGCATGAGAGTAGTCCCTTGCCTCCAACCTCTAACTCGGTCACACTGGGACTGTTAAATCAACATTATTTGGCTACACTGAGTGAAAGGGAAGGTTGGTCTCCATGAGAGAGTTTTACAGTATCGGACAGAAAGCCACAGGGGGGCACATTCAGGCCACCAATGGGATGCGGCATGATGCTTTTTCTACCCACTGGTAAGATATGCATTCAGCCTTCAGCAAAACTGAGTACTCGTCCAATGCGCTGTCTGTTCAATCAAGCTCGTGCTAAGTGAGTTAAGTACCTACGGTACACTACCTGATCACAGTGTCAGCAGAGCCTGGCATTGTACTGCCAGTTATTGGATGGTTGACAGTGTGTTCCCAAGGCCTTAAAAAAGAGCTTCTGTGTAAATAGTCATCTATATTTAATCAACAGGAGTCATCTCAGTCTTATTTCAGAGTGCTGCAAGTTTTTTGCAACACTTTTTTTTTAAAGCACCAAGTAACAGGTGTTCTAGCAAGTTCCATTTTTGTCCATTCCCTTTTATATGGTTTCCAGGCCAATGATTGCAGTGTAATACTAATATAAATAGTTTCAAAAACAAAAGCATGTTTGGAATCATATGTGTTTATCTTTAGAGAGTAAAAGCTGCAAAAACAAATGGATTGAGGGGGATTAAACACTAGGCTAATTGTTCATTCAGCAACCTAAGACTGATTAAGTGTGCTAATCCATTCAATATTTTTTCTATTTGTTTCCATTATTATCCCTGCCAAAATTGTTTTACATGTACTAATTCACCTATGTTTATTTATTAATAAAGGAATTCCCTTGAAGTGCATATAATCTTTTCTCAAGCAAAACTTCCATGACAGCAATAGCAGAAGGACTTCAAGATCTGGCTGGAACTCTCTGTACTGCTCTTTTCCTAAAATAAAACTTAAACTCTTTCAATAAAATTAATGTGAATGCATCCTCCATCTGTATCTATTCCAGATACTCTCCATGTTTAATTAAGACATATTATTCTGTGAAATTATACACTTCTATGTAATATCCTATGAAAGGGGTCCTGATTTTACCTGACCCAAAAGAATTTTTCTAAAATTGATTTCCGATTGCTGACTACTATTACATATTAATTTTTACAGTATTTTGATGTGTAATTGACTTTCTGTTTGCTGTATAAGTAGAGGACAGAGAGTTATTGCTAGCTAAGTTGATTATCATTTCTTCCCAGATCCAGAAAGCAATGTGTTTTTTTCAGATTAGGTACACTTGAATATTGCCAGAGTCTGGTTTCCAAAATAACCCTTGGAGGAAAGTAGGCTCACCATAAAATTGTTCACATAGGTATTACCACAAATATGGGATGGTGAGCAACAGGCCAGGTAGCAGTTCAACAGAAATGGATCTAAGGCTACGGAAGGTCAGAAGCAGAGCACGGCTCAGCACCATGGTATCACATTTTTCATGAAAAACAGAAATTTCCTACTGGGATTAATAAATAGGAATATTGTCTGCAAAATATGGAATGTAAACATTATCTTCTACTCAGAACTAGTAGGGGCACATATGGTGCCCAGTTCTGAGAATTACATTTTAAGAAGAAAAATAAATCACTGAGACAAGAGTCCAGAGAATATCAACAAGAAGAATTAGATGTGTGAAAAAATAGATTTATCACAGGTAAGTGACAGGCTTAAATTGTCACACAGAAGACTAGACTTCAGGAAAAGCTTTTAACAGTAAAGAGAGTCAAGCAACAGAATAAACCGCTGGGAAGTCTAGGAAGTCCCTATCACCAAAGGTGTTTGAAAACAAGCTAGCCAAGACATGAGTTAGATAAGACATAAGTAAAGTTGATCCTGATTTGGGTAATAGTGAAGGAAGATCAAGACCTTTCAGGGTTCCTTCCAACCCTCTGTTTTCTCTAAATGACTTGAACAGCACTCAGGGTTCCTACCCCAGGATCTTACAGCGCAGCGCTCTGTACTGCAGACACCTCCCTCCCTACGAGGCTGCCTAGGCACCTGCCAGCAAAGCAGAACTTCCACAGCTCCCTTCGTGAGGGGAAGCAGAGGCAGTGGCAGCAGAGACCAACATGTTTCTCTTGGGGAAGAGGGGAATAATGGACAACTTTCTGGAGCAAACAGTGCAGTCCTGCAAGAGAGCAGTAAGCTCTGCCAGACAGAGGCAGATCATGTGTGTCTGCAGGGAGAGCACACACGACGAGTCTCTGCTCAGTTCACGAGTGTTCAGTTCTTGCTCTACGCTAGGAGCAGCAGCATGCTGCATCATCTTTAATATAGATAACAATGTAGTCTCTCATGTAAAGACCATTAAGAGTCCGGCTTCTTACTGTAGGGACTGTGCAGAAGCGTATGTGTCTACAAAAACCAACATTAAATGAGCTCTAATATTAGGACAACAGGGAAACAAGGAAGGAAGAAACAGCATGACTTGCACTGTCAGCTTTAAAGTCTGCTCTGCATGTTCGTAGGCTTTGATACCCTTATGTGTAGGCAATGCACTATATAAGGTTATATAGTAATGTATGTTTTTGGAATATTTGCCTAAGGAAATCAATGCAGTAAATTTATTGATGTCGTCAATGCAGAACTACTGTAACTCTAATGCTTTCTGCACTGCAGTGATGATTATGAAACTAGTAGGTATTTGATGTTATTAACTCAAGGTGTCATCTTTCATAAATACTCATAAAACACATTGGCAAAAGCATAAATGCAGAAACATGAGTAGGAAATCTATGATATGTTCCCTATCATAGACAAATTGTTAATGCTCTTACCCAGTAATTATTTAATCAAAAGTATACTTAAGGAAAATCAGAAATAACTGAGATATATCAGTTGTTAGAAATAAGGGCCCTATCTTTATGTTAATTACTGAAGCAGGGTTAGAGTATATTTTAATAAAAGTGTGAGACGATATTGAAATTCAAATACTCCTTGGAGGTTTTATGGCTCATATAAAATGCAAAGAAATTCAGAAAGAAGATTTTTCAAAATTAATAGATCTTTCTTAAAGAGAGATAAAGAATTATATGCCATCTTCTCAAAGGACATTATGTTTTGTCATGAGTTTGTGAAAAAATCTATTATTCAGATCATTGATAGAAGGGATATTTAGCCTAAATTACACTCTTTCCTTTCTGTCCTGAAATTTTTCTTCCATTCAAAAACCACTGTGTCTTTCATCATTCAAGGCCCCTCTGCATTAACCCTGGAGAATACTGAAATATTCCTTTTATCCATAGTAAATCAGATGAATAATAAAAAGGTATTGATTTTTCATACAGTATAAATAGTTCATGTACATATAAAAATTTAATTCAGGATTCAGTGGGTCAAATCCTAGACTGTGATAAATCAGCAACAAAGTCAATGGAGCTGCTCTGTGTTACACCAACTAGTAATGCCGTTCAATTTGTCGGGTGTACTGCACTTCAATCCTTTCGTAGTTTCAAGAGATCAATAAGATCTGCAGTTTCAGGTTTTCAAATGTCAGCCTGCTTGTTTCCCATACCCTTACTCAAGCCTTAGAGAGGACTTTGCAGCAAAATCCTTGCACTGCAATAAAACATTACCTTCAGGCATGCTTACTTGCCTGTCTGTTTGAGACTGGGTATTGCACTCTGACTCGGAGCTTGGTCGTCACCAGCGGGAAGCTGCTCAGGAGTTGATGGCATGAGAACATGAGTCATGAACATGTTATTCCAATCCCCCAACTAGTGTAAATCAGTGTAACTGCACTGTTACAAGCTCCAAGGACAGAGACAGATTGTAAATGCAGGGAACTGTGCAACATAAATAAGGCCAGAAGAGACAATTCAGTCTGTCTCCTGCCCCAAGGCGGCGTCAGGATTATTGTGTCACTTCTGAAAAAAAGACTCATTTTTTTCTGGAAAACTTCTGATGGCAGAGACTCCATAGCTTTCCCAGGCAGCATGTTCCCATGCCTCACTACCTTTATGACAAGAATATTTTCCCTAGTATTGATCCTAAACATTTGGTTTTGCAGTTTTAAGTTCATTTCTGCTTTAGCTAATGACCACAGCCCAAGTTCTCTTTTCTTCCCAATTAATTTCTCACCTCCTGAACTTGATGCAACTTTGATTACAACCTGGTCTGGCCACATCAATGACGAACCTGAGAGTGCTGATAGGATCTGGAAAACTGTAAGTCTCAGGCCAGTCTGTCTATGATTTATCTGGTTTTCTGAAACTGGCCCACTTCCCAGTCTGAGACACCTTCCAGTCTGGTGCATTGGCCATCAAGCCATGAAACATCCATTGCCACTGAAAAAACTCAAAGTAATGCTTGTGGAACAACCAGAGTCCTAAGACTGGGGTGGGCTTTTCTCTTTGTCATCTATCAAAGGGGCATTCTGCTATGGTTTTTAGCATAAGAAATAGAAACCAAGATATGTTTTAGACTGTCTGTGCAAATAGTGTGATGTGTTTCAAAGGAAAGCATATCTCTCTGGGTTCTGGCACAATCTCATCAATGAGATAATGCTTCCTTTCTAACTTGTATCACCAAATAATCTTATGCTCCTTAGTGAGATGACAAACTTCAGTCCATGCATTAAGTGTTTTTTAAATGGCATCGAGTTCTTGTTGCATGATGGTTCCAACTAATGATTAACGTGAGTCATTGTTACCTCTTATGCTCATTAAAGAATATGTTTAGATTCTATCAGAGTAAAGGATTCAGTGTTTGGTGAAGAAAATAATGTTGATTTGAAAAGAAGATAGCGTGTAAGTAAAAGAGCTATTGCTAGTGAAAACAGGTTGATGAAAAAAGAATTGAGAATGGCAGAAATGTCTATTTTTCTCTGATAATTTTCTCTCTATCAATGGGCTGTTCTGCTAAGATCAATAAAACCTCCCAGACTGACTCAGGTGCTTCCTAAGTTGATTATTGAAAAGAAAACAAATGAGTTCAAAACCTTTCCTGACTAAACAGTTACCGGTAGCACTTCATCCTTCTTGTTCGCTGTTCTTCACTACAGCTTGATCTTCTCCAGCAAAGCTACCTGGAGACAGCAGCCTCGGCTAAACCTCAGGCTGGTGGGTATTTCTTCACTCGGGAGGTTCGCTACGGTATTTTCCTGGCCCATGCTCAGCCTCCCCTTGGTGCCAGGGCCACTTTGCTTCCCTTCTACTGAGTGGGAAGGAAGGACCTTTGCACTGCCTGATGGCCAGATAGGTGCAGACTTTTCCGTGCCTGTGGTCCTCATTGCTGACTGTCATCTATGCTCTAGGGCCTGAAGCTCTTCCCCTGTCTAATCATCCCATTTCATTGCAGAACCCAGGTGACACAGCTTAACAACATCCTTCAAATGCTTCTAAGCCACTTGCCTCCCTGCAATATTTCTAAGAGCCTCCAGACTATGGACAGATTGTCAGCCAAGTTCCTCTCTGCCTCCCGCGCCTTCAGGAGCTGATCCTCTAGCTTCTAACACCCATGCTGGTTTTTTCAGAGTGACAGCAGAGAAGAATACCTGAAGTTACAAAACAGGCTTATTTTCTCAGCTCAGACACATTCCTCTGGAGTAAAACTACAATACACTGGAGGACCTTTGGGCCTGTAGAGAGTACAGTATGGTCTGGATCTGTGCCTGGCACGTAGGCAGTTGTGTCCTCACTCTTGCCCACAAGCCTCCCGCTGTCTGTAGCCCTGGGAACCTTGTGCCCTGAGCCCTTGGGGTCATGTGTGACTCCAGCCCAACCAAGTGTGTGGAGAGCAACTGTAAAAGCTCGGCTGATTGCACAACTATGCTAATTGTTTTGCCTTTAGGTCTGAACTTCATATCATTTAGCCTCCCTGCAAACTCCTTGCAGTTAATCAAATAGTTGCATTTCATGTCAGACACATCAGGCTTATATCACATAAAAACTTTTTCTAAGCAAGCAAAGTCCTTTCCGCTTCTAATCAAATACATGCATTTATATTGAATCCTTCTGTTTGTGATTAATACTAACAGCGAAGGTAATATTTAATATGCCTCACATGCCTCCTAAAGACCAAAACTGCCTTGACTCCCACTCAGATGTCCGGAAGAGCAAGCGGTCTCTTCCCACTGCCACCTCTGTGAGATAATCTCCCTCTCACCAACTTACAAGGAACTTGTGGACTTTAGGGGCAGGGGGGTACCTGTAGCGACCGGTTGTGCTTCCCACCACTTCTGTGACTACCCAGGAACTGGAGCTTGTTTTGGTCGTTTCACTCCATAACCTCATTCTTTGTTCAAATCAAGGAAAAGAAGCATCTGAGAGTGGGATTTATCTCAGCAGACATAGTGTGAAGACAGAGACAGCCACAGTGTGGAGGTCTACATCTTTGGGAAATCATTTTTCGTGATAAAAAGAAGAATTACACTTTTAAGGAGTGATTCAACTGACCTGTTTAAGACATGTACTATAGGAAGAGAGGAATCATGCCCAAAAAATGTTTTGTTTTTTCTATAAACTGGCTATAAAGGGACCTTTGAATAACCAGATCATGTGTAAGAACATATAATCTGGCTGTTTGATTAAAAGAATCTGACCTAAATGTCTAAGTTAGGACTCCAACAGACCAGGCTCAGTTTTATCTGTGTTTCTTGCATGATTGAAATTTTAGTCATAATTTTAGTCAGAGCCTGCTCTGTGACTCACCTCAAACAACATGCCATGTCAGCGAGAGACGAAAACCTGGTGCTGCTGGTTTTTCTCTGGTCCTTACCAGGTTGTCCACCCTCATTTATTTCCACAGAAGTCTGCTCTGCATCTCTTCCAAAAAGTAAATTTGCAACACAAGGTCCTCAGTAGGAGGAAAACTAAATGTGTCTGAGACCCTAAAATACCATCTTTTTTATTTGGAGATAAGTTTATCTTGCAAAGTGAATTTTCTGTCCTGGTATTCAGAGTTTGCCTTTCAAATGAGATTTAACTTTGTCACCACACATGAAAACAACAACTTACTTAGGCTGATGGGAATTTTTTGCAATCTGAACCTGTAAGAGATGCAAAGTTCTTTAAAAACTTGTTATCAAAGGACATTACCAAAAGGATTACTCTATATATGCATTGTTGCACCTGTGCTTCCTGGAGTGTACACAGATGACCTCTGTCAGAGACTGAGACTGACAGACACAGGCTACAGAGACCTTTGTTGTAACCCAGTTCAAAGGTTCTTAAGTTCTTAGCACTAAACTGTTAGACTTGAATTAGTACAGGGGTGTCCTTTTGCTTGCTTCATAGGAGAGACCAAGTTGGCAGGTTGTTATAGCCCCTATGCCTTTAAAGTCAGTAGACCTGTGAATCAGCTATTCATAATCTTCAGGGATGCCAAATTAAAACTGTGCTAAATTGAGGGGAAGAGTATTATTAGAAAACCTGCCAACATTCAAGTCTAGGCTCACTGCTCATCTCGATCTTGTTGATTTCTAAGATTTGCATTTCAGACCTTTATGAAAAAAACTGAGTTATTCTTCCAGTCACCTCGTAGTGTCAACACCCTGGTCCAATATTAAAGTATTCAAATATGCAAAGTCTTCTCAGTATACATACCACGCATATGTGATAACTTTCATGTTGGTTATAATAAGGACTGAACCAACAATTTCCTAAGGCAAAAACTTAACATTCTTAAACCAAAACACTGCTTCCTGTTCATAAAGCTGAATTAGGCTCAGAGCTTCTGTGGTTTGAGTGTGGAGGAGGTTACACTGCACAAATTAAAGCAAATACGCTTCCTTCCAAGTGATGCTGTCAGAAAGTGACTTCTGCTAGACTCAAGGTTTTCATGTAAAGGCGTTTGCAGTTTCATAAACACCTGTTCTTCCTCCTCAAGTCAAGAGTCCCTGAGACCCTGGGTCCCCTGATTTCCTTTCTGAGCACAGATTCCCTGACAGGGTTCACCAGAGTTTAGTTTAGTTTAAATTCAGTGACTGGTGGGTTGAGTTCTTTCTTTTCTTTCTTTAGCCTTTGCTGTCTTCTGTTAAAAGCTGTCATGCATTTGAAACTCTCCGATAAAAAGGCTAGATTGTACCCCTTCTGCATTAAACAGCATGAATTTAAGTCTTATAGCCCCCAGGAGTGGATTCTCATGATTTCCCTCATGTACTCCTTTCTCCTCCTCAAAGGTACCTTTTATTCCTCCTCCCCTGCTGCAATTTCCAGTGTCTCTCATTCTGAGCTTCGCTCAATTAGAGCTAGGGGAAGCCTCTACTGGGGCTCTCAAAGCTTCCCAGAGATTCCCATGTACCATGATCTTGCAGAGATTTCCCCACCCACTTGATTTTCTCCTCTCTGTCAGCTGACTTCAAGCCCCCAATGACAGGACTATTAACAGGATCAGGACAAGACCATTGTAACATCCATCATCTGCTCGATGGGTCTTCAAGGCAGTCAGAAATGGAATCACCTTCCTGGCATGATTTGGGTTAATATGATTCATTCCTTTAAATATTCAAATTGTTGTACTTATTAGTTCAAGATGATCCTTCTGATTTTGAGTGGCATAACCAGGTAATAGCAACAATTACAAGTACATTCCCCTGCTGAACCTCAAATAGGATGCATCATCTGCATTGCTCAGTCCTTACAGCCCGGGTTGTATTCCTGCTTTGGGGTTCAGGGATTTGGGGAAATTTTTCCCCTTTTCACCACTTTATGGTCTATAATCCCTCCTACACACACCTTTCCATCAATATCTGTCAATGTGGCAGAGGACTAGTTACAATACAGACAGCCACTGCACCTACACAGCGACTGCACGTAGCCCTGCTCTGCTAGTACTGGTCCCCAGCACTAACCTGTCAGCATGATTTTGTTGCACTAGTGGTTTTGATGATCGGGTTTTCCTTCTCTAGGATGGCATGACAAAAATTGGACTTTAGTATTAGCATACGCCTGCTCTGTTTAGGAATGCCCATTTTTGCTTACGTCTTTACAGCTGAAAATGTCTCTCCAGCATGAAGCTGAAGGATCTCAACTTATTTTCAACGAATAGCTTTTGAGTTACAGCACCATAAACATTAGGGAAGCACACCAAGTCATCCTTTTGCAGCATTCGAATTTGCAAATTTGTTAGCAATAACTTTCTTCTGGTCACAGATGTAGCCAAATAGACTAAGGGTGTTGTTTTCTTACAGAAACCTTTGCTTATGTCTCATCAGGCTGCGTATTTACTGCTTAGATCAGTCAAAAAATACTTACAGAACAAGAAAACGACTCTTCTTATGACTCCTATATTACTAGGTCCAAACTGTTCTTAAACTGCTCCAGTCCAGAGTTAACATTTTTAAAATAAATCCCAGCTGTCAATGGATGACTAGAGGTACAGAACTCATGTCTGAAATTTGTTCAGTTCTAATGTCATGTCATGTTAAAAAAAAAGTGTGATATTAGGCTAGACATTTCATAATACTGGACATCTGTCTTTGACAAATAAATATGTCACATTCAAGCAAAACAACCCGAGGAGAATATTAAGGAGGTTACTGATCTTTTTAGAAAGAGAAGAGCACAACAAATTGAAGGAGTTAAGGCCATGTTTTCCACAAGTAAGATGAAGAAGCAGCTAAAGATTAAGATGACATCAAGGACTGTAATTTCATAAAGTTTTATCCATAGCTTGTATCAAACATCTAAGCTCTGCAATTTCAGCGCCCCTCTCCATGATTTATTCAAAGATGTGGATTTGGCATAATTGTTCCCACGGACCATGGGTTTTATCTGGCCAATTGACAGTCTTTTTCCTGGAGGATTGTTTGGTTCGGTTCGGTTCTGGAAGTTGAGAAATACCACAGATATTAAGTAGAGCAAACAACCTTTGATCTCCGGTCCACCTGCTAGTTCTCCATGGGGTATTCAACATAAATTGCCACAGAAACGAGCAGCAGCTCAACATGCAGCAAGTGAGGAATACGGACAATATTGAGGAGATAGCATTTTCTATTTCTGTGAGCTATTTTTAGCTCACAGACTGTTATTCCACCGAGTAAACTCAAGTCAGGTAAAAGAAAATGCACTTTGCAGGCTCATCTGCATAGAGCACTGGATCAGTCAGGATTCTCAATACTTTTAATGTGCTCATATTTTTAACACTTGGCTGACGTTGTGTCTGGCAGATTGCTGTGGCAAATCCAGAACTCCTCCTGTAGAGCAGTCATCCTGCTGTATAATAAAATACCCCCTAAATTTACATTGTGCTAAAATATATGCCATGATGATCACCTAAAACCAGCTGGCTAGCCACTTGCAGAGGCCCTTGCTACGTTTATCTTGTTGCAATAAAAAAGGCGGTCGGCATTTTCCCCTTCCTAACTGCCTCTTGCCAACCTCCCAGCTTCTCTCCCCTGTCATCAAGGGTGATGATAAGATTTCAGGTCTCCCATTTCTCAGAGCAAAGGGCCATGACTCATGCGCCAAGTTGGAGATTTAGGCCACAGTCTTAACCACTGATTCCCAGGGATCAATTTAGCAAGTCTGACTTCTGTTCAGCACTTTCTGTTCTGCTTTCTCTGGACAATGACAGTGCCACTGGCATTGGCAGCATCAGTGACTGTTGCCGTCTAGCTTCTCTGCATTTCAATTGTTCTTGGTACAAGTGTAGGTGGCACTCCATTAACCAAGATGTTTCTTGTCAAAAAAAAAAAGGCCACAGAGATCTTGATCCCTTTTCTCTTGTGTCAATTTCAAAAGTATTTCTTTTGCACCAGTGGTTTTCACTCTTTTTCTCATTGCTAAACCCTTCCTATTTACCCCTCTGGATGCAGATTCTGCTGTTAAGTGTATTGTCATTAGGGTTTCTTTGCTCAGGCAAATAGAAAAGTATGGATGCTGGGAAACTAATCCTGGACCCATGCAGATTCACAGACCACAGGTAGAAAACTGCAATTTTACTTTTATTGAGAAATAGCATTTAAACAAAACCAAAAGAACAACAAAACAACCACCAAAATCCTTACCTTAAAAGCAATCTCTGGGCTGCCAAATCACACACTGAAAAACAATGTTTCAGATTTCTGGCTAAGGCTTTGGAAGAACAGACAATTATATGGATCAGGTTTTTCTTCACCTAAGTGCTTTTCCACAGTACTTTCTTCTACATTATCCCATCGAAGTGTGATTTTGCACTCTTGGCTCCCTAGGAATGCACCTCTAACAAGGATTTACCCAATTCGTCTTCATGCTATTATTCCAAAAATACATCGGTCCTATATATGCTAAAATATATTAGAAACATATCTCTCCATGATGACAAACCCTAACTGTGTTCTTGCTTCAGCAGGTAGCTCTCATCATTTTCCTGTCACCCTGGCAGCTACATCTCCACAATGCCTGTGTCCTGACACCTAAGGTGTTCTGGTTTGTGCTTGCTGGGTGGGATGTCTTATGCGTTTGTTCAGCTGATGTTCCAAAGGTGGTGCCCAGCTCTCATTCTCTTTGTTCATTACTGGGCAAAGCGAAGCAGATTTTCCTTTTCATATCAGTGTGACTACTTCCCATATCACTTTTTGTCAGGTCTCTTCAACTTGTTAAAGCAGAACAACAAACTGTTCATCAGAGGGCAAGGCTTCTCCGGTTTCTTTGCCTGCTTGAAGATTTGTGGCACCTATTCTCAAACTCCTCTGTGATATTAACTCATGTGGGTAACGTCCCCTTAGGCTCAGGCAGGTACACAAAATGTTTACAAAGATGGTATATAGGGTGTTGAGCATCCTGAGCATCTGGTACAACTTCGTAGCTCCGCTTCCAACACCTCACATCTGGCAGAGACTTTCCAGTGCATCTAGAGAAGTCCATGAGCTGCCTCTGTGTTATCAAACAAATAGAAATGGTCTTACCTCTTTTTCAGAATATCAGAAACCACAAATAGTTCTGCTAATCCTAGTCATGCCATAGCGAACTTAGACCATTTTTTTAAAATGTCTTTAAGAAGGAGGAAGCTCCCAAGTGTATCTGTTGGAAGGGTTAGACACCCTGTCTACATAAAACTAGATTAATTAGTTTTCTCCAGTTAAGGGACAGCCAGGGTCTTCAGCTCCCCCCAACATACACAGCTCTTTTTAAACATCTTTCCTGGGTTGGGATGAGTCTGTCTCCCTTGAGGTCTCTGCCTTTCTGCACTGACAAGAGAGCGAGCTTCGTTGATATACATGGCTAGGCTGCAGTTCTTTAGATGATTAAAATTAAATAGGATTAAATTCACCCTTTTTGCTTATTTTTTTCACCTATTACAACAACTGGGAATAATTTGCCTAACCTTCTTTCTTCTCAGTAACAGTTTGGAGGCATTAATTTTTTATTACTCAAGTTTCAGATTTTTTAGCACAAACTACAATATATATTACCAGTGGAAATATTATGATATAGTAGGGGCTTCACCACATGCTTCAGTTGTTTTTATACCCGTTATTGCTGTGCCATCTTAATGCTGTTTTCTGCAGGCTCCCGTGTTATTAACCTGCATTCATCATTTATATACCTCTCCCGAGGCTTGTTGTAAGACTCTATAACAGAAGATAAACAAATTACAGATACAGGAATTAATTGTTGCCTCATTGCATATCCCAATCAAGGGATTTTAGGAACATTGGTTGAAGGACCCCATAGGCCACACTGATGGGAATGGTAGGAAGAAGGGTTAAACGGATCTGGAGAAAACAATAAATAAGAAAACACACAGATTAGGGCAGATATGAAAATGGAAGCCAGGCAAAATGATAAAATGACTGCAGACCTCCAAGGAACAAGGCTTTGCAAACCAGATGTTAAATATTCCTTTTCAGCAAGGTTTGCTCCCCATTCCTCACACAGCCACGTCACCTCGGCTGACACCTCGTTACACAGCTTTGCCTCTCCTTTCTCTTTATTTCCCTGCCCCCTTAGGATAAGCCGTAGAAATTCCCACTCTCTCCGAAGGGAGAAGGCTCAGAGTGGCTTGGCCCTTCCCGGCAGACCCCTGCTGGCCCCTGGCCCCAGCCCCATGCCCACCCCAGGACAGCTGCCCCAGGCTTGGCAACACAGCCCTGGAGGAGGGCAAGGAGAGCGTGGGCAAAAGGAAGAAGGACCACAGCTCCGAAAAGGAAGACAGTGTTAAAAGAACAGTAGAGAGAGGGAGGAGGGACAGAAGGGCAAAGTGAGTTCAGAGAAATGTGGGGGCACATCAAAATGACTGTGTATATTAAAGAAACATATGGTGCCTTGAATCACAGGGGACCTGCATCGTGCCACAGTGGGTAATGACAAAGAGTAACAGACTGTCCCTTTCCCTGAATATCATGTGGCTGAAATGGACAAAATACGTTAGAGGGGAGGTGGCACTGACCCAGTGTCCAACAGGCGTTCTGCATGCCAGCCACCAGCAGCACCCCAGTCAGATGTGCCAGTAACGAGGCAGCTCTGCCCTCCGGGAGCACAGCAAGGCAGGGAAAAACCCAGGGAATGGGAGACAGAAAACTTTGATGAGGCAGAGAGTATGAAAAGGGGAAGGGAAGGATGCAAGTTTTCGCTCCAGAGAGAGTCAGGTTTGCTAGCCAGACCTCAGGTTGACACAGAGTCTGTGAGAGGGTGAGAGGATGACTGAGTTCTTTGCTTGGAGCAAAAATAGCAACTGTGAAAGAAATGGGAAAGAGGCAGGCAAACACAAAAAAGAAAGCTGGGGAAGAAAGGAAAAGAACATGAAAGCACTATCCTCAAAACCAAGGCAGACATGCCAGCCATATTAATTTCCAGTGCAAATGCCCTTCCTCCACTGCAGCTCAATGAGGGATCTGACCACAGTTAAGATGTGGGGGTTTTAATAATAATAACAGAAAAGCCAATGCCAAGAAATAAAAGTCAAAGGCTCAACTCAACTCTGCAGAAGGAACATAAGGAGAAGCTTTGCATGGAGGTGAATGTGTTCTTCTCTGTCTAAGGAAGAGATTTGTGGGTGGTTTCAAGCAATTTCAGTGGTGGAGCCGATAATCCTAAAAAACAATCTATTTTGTTGTGTTCTGTGGTTATTTTTTAGCCACAGCTATCAATCCCACTGCTTTTCAAAGAAAGCAAGTGTCAGTATCTCTGCCTTGTGCAGGCAGCACAGAGATGGGAAACAAATTGCCCATAGGCAGCCAGTATCAGTAAGGACTCCATCAACAGCGTCCCAGCCTGGCCCATGCTTGCGTTGTGTCCCCTCTGCGAGGGCGGGGGGGGCCTTGATGTTGATCTGCCGGTGTGACAGTCAGAAAAAGTCCTGCACCTCGTTCAAAACTGCAGGGTAGGTTCCCATTTGCATTGACTGCTGCGCAGCCGAAGGATAGCGGTCATTTCCGTGCCAGCAGACTGAAGCAGATTATGGGTATCTATACTAGGAACATGCACTGGACTAACTAACTGCACAGGTGGAAGGCAGTTTTTTTCACTTTGCTATACCCATTCAGCATATGACTGGGAAGAAGCATTTTATGCTGTGGACAATGATACCTAAAGTCTGAAATAGGTACCTCTGCTTAATTTTTGTCCTGCAAATAGAAATTAAATCCACACATAATAGCAGCAACAACAATACCTGGAAATTAGGAAGATGCTTTCCCCAGCTTGTGAAAACATAACCCCTACAAATTCTCTTGTAACTTCCCTATGCAGCATGTGGTGCTGGCCACTCTCTGACCTAAGATGTTGGACTAGATTGGACTTGGGTGCAGTCCAGCCTGCAGATGTCTGTGTTCCTATATAAACTGTGAAGTATTCTCACATTCTGCTTCTCAGCCTGTATAGAAAAGCCCAAATAAAGCATAATCTTCTCCTTCGAGAAATCTCACATTACGTATTTTCTTATATTCTGAAGCAAAATTCCTTTCAATGCTCTCTTCAAAGCACTTGTACTCCCAACAATGGTTTTGTAATATGCTTATCAAGGCTTCGCTTTCCCAGCGGAGAGCCAGAGTTAATTACTACAGTCACAGAGTGTTTGCAGCAGTGGTTCTTAAACACCCTGCCATCCTCAAAAGTGTCTGCTTGGGTCATTCTTGAAATGAGCACCTAAAATAACAGAGAGGGTAGAGGTGCTCCAATTGCTTTGCAGGTTTTAGTATGGGATCATTTATCACCTTTCCTACTTCAAATTTGTAGTTTATTAAACTAGAAACAGAGAAACAG
Source organism: Ibycter americanus (assembly GCA_035590275.1). Classification (NCBI taxonomy): domain Eukaryota; kingdom Metazoa; phylum Chordata; class Aves; order Falconiformes; family Falconidae; genus Ibycter; species Ibycter americanus. The sequence goes on along the minus strand of JAVJGI010000060.1, from coordinate 70,285,015 downwards.
GAGATGAAAACACATATTTTGAATCTGAAGTCCATCATCCCATGGAAAACATGTTTCTTCTTGTGCTGTGAATGGAGGACAGATGAAGAAAAGGTATTTGTGTAGAAACCAGAGGGGCCAGGTTGGTGCGTGGGTGAAATTGTTCATTTTCAGTATCTCTAAATTCAGATCGGTGTTCTTCTAATATACTTTTTGTAGTTACAGAAGGGCTTGTGTCTTTTATTACACGCACATAGCTTGCTTTGCAGAAGGGAGATGTCTACATTCCTTGACTGGCACTGTTTCAAACAAACTACGTAACAAATAAGCAGCATACACACTTCATTGTGGAAAAATGCACTGTCCCAGGGCTCCAGCAGGCAGAATCCAGAATCTGAACCACAGCATCTAAAGACCTAATGGGAACAGATCTGACTGGTTATCTTTGAGTGTCAGGCACAGAGCTGCTGCCCTGTATAAGAAGCTGGTAAGTAGTGGAGCCAACCTTGCAAACAGTGGTGAGCAGTCTGAGCTTCCAGATAGTTCTGTGGGAATGACGACAGAAAAATCAAGTCCACATAACCAATAGTTTTAAGTGGAAAAAACTTTAGGGGGATCCTTAAACTGTGGATTTTCAGAAGCTGGGAACGTTATTAGAAAAAAAAAAAATATCTCTAAATGTTCCCCTGTTCTTATATGTTGTGTGCTTCCATGTCATTTGAGGAATTATGTAACATACAGAGGAAGAGAACAAAGAAAAACAACCAAGCCTCTAAATCCGTGTAACTAGACACAGCAAAGAAAGCAATCAGCCAGATTCATCATCTTCAGTTCATCCAATTTACACCTGCTGTAGAGCTCACCCCTGCAGGAAAACACCCGGCAGCTATTGTCCAGTCACGTCAGGTATTACATTCCCTCTCAGACCACCAGTGGCCAATACATTGATTTTACAATCAATCCTAAAAGAACATCTTTAACACCATGCTGGATTATTGCCCCGGCTCTGACTCAGGCAACATTGCCTCCAACTCCTGTGCTTTGCTTGGAGACCTCTCCATTAAACCACTGACCGAGCTCAACCTCCTTTAGCTTTATGACAAGGTAATAAATCACAGCTGCAGGCAAGTGGGACATCTGTGTTGCTGTAGTTTAGCAGGAAGGCTGCCATACAGTGCCACAACAGCTTCCCACTTCGCTCTCTGCAAGCAGTGAAGTATGTCCAAATTGTACCCTGAGGTCAATAGACAGAGTCCCTCCTGCGTGCCCACAAGCCAGGAGGCGATGGGGAAGGGATACAAGCAGCCAGGCTACAGTTGCAGTAACAGGTTTTCACATTAACCTGGATGCCAAAGACTTCTCAAATGGGCCATAGGACTCCCCACAGGTAAACCCTTGTCTCAGGTGTTGGTAACCTGTCTCCTGCCCTGCGATCCTCCAGGCTGGAGGCAAGCGAGCAGTAAAGCCCAGTGTCCAACAGCACTGCGCTGCACCAAGGCGACAACCCCCATGAAACAGTTCCCGTGTTCAAGGATGCTACAGCAGGTGTATCTGCTGCCCACCCCAGCAGCCTCTCCACTCCCACCTAACAGAGTACGCACTGCGCTCCTCCCAGCACCCCTCAGACCATTGCACTCTTGTTGAGAAAGAGGAATTGTTGGACATTCAGCGCTAAACACTGGAGGAGTCATTGGGTGGCTTTCAAATGAGTCAAGGGGGTTTTATCCGGCAGATAAGAAGTATCAGACAGCAGAGCTCTGCTTCGCAGCCAGGCTGGGGACTCGGTCTCTGGCTGGCAGACCCCCTCTTAGCACACCAGCTCCCTGCTGAAATGAGGAATCCTCTTTCAGGCACTTGCAGCCAGCGTACAGCTGCTGCCGCGGTTTCGAGGGAAATCTGGCCCTCTGCTGCCAGCAGCAATTTATGCACGTTTGCAGGTGTGACACATTTGCTTCACATGACCTCTGGGAAGGCAAAAGCATTGCCTTGAAAGTGTGTCAGTGATACTACTTAGCACTTAACGTTTTCTACTTCAAAGTGTTCTACCAACATTAATGAAGTGAGCTTAAAAAATAACGGCTAAAAACACCATAATAACATGAAAATATTGCGCTGGAACAAGTATATAAGCAAGAAGGCAAGAAAGCCATTATAAAATGAGGACTTTTTTTTTTTTTCTTTAATGAGCTGACTTTGCCCAATCTATTTTAAATGTAGCTCATCTCTTTAGCTGAAACCATCCAGCCGTTTCTTGATAGTACTTTGCTGTGGAGTATAGCAACCAGGGATGTAAAATTTCTGTTCCCCTGACCCTTGTGGCCTGGGAGAATGTTGTACTCAATTTAGGAAGATCTTAAATTACTTATCATGACAGACTATTTTTTGAGATACATGTAAATGTATGGTACAGAGCCCCTCAAAGAAAGATTCAGCCCCTGTTTTGAAGCTCTGGGACTGAGGGAGTCAACTGAGATTTGGCCAGGAGCTGTAGACAGTCAGAGGTGCAATTTTCTTCTGAAAGCATCATCAGGACACATGTAACTGTGAACAGATTGAACAGGTTTGAACAAAGCAGGCAAAACTGCCAGATCCAGGCATCTTTTAAGTTAGTCTCCCATTGCTTTTAATAGGGTTAGAATTTTGCCTGCTGGACTGGATTCCCAGCTCTACGCTGAGTTTACTGTAGTAGAAATCCCTTAATCTCTCTGTGCTTCCTTCTCTCCATGCTCTTTCCTATCTCCTCATCTGCAGATAAGGATGATACTAATGTCTGCCTCCAAGGGTATTATGAGAACTAATTAACTTCAACAGCAAAGGCATATTTCTCATCTGGAGATGAAACACATACAGAAACACACACACACACACACACATAAATATAGATATTTGTGTGCATAAAGACATATCTATACATATATAGAAGCTACACCTGTCACCTGCCAGACGTTTCTTAACCTCAAGGCTCTTCTCTTTGCCTTTTGTTGCTGTTACAATCCCGCTATTTTTAAATGCTGGGCTTTATTCCAAATCAGTGTGGGAATGTCAAGCAGGTAGTCGTTGAAAAAAAAAAAAAAAAGAACAAGAAAAAAAAAGCATTTGCGTTCTCTTTTTTTAATAGCATTTTTGTTGTGTAACTGTTATTCCTGCCAGTCAGAAAACTGCTTGGTTTTTCATGAAAAATCCTAACATCAACAAATTGCAACCCTCCCTTTTAGCACAGACATGCCCTTTGAATTTAATTATGCCTCAGGCAATGCATTGTAACAGGCATGTGATAAGTGACACCACCAAAACCTTACAACAAACACAGCAAATATCATCCACCAGGCAAAAATAGCTCTGTACCAGATTGCCTGTTTTGGTACGAAGTCGCTGGGGGTCAAAGTTTGCTGGATTTACCCAATCCGGGCTGCAGGGTGGCAGCTCGGCCCTGCTGATGCCGGGGTGCTGGACCCCCTCCTAGCTGCCGAGGCTGGGCTCGGTGCGCACCCCTCGGTGCCCAGCTCTGGCAGGAGGGGGTGGCTGCAGGAAGGGGTGGGGGACCCCGCGCTGGGCAAGGGACGTTCCTGGTGGGGTGAATCAGAGAAGCCAGCGGGAGCCGAGAGGAGCTGGGGGAAAAAGAAGTGGGGGAGTTTGGGAGGTTTCCTTTCCTCCCAGAATAATTTCTCACAAGCTGTGTCAACTGTCCGCAGTTAAACAAATACTCGAAGTATCCACATTTCCTGTCTGGAGGGAGAGGCCGTGGCAGTCACTTTTGGTTTTGTTGTCTTGGGAGCTGCAACAGTCAGTGAGAGGAGACTGCCTGGGACTTTTCTGAATGTTTGCAGGAGAAAATTTCCTTTGAAAACAAACACCCACAGCCCCACCTGTAATGCAACACCAGGGTCAAACCCTGTCCTTTGCATCCTTCTGAATGCTAAGGAGCGATAATGCAATGTGTCTGTGTTACTTAGCTCCTCAGTGACGGCTGGTAACTCTGAAACAGCAGCAGACCCACGTTTGCCACCTCTTTGGCAATGCTGGTGGTGCACAGCGGTTGGGTCTGCTTATTGTCAGGATGCAAAGTATTCGTATTTGTGGGGAGACAACAGCCGCAGATGCCTCCTGGCAGCTGGCGGGCAAATATCAAGGCAAATTCTATCCAACCTCAAAAGCCATATGGCTACAAACACAAAATGAAGCAATTGCAATCCTGCCAGTGAGATTCATTCTTTCAAAGTGGTTGCATTTGTCCTGGTCTTTCATTCCCCTTCTCTTCTGTACAGGTGCCTTGGCTCACTGACATTTTGAAAGAAACATTTTTTTTAAACTGTATTATCAGATATAGCTGCTCTGGGTATGAAGACCATTGCTCGTGTCAGGGAACTGATTCCCTGCAGTGGTGCAGCTCTCTCATGAGCTTCTGCAGCACCTGTTTTCCCTGAAGTCTTAAAGATGAAAGACAGATAGTGCTTTATAGAAGAGAGAGCTGGGATACACAATCACGTTATTGCAGTTTAATGTGTTTCTGTGCAGCAGCTGAGCCACACCAGCCAGCTGGGTTCACATCTTCAGCTTGCAGTTAATTGCAGGATTTAAACTACACGTTACCGTAGCCTGAGTATATCTTTCGTCAGATATTCACAATAAATCTTTTGCTTTCTCAAGCACAATAACTCCATCACATAACTGCGTCCTCCATATACTTAAAAATGTTTAATTCTTGATTTCACCATTAACTTGTCCTGCAACCATGGGTCATATCACCTCCTTAGGTATCAAAATTCAGGTATAAAATGGATATAACAGGAGTGCTTACTCAAAATGGTATTGCAAGGACAAATACAATAAAGCCTGTGAGGTGCTGAGATATCCTGAAGACCTCAGCTGGCCCGAGGGACGTTTTACACACACCGTTCTAAGAGGAATTGGAACAGCAGTGCTCTGCTTTTAGTCATTCACAGTGCTCCTCGTTATTTATACAGCTGTGGAGCTGACAAATGATTTAGATTCTTGCCTTTTGCTGCAGTAAATAGAAGACAACAGGGCTGCTTTGCTCTACAGGAACTGAGAAGCCGGACCACTTTGTTGCATGTTTTAATGTGAACCTGCAAGTCACAATTCTTGTACTGAAATATTTCCAAGCATATTTCCTTTGAAAGATGAAATTTTAGGAGCTGCTGTCATATATCCCACATAAACAATGTGAAGGATAACATCAAACATCTGGAAAATGTGCAAGTAGACCAAAGGGAAATATGGTGATTTACTGAGCTTTAATCAGTTTGATATAATTCCATGAATTTTACACCTAAAGGACTCAGATTGATGTAACCATTACCTGTGAATAAAGCTTGCTTCTGGCAAGTGATAATTAATTCTTAAATCTTGGAAGTTTCTGAGTTTCAGAGACCCCTGAGCACATTTGTGTGAAGATTAGACATTGTTTCTCTTCTTATTTCTTTGAAGTCTTTCCTTCAAAGATTGCAGCTTGCTGTTCAGACTGCATAAACCCTCCCTTGACAGAGATTGCTTTTCTCTGCACTTGCAGAGGCTTTGGGTCTGACTCTGCACTCCTTTACTCCGCTCTGCACCCCACCAAAGTGTACAGAGAGGTGTCAGCATCACATTACTGCCAGTGGGGCGAAGAATCAAACCCTTCGCCAAACGCGTCAAGTGAACTGCTCACCCCCCATGGGGAAAATTTACCGCATAACAACGCAGTAATTGATATTGATGGTGCATGTTGTTCACATTTCATTTTTTTAGACACTTGTTTTCAGGGCTGTGAGAACCCAGGGTACAGTGATCAAAGGTCGAAGCCTTAAGTTCCCTGTAAAACAACTTCCCTGGGGCTATGACTAATGTGGGAAGAAAATAGCAATGAGATTTATACAAGGCACGTATCTACGTTAAAAAAGACCCGAGATGCTAAATTACAAGAGTGAGATGTTCTTCTTATTTACATCCCTATGAACTGTAGGCTGCTGCTCTGATGTTGAAGAAATGACCTCCTCCTCATTTTGAGTTGGAGTGGGGGCTGTTCAGTCCATAGCAAACACAGTGGAACTCTCGTGTTCGCACCTCAGATGAACTTTTTACTTCTCTCTCTTCACACTGTACTCTTCTTGATCTTGTCATGCAAAAATAGGTTGCAACTTCTTTTCTAATGAAAGAAAACCAAGTGTGCAGTCAATAAGTGTTTGGTTGGGGGTTTTTTTCTGTTCTGGGGAACAGCGTTCTATCAGCTCATCATAGGGGAAGGGGAAGGGGAAAGGGAAGGGGAAGGGGAAGGGGAAGGGAAGGGGAAGGGGAAGGGGAAGGGGAAGGGAAGGGGTGCGAAGGGGCGGGGCTGGCTGGGGCGGACCGGAAAGGAAAG
>JAVJGI010000060.1:70244600-70278414 GCA_035590275.1 Ibycter americanus | reverse complement strand
TTTCCTTTTCTTTTTTTTTTTTTTTTTTTTTTTACAGCTTGAGGTAAATGATCCCCATTAGTGAGAAACTAGAACCAGGGTTCCACCTTTGTAATTGAGAAACCATAAGGATGGTTCAGTTAAATGCATAGCTGGACTCCAGGGTCTTGGTGTTAAATAGTACGTGTCTTCAAATATCCCTACTGATGCCAGTACTCTCAGCTGTCCTCCCTCAGTGACCACTTACCCCCCTAACTTGTGTAAGGGAGTCACTGCTGAGGTGAATAAAGGTTGCACCGTCCAGATGAATTCTTGTAGATTAAGTTTCTACTCAATTTAATAACAGTAATGACCCAAGACATTGGGAAAACGCAAACAGTATTCTGCAGTCTGGCCGAAACCAACAGCTTTCCATTTGGCAGCAACATGGTTTTAGCCAAATCACTGCAAGTCACTGCAGAAGCCTTCACATTGAAAATACATCGTTGTATGTTCAGTGATGCAAGTGGTACTTCATTCATACAGTGTCTTGCTCATTAGCAGGTATCTTTTAAAAAATTTTATCATTAAACCTCTGTTAGGCATGAGAAAATAGAGGTACCAGAGAAGTGAAGTGTCTTGTTCAAGACATCAGGGCCAATGACAGAGTCAGGAGTGGAGCCTAGAACACTCACACATCCCATCTTCAAACCATCATATTTTACATTGCTTCTCGATTTAAGTGTCCTGACAGGTCTATTCATGCTCAGTCCTCCTAAGCACCCCTGAGAGTTTACTCTCATGCCATTTCATAGCGCCCAGCCTGGCGGGGGAAATGTTTCTACCTCATGTTATGAGTCTCTTTTTTTCCCCCAAATTCAATGCACAGACCTGAAATTTTCGACCGCTTCTTGAAACCGGCCCTGCAGGCCCCCTACGCCTTCCTCAGCCACCCTGAGCACGCACAGTGCTGTCCTGCGGTGGCCCAACATGCCAGACACACAAGTGCAACAGCACCGGGAGACTTCTCTCCAGCGGCCACAGGCCAGATGACAAAGAGCCAGGAGAGGAGGTTTATAGCTGAATATCTTTGCCTGAGGGAAAGCAGGCCAAAGAATACAAAATGTCAGTAGAGGGCATGTTGCCCTTGGTTGGGTAGAGAAGGGCCCCCGTTGGCTGGAAACCCAGAATTAACAACAACAACAACAAGAAAATCAGTAAGGCTTGCCAGCTGGGGAGAGACATCTGGCTAGTGATCAGAGGGGCCTGTGAGTCAATTAATCCATCTCAGAGCTGGATTAGCACATTGAAGCATGCTTCCCTTCACTGCTGCAGAGGGACCTGTTGAATGAGCTGTAAAGATGAATGGAACTAAGGAAATTTCATTTAGATGAAGAAAAATGGCTCTGAAGTACTGAGTGGGTGGTTTTTACATGCCTTTACATGCTGCAGGAATTAAGCAGAACTCAGAATTTAGGACATAAAGCAGCCATTTGGATACTCTTGAATTTAAGATCTGACGGAATTAAAATGTGTATCTAGGTATCTGCCTATTTAGTTTTCATGTTATCGTATACCCAGGATGAAAGATACTGCAAACACAGGTTAGGAAAAATCATTCTTTCAGTCCATTCTTCCTAACTGTGTTACATCAAGTTACAGTGTGTGTCTCTGCAGAAGCTATTCCTGGGCTCTTTTGCTATAATATGGAATGGCAGGACTGTTGCTTAAGGACATGATCCTGCGTTTAGCTCTGGAGAGACTGAGACTCAGTCTCCACGTTCTCTGTCATTGCAGATCAGTGGGACACGGTCTCCTTAGATACTTTTCAGATCATCAGAGATAGGACTTGAAGGGACCTCTTTGGTCACTGAGTTCAGTTCCTGCTGTCATGAGCCATCGGGTCATATGACCCCTTTTATGGATTTCTTAAGCTCCCTCCTAAATTTTGGGGTTTGGGCTGTTATTCCTGCTGTTGGAAGGCTTTTCCAAAACTTCATTCCTCTGCTGTTTAGAAATTGCTTTATTATTTCCAATGTCAGTTTATTCAGGACCAGGTTGTAGTAACTTGTTCTTGTGCCAGAAATGTCTTTTAGTTTCCTCCCTCCTAAGTACTCAGTCCCCTGAGGTGTCTACACAGAGCTGTCAAAAACTCCTGTTTTCCTTTTACTCAGCTAAATAAATGAAGCCAGCCACATTGCTCTCCTCCCTCAAAACAGGCTTACCAGTCCCCTTGTTTTTGTAGTAGTAATTTTCTGCACCTATTCCTATTTCAATTATTATTCTCACAATAATACATGGATTATACTCAAGTTTTAAATGGTCCTGTGCAATGGCACAAACACTACCTTGCATCTAGAGAAAATACCCTTTCTGTCTATACCCTGGAAGTAGTATTCACTGACTGAGTGCTGCCATGCACCCAAGCAGTCTCCTCTTTTGTTTTCAGCAAAGGAGCTTTCAGCTTTAGGAAAGCATAAGGGATTTCTTTTAGCACCTGGAAGCTTAGGAAGAGACACACGAGTTTTCTCATCCAGGAGAGGATGCCTGGGAACAATTGTGATGCGGCTATTAGCAAAGCAAATTCAGTGCCAGGATGCATCAGGCAAGGTTTCTCTAGCAGAAGTAGTGAGGAATGTCTTTGTGCATTACTAATAAGCTAAACAGTGCCAGGGAGAAGTCCTAGACAACACAATCTGATTGCTGGAACAGTCCCTGACTTGAGTTCTGCCCTGAGTTGTGGAGTTCTTTTGGAACACGACAGTGTCCCAAATAATTCCTAGACATGGCTTGGGACTTAGCATGTAGTGGGGACCATGCAGCATACACATTTTCAATGTGGGCACCCTGTTTTAGAGGCTGGGAGAGATTAAATGTATGGGTGTGCACCATGGTGGGCCTAACGATCTCATTGCCAGAGAACGATCCCACGTAAATTTAATTGATGAGACTAGACACAGCTACTGACACTAGTGTACAGCTCCTTGTCTGAAGGACTGTGCACAGTCATACATATTCACGACAGAGGAGCTCGGAGGTTGCAACTACAGCTCTTAAACAGTGACAGACACCAGATTATGATCATCCATATCACTTAATTGTTAACAGAGTCCCTGGCCCTTGAGTTTTGACCAAGATAACTCTTCCAAAATAACTCCTAGGAAGAGGCTGGAGTCTGTCTCAGCCCCCACAGCATTCCCAACAGACCCCTGGGTTGTGACCATACCGTTCTGGAGTGCCAGAGATCTTAGCTGTAAGGGCACAGCGAAGCTGTAACTGTGCCAGATGGTATCTGGGCCAGAGAGTGGTCCATGACCCATCCTAGCTGCAAAGACAATTGTAGCCAAACTGGATCAGATGTGGTGAAAGGGTTATTTGAGTGATCAGGAGAATGCAGAATTAACTCTATAAGAGAAGGCAAAACAGATTTTTAATGCTTTTGAAAAATCCCCTGTATACTCCAGGAGAGTTTTATGTACAGCAACTGTCTGCAGCACTTGGGAATTTGGTCTCAATTCCTTTAAATCGAGCATCCCAAATGATTTCAGCTGTTGTATGTCATGTCTGAGAGACAGTGAGCTTTGACACAATATGTACCTTCAAACGGATGCAGCACTTCTCTGAGAGGCAATGACAATTGCCAAGCATGATTTCCTTCCCAGTAAATATGAAAACTGCACAGGCAACAGTCAAAAGAAATTAACTCTCCTTTAAGACATTTAATATGAATTCCTTTCTTTCCTCTGTCCCTCTGTTATCTGTCTCCTCTCTCAAAGAAAATGTCAAAATCAATAAATTCAGGGCTTATCCCTCTGAAAAACAAAGGGGCCTAGAGTAATGAAAGCCCAGACCCAAGAAGGTCTGTACGTAACTAGGTTGATATCAGGTTTGCAGGTATCTAGTCCCTATCGCTGCTGTGTCACTCAGTGCCTGTTGCCAGCTAAGGACTGTTACCCAACACAGACAGTCCCAGAGATAAAGAGGGAAGGACTCCCTCTTGGCATGTGTATAAAGCCTACTACAGTGAGTGTTTTGTCTTGTTAGGACTCCCTAGTTATACTTACACAATGCTTAAACTACAATATTTGGCACAAATTCTAGTAACTCATCTGAGGAGCCAGGGAGGAGATGAGAAGCGCTTATCTGCCTTTTTCTTTAAATGCAAAAGAAAGACTCAAACCTGGTCCCCAGTCTGGGACATGTTCAGACCAGAGTTCCAGCAATGAAAAACCTTCTTTGGGGACCACCATCAGTTCTTCCTTCTCTGATGGTGTCTGAGAAGAAGGAAGTGAAGTACATACAAGCTTTAGGAAGTGAAGTACATACAAGCTTTTTGGAGAGCAGAGAATACATGCAGAGAGTGGACAATGCCATGGACTACAAGGATGCAGAAGTGCCTCCATCCACATCTCTGCAGCTCAGAGGAAGGCATCTTGGGACTAACTCAGCTGGCATCTCGTCCCTCCCCACCAGCTGCAGGCACCTCCTGCTTAGTGTGCCACCAGTCCGGCTTCTCTTCTAGGGCTCCAGATTTTTGCTCTGTGCATGCACAGTGACGCATTGGGCACTGTGAACCAAGAGCAAATGGGTTAGGACTTTTGTTAGAAGTGCTTCTCAAACACGCTTATCTGCTCATTTTCTCCCCCCACCCCACTCCCCAACTAGCAGCCAAATGCTGCTATTTTTTACAGTTTTGAGATATCTATATACTCCTCAGTTCATTCAATTCACCGTTGTGTTCTAAGCAATGTATCTTCTAAAACCTTTTGATCCATAAATCAAAAAATAATTTAATGAAACAAATGATCATAAATTGATATGTATGCTTGCAAATAAGAATTTTAACATTAAATGCAGGTAGATATAAGTAGAAGAAAATCTGAACTTATGGACTTTATAAATATACCCAAACTTACTCTCATAGCCCATCAGTGTGGTGAAAGGACTCCAACTTGTCTCCTACCACCAGTGAGGAATATGGGACTCACAGTGATGGAGAAATGTGCCTACAGTCACACCTGACACAGAACTGTGAATTCAGTTGAGATTTCCTGATCATCAGCTCATAAGTTAATCTTGATGAGAGAAAAGAGTCAATTAAGACAGCTCTAGGAGCATTAAACAGTTCTAAATATCCCTTTATAACCATTAAGCCATGTTCCTTCAATAAGGCACAGCACGAGACACAGGGAAAGGACCAAGGAAAGACAAGCCTGGTCAAGACGAGTGTCACCCATCTAATCTCTGTCAACTGTATTCTTATAGGTGTTTGCTGCCCGCAAACGCAAACCAGCATCAATGGCCATCTCAGAAAAAAGCAGTCCCTCATTCATGAAGGAAAAACAAATTGGTGTTTTAAGCCTGTCGGCAAACTGCCCTGCCCTTACACTCGTGCATAAGGGAGTCTGCTAGTATAAAAAGAAAGTGTTGTTTAAAGAGAGATGATTACCTTGTTTAAGAGCACGCCCAACAGAAACTCTGGGAATAGTAAAGAAGTGTTTAAAGCAGATGTCCTGCCTCATTGAGATGTGTCAAGGAGCTGATCCAAAGACACCCAAGAACTTTAACAGGCACCGAAGCAGGCTCATCAGTTTCAAGTACTAATAAGAGCCAAGCTGTTAGTGCTTTTGCATGACATCCTGTACGAAAAAGCACTGGCATCTGGCTTACTCAGGAGAGACTTCACCATCTGTTATTGTAGAGACCCAATAATGATACAAAAAACAAATAACTGAAAAACCCTAACACTCTGTCACCATTGCAAATTTAGTGAGGTCTTAAAATATTCCTGCAGAGGCAGAGGATTTTGCTGGAGGAGAATCAACACAGCAACAGGCTCAATTACATCCGAGTTTCCTGTGTAAGATCTGTCAAGCAACTCCTGTCATCATGTCTGTAAGTGAGTGTGAGTAATGGGTTTTATTTAAATTCATGTGGTATTTACTACCTACATCCAGACAGATAATGGACAGATAGCAGAACAATGATCAGCAAGCGGCTACCACTTAATTCTTGTTTTATTCTGCAGCTTGCCTGCCTTCATCTGTCTTCCCTTCTGAAGAAGTAAGCACGTTCCTTCTGTCTCAGATGGAAATGCAATGGCCTATTATGAATTCGTTGCAAGTTTTCCAATTTCCATCCAAAATCATGACAGTGATAAAAAAATAAAATCCTGCAGTATTTGTTTCCAGAAGCTTTCAACACCATGCATACATGTTTAGCTTTCTACAATGCATTTCTTATGCCCAAAAAGACACAGTCAACAACTGAACTTTTTAAGTAGCAAATATAACTTTTAAGGAGTCTATTTGCCTTACCAAAATCAATAGGTACTAAGTATGATGGTAAGGGCAGAGCATCCTAAGAAATATTGAAATAACTTGTTGACTTGATGCAGTTCTATTGATCTCAGAAACACAGAGAATATGCTGAACAAGAGGGAAAAAAATTATTAACTAACATCACGTGAATGCAGCAGTAAAACATCCTACATACTTTCATCACTGTCAGTTCCTGCAGGAAGAAAATATGTGTTCAGCCCTGAACACTACCTCCTTTCAATATGAGTATTGGTATGTGTTCATTTGCTCTAGCTGTCTGAATTCCTTTAGGTTTAGTGAAGCTGTCAAAACCTTACAAGTGTGAATGCTGTTGTGTAAGTAAAATTAATGACTCCTTTTCTGCTTCCCATATTTTAAAGCTTTAAATGAGTCTTATTGCTGGGGAAAAGGGAAGGAGGAGCAGAGGGGCTGTCAAAATGGAATTATAAATCTTTGGGTGTTTAAAATCTTAGACCTGATTGACCTCATGACGGTGCTTCAGACCGGCATTTATCTTGGTGTTGTAAAGCTAGCAAACTATATTTACCCAGGCATGAATCCCTCATCACAATCTGTTGTAACTAGGGTATGAGGCTCAAGTGGAACGCTCCAGTCAAGCAAGTAAACACTGAAAACCAAACAAAAGCATTTGTATTTATAGAAGTATTTTATGTATTTATAGTCTGCCCTTCGAGTGTGTGTAGGTGTTGGAGTAAGGGGACTGTAATGTGAACACAGCTCTAAGTCACTTATTAAATAATATTGAAATATATGAGTAATTAATACCAATAACAGCTAGTGCTTTCCAGACTGGTGTGTGCTGAGGTTTTAGCTGAGGCTTGTCATGATATAGGGTCATAGACTCGGGGTTGTTTGGGGAGGGGGCTTCCTTGGCATGTGGATTCTTCAGCACGTTGTAGGCTGCACCGGGAGCTATAGGCTGGCTATTTTCAGTACAGCAAGGAGGACTTCCCAGCAATACCCCGCTTATGGCTGCAAGGTGAAGGCTGGCTTCAGAAAGCAGTGTCAGCCTGCCAAGCACCACTGCCTACATGCTGTCTACAGCCGTGGCTCTATCCCAGGGTAATTTAGTTAGCTCAGTAGAGGTGATTTACACCCTCATATTTCAGTTGGCTGCCCTACACTCCCCCACAATCATTGGAAAGGCTCTCCAGAAAGCACTTTGCAGCAGGAGCCAGACCCAGATGCTCTGAAAATCCCATGGGATGAAAATCCACATCTGCCCAGGAAGGAGAGGGAGCCGTGGGAAGATGGCTAGCTAATGACTTTTCCTCTACATGCTAGCAGCAGAAGTGACCCTGCATGCCTTTCTCAACTGTTCTTCCACCAATTCTTTCAGGGGATCCAGGTGATGCAATTCTCTGGAGAGTATCTCCTGTTTTGCCAGAGTTTGTGCACCTAGTTCCTTCTCAGCCTATCAACTTACTCTTTCACAACCCAGAAAAGAAATCTTTCCTTGCAAGGTATGTCAAAATGTTGAAGTTAGGTTGAGGCAGGTTGCCAGCTGAATGAAATCTGGCTAAAGCCTGGAGAAGACGGGACTCATGTTGCTACCCAATGGGGCCAAATTTCTGCTGCCATCAGAGGCATACCTAATTTACCTCCATGTCAAGAAGAACAGAGTGTACTCACTGACTAGACTACCGTTCACTGGAGGAATGTGTAGCACATTGCAAGCCTTAATCCTTAGGACACAACCGCAAAGTCAGAAAGCAATATCCCTATTTTATATAGGTACCAAGAGGTGCACCAAAGACAGAGATGAGACTGGAACCAAGTTACACTGCACTGTTCTACTTACTGCACTGGAGTCTTTCCAACAAATGGAAGAGGATTTTGTATATTACATTGTGAGCCCAAAGCCAATAAAAGAATTCTCATGGATTTTAATGAGTTGACTGCAGGAAATAAGGGTGTACATGAGTTTTCCTAAGAGATTTGGGGAAGTCTTTAAATTAGATATTGTCAGAAAGACAAAAAGTGCTGAAGGACATCTTTATAGAAAAAGCCAGGATTATTTTCTTCTCATAAACAAACAAGTATTCCGGGCACTTTGAGTGATTCTGACCTAATGTTGTAGAGCTCTGTTCTCTTGGTTCTGCTACTGGCTATGCAGTCACTTCCCCATTGAAATGCATCACCTTTCTGGACAAACAGCTTTGTAAAGGGTTAGTGCTGTGGCTGTAGTGGTGTAGTTTAAGTGAGGCAACATTTGTAAAGAAAAATGGGAATTTAATTAATGTTCCTGAGGAAAAAACAAATAAGCTTTGGATTAATGAAGACCTGAAAAAGAATTTTGGTACCCTAAACGGTGTCTGCTTTTTGCAGCCATATCAGTGTTACACCAGGAACCACTTCTTCTTGTGCATGGCCTGGGCTGTACTGAACGTAATACTGCACCGCCTCTAGCTTCTTGTTCTTTTCATTGTTCTTAGACACTGATGATCTCTGCGGGTTAGTTCCTGGCACTGGGAAAGAAGCGATCTTCATTTCTTCTGCCATTGATTCATGCCATACTTTGTTTTCTCCACAGCTTCTCAATGGTAAAATACAGGTATGGCACTTATCCCCAGTCATAAAGGGATTTGTACATGGTGGAGAAGTACAAAATATTCTTGTTTATTAGTTCAGCTAGTGAAAAGGAGAAAGCTGTTCACAACCCCATGAAAAAATATTTCTGAGTGTAAGGGCTAGGTGATCAAAACAGAGAAGTAACTAAAAGAAAAATGAGGTGTGCTGCAGGTTTACTTCCCTGTTGCCTTGCTGAGCCACCAGGGGTGCTAACAGGCCCTGCATGAAGATCATGCCACTGCTTTAGACTTGTGGTATGCACTGAAGCACAGCTAATGCTCTCCCATAATAGTTTCCTGAATGCTGAAAACCGCCAGAAAGCCCATGTCCACACATACATGTATGTGCTTATTGGTAACTCTTAGGCTGATGGAAATTCTATAAATTGCTGACCCTGTCTGGAACTGTTTTGCTTCCAACCAAACATCAGCACATTGGTTTGATCAGCAGATCTATGAGTTGAAAATGTGTTCTATGAAACAGCAAGCTTAACAGTCAAAAGCAGCAAAGCTCCGAGCCTCCATGCTGGCCAGCTGATGAGTTTTTAATTTCTTCTCTGTGGCTTCTGAGATGCAACAGATAAACGGGAACAAATCTGTAAGTTAGTCCTGTTGACCTTTAAGTATCAATGGAGAAAGTTTTCACCTTCTATCAGAAGTGAAAATAATGTTAATATATTGATATGGACCTCTAGTCATCATGTTAATACGGTCCATGTTACTCATTTTGCAGATCTCTTTGTTCCTTTACTCAGTATGCTTACATTGAGGGCCTACCGACACTTGCAGCAGTCACTCAGGGGCACCAGCATGTGTCCGGCAACACTCATTAGTTCACGTGCGTATGTGTCAGGTAAACTGCTGTCCCAGGCAGTGAATGCGGGTGTGTCCGTATACACAACTCGTGCAGATATCTGCTAAAGCCCTCCGATATTCTTACTACACTTATTCAAATTCTATATGCTTTGTACTAGATCCATCAAATAAGAAAGGGAAATAGGTGGAATTTAATTTTTCCACTTGAAAAATTATGAGTCTTTCATTTCTGTGCCTTCCCACATTACGTTCATATTTAATTGAAGATCTTTAGTGGTTCTAAATAAGCTCCTAAGATTCAGTTTAAGCACAAAATATTCATTCAGGATTAATTAATAATTCTGAACAGCTGGAACAAGAGAACAAAAAGGTTTTAATGTCAGCAATGGGCCAGATCCATCAATGAGATAATTATGATTGACACAAATGGAGTCTCTTTCACCAGTACTTAATTCAGCCTTTACATGGCACAGTTTTTTATCCCCCATGATTACAGTCCTAGCTCAAAACAGTCTGTTGGTACAAAAGAACTAACAATTATCTTATTTTATAATAAGTCTATTATTATTAAATAGAATTTTATTTGTAGAATAATATATTTACATATATATTTATAACATAATATATAATATAATATAATTTCATAATTTAATATAAATATTATATATTTATATCTATAATTTATATATATTTATAAATATATTTATAGAATATTAAAATAGAATAAGTCTGTTATGCCTCTGAGTGGGTGAACTGGTGGAGCCAGTCAGAGGTCTTGTGTTGACTAACAGATACTGATTCAGCAACCGACACAAATCCTTGAATTCATCTTGAAAAACACAGGCGTTTTCTCTCAGTGTAAGAGACCCTTTCAGTGGTGCCTGTTGCTAAATTTGTCAAACCCCTCCCATCGTGTGGCACTCTTGGGCCCTGTTTGAATGGAAATGCAGGGTGTGCTCTGCTTGAGGCTCAGGTTAAGGTGACCTGAGAGTGGCTGAGGGTGAGAAAGTTTCACCCAGGTATTGTGTAAGAGGTACAAATGGAGATGGAAGGACTGCTGCTTTGCCATGTGAAAAATTCTAGCAAGCCTTTCTTTGAGAAGCAATTGCTGCTGTTTATGCTCTGAAGCAGGACACTGAGAGTGAGCACAAGAGTCATTTGGTCGAGATTTTTTCTAAACCTCTGAGAATATCCTGAAGCTGGGCTGTTACCAGCCCTTCAACATAATCACCGCTTACACATACTCAGGAAAACCTTCTTAAGAGACCAGTAGCTGAAGCCTTTACAGAGTCTGTCCTCAATGAAAACACTTGAGCCTTTCAGCACTTCTAGTGCCATCCAAAATAATCCCACCCAACAGAGAAGGAGGCTGCATTACTTCACTGCGTCTGCTTGGGACCAGCTTATCCATGCAAAGAATGACAAAAGCACAGAAACAAAGCCAGGATTTTACTGCAATTGTTGTTCTCAGCATCCAGCTCTTGTAGGGCTGACCACCAGAAGAGTCTCTTCGTTGTCAGCACAGTCAGGTAGAAAGAAAGAAAAAACATGCCACTGAAATGTTAAGGGCATCCAAAGTGCCTTGCAGCATACCAATAACTTGGGAGAAAGAGGCTGCTAGCACGAGGAGGGGGAAGGCTTGGAAGAGGAACACAAGGAGATTGCAACTGGGAATAAGGAGTGGGATACGTCCGAGAGCTGCTGAGGGATTGAGCTGAGCAGTGATCAAGGAAGGGAACCGTTGGCAGACTGGAAAAATGGAACTTTTAGCATTTGCAATCCTATTGTAAAAAGCAAACTTCCTACATGTGAGTACCCTAACTGCAGAGTACCAAGTTAATTCACCGAGCTCATGCTGGTCCAACTGGGGCATGCTCTAAAGATAATAAGAGCATTTATCTGTCATGAATGTAAGCTTATAGATAGATAGATCATTTGATCTGTTTCACTTTATTATGGATTTGCCATTAGCTTTCATCTTTAGCTATGCTGACAGGATCGAAAAACATATTTATTACACTTGGTGAGTTTTAATCGACTTTGCATTTTCCTGTGAGTAGAGTTGGAACACAGATAATCTGCAAAAGACACTGACAATCTTCCAGTTTATTCTAGTTTATTCATATTTTTCCAGAAAACAAGTCAAAGAGCATATCAAAAATGTATTCTCCTGTAAAAGCTTTACATAAGATTTGAAGTAGAATAAGCTAACATTAGCCATAGAAGAGAGAAAAATGCAGTGCAAAAAAAAAAAAGCTTATCCTCTGGGCTTGATGAAGAAAACAGTTTGAGCTAGCAAATCAATGATCCCAGAATGAAACTGAAACACTGCCCATAGAGAATGGATTTGCAAAATGTGAGTTCTTCCTATTTCTTATGGTATTGCTCCTACTCACAGAAGGGAGCTTTTTAGTACTAAGGCAGAGGGTCTGATGCTATCAAGGTCTGATAGCATACAAGTAATGTGACAGAGGGATTGGTCCTTAGCTATATCAGAAATCTAAGAGTGTATGAAGGAGAATCCTTATCTAGGTACCTTTGTTGTAGATGTCTGCATGTGAACTAAATGACTTAACGTGAATTTCATCAATACAATCAACAGAGTGTAGGGTGTGATTCAGCCTAAAACAGAAGTCTCTGTTTGGTGAAATGAATTGCATGCCAACCTCTGCTGGCTATGCTGACCTCATTGACTAACTGGGAGTCTAAAGGGTTCACTCGATGCAGAAAACTCCATTGTCTGGCCCCACAGGCCCTGTTCGCTGTCAGTGGAGAGAAATAGATACGGTTGGGTGCAATTTATTTCACCCTATTCCGATGTCTAAAATATTTTAGATGAATCACATCCTATAATTGACTAATTCAGGAGTAAAACTGTACTGTTGGCTTGCATAACAATAGACAAGGTTTAAATGTTAGAGCTTGGGACACTGCAAGGATAACGGAGTGCTCATAGCATGCTCTGATCTTTTGAAGGCTGGTTTCCTAAGGAAATAGAGCTTATGCAATTACATTAACTGTCAATTCCAATGAAGTTTGAATGCTAGACTGTTTCGACAAAATTGTACAAAATATAGACCTCAAAGACATTAATTTGTTATGGGTTTGCTTTTGAGGAAGGAAGGTGGCTGAGTAAAGGAATGGAGAACAAGATTAAAATCCCACTGAAAAAGAAAAGCTGAAAAGTGAGCTCAGCCACAATAGTAGACACTGGAGAATCCTCCCTGGAGAAAACCACAGGAAAAGAGACTTTTCATGAGGTCCTTTGCTCGGATAGGCTGTATTGCTGTTGTAACCTACCTTACATCAGCTGGAATCTGCCAGAAAATGTATCCATCTTGGAAAAAATAAAATGCCCTGGCCTTATACGATGTCAGAAAGAAAACACTCAAGCTGGGACTCAAGTGTCATATGGGGATAGCCTGTGTTTGAGTGAAATCGGTGGAAGATCAGCTCTGAATTCAGTAAACCCCAGTTTCAGACCTTGCAGCCTTGTTTTAGAGAGGAAAGCTACAGGTAGGGCACATGCGTCCAAGCCAGCGAGAAATCCTTGAGTCAGGGTGTCTGACCATCTCTGACACCCATACTTCTGCATCAGATACCTTCATATTGCAGATGAAGGTATCTGTTCTGTGACCCACTAGGATGTACTGAAAGCATGCAGTCTGTGTTACTCACATATTGTCTTCATTTTATATCGAAGAGATGCCATAGGATTTATCGATTTAAACACTGATGCCTGCTTTCACAGGACTCCCACACTTTTTTATTTATGTTTTTCCTTCCATTCATCCAGGAAAAGGCAGAGGATTTTGGCCACACTGATTTTGCTTTCCTGAGAAACAGTGTGCTAGCACCCTCCATAGCCAGGCAGCTGGGTCTGAGCCCTGAAGGGAGGGTATTTCGCTGCTTGTTGCCAAACTAAGTGTGATAGTCCTACAAGCACATAAAGTCATTTAATTTAAAACTCTGTGAAGTGCAGTTCTCTTCCCCTGCAAACCGCTGTGTAGCTTAAAGGTCTAGGATATTGTCAAAGCTACCATTCTGCCCTAGAAAACAAATTTTAAATTTTCCCCTTGGAATTCCTCCACATTTCCATGCTTGTTCTCCGTCCGTAATTCCCCTCTGCCCAGGAGCTGTCAGTGAGATGGACAGTTTGTCGCCAGGCTCAGCGATGCCCTGCCCCACAGCCAAGATACCGCTGGAGCACAGCCTTTTCCAGGGCTGCCATTTCCTTCCTGATTTTTTCCTTGCTCGAAGACACCCCTGCAGTTCATTGTCTGCATGGACCCATGTAGGGTCCTTGTCCTCTCAGAGCCAGGGGGCTGGCACGGGGGGGTAACAGAGCCTGAGCCCCACCCTCACCCCAACCTGTTCCCTTCACACGTATCCACACGATGGGGAGAAGAAATCATCTGCAGAGATAGCTCTTCTCCATCATCTTCCTGCCCTGTGAAACAAGCTGTGGATCTAGAAGAATATGCCCTGAGGGGAATGCATCCTGGATTACAGTCTGGCACGCATGATTTCTAACCTACTTTCTTCGCGTGCGCCTGGTCTTGCGGTTTCTCAGCTCACATTTCCAACCACTGACAGGAGAATCTGGGGTGATTTTTCACAGAGTAACATTCGTTGCGCACCCACTGCCCCATGGATGGTTCTGCTGGCGTTCCTGCGGCCACTAGAAATGTTGGCAGGCATGGAGCTTCTCCCTGATCAAAGCCATAAAGTGCAAGCAAAGCAATGAAATCCCCACCTCTGGTTCGGTTTTGTTAACAAATACAAGTAGTGACTCTTGGCTAGTTCCTGAATTCTTTAATGGGATTATTATTCATTCACGCTGGCCTCAGTGAAATTTAGGATACAAGTATTAGTCTTAAATTGCAATGAGAATTGTAATAACAAGAAATCTTGTTATTACAAGGCACACAGGCCACACAGAAAGAATATCCAGCCCTGGCCCTTCCAAAATAAAACTGATCTAACTCCTCCTGGAGTGAGAGAGGAGTACATCCCTCACGTGGACTGTACCTTCCAAGAAATAATAAACCTCTATACAAAAGTCATGCAAAAGTTTTAACTCCTCCTTGACCAAAACTCTCTGTATGCCTCCAGTAAGGGGTAAAAGGAGCACAGTTAAGACCTCGGTTCAACCTGCTTAGCTTCAGACCTTTGAGGCAGTGAAGTCAGGGTTGTTTTCACCCTAAGTTCCTGCTTTCCACGGTGGAGGCAGCACCTACAGAGAGTACTTCATCCCACCCAGGCAGGAATTGCCATTTGGAGGTTCCTGTCTCTATCCATCCATCCATTGTAAAGGAAACCAAACAAGGAACCTCACTTTAGATGTCTAAAATTAGATATGAACCTTTGTTTTTAGCAGACAACTCTGGAAGTTGCATTCTCTCTCTGTTGTAGTTTAACCCCAGACAGCAACTACGCTCTGTGCAGCTGCTAGCTCATTCCCTTTGCCCTGGTGGGATGGGGACAACAACTAGGAAAAAGGTAAAACTGGTGGGTTGAGATAAGAACAATTTAATAATGGAAATAAAACATAATAACTATCACCATAATCATAACAACTGTAATGAAAAGGAGAGAGAAAGAGAGACGAATAAAACCCAAGGGGAAAAAATCCATCACAAACAAGTGATGCATGATACATACAGTTGCTCACCACCCGCTGACCGATGCCCAGACAGACCCTGCTCAGGGAGCGGTGGCTCCAGGCTGACTCCCCCCAGTTCACATACTGGCCATGACATTCTACAGTATGGAATAGCCCTTTGGCTAGTTAAGGTCAGCTGTCCTGGCTCTGCTCCCTCCCTGGCTTCTGCCCCTGCTCCCTGGCACAGGATGGGAAACTGAAAAGTCCTTGGTTTAGAGTAAGCACTACTTAGCAGCAACTAAACTATCAGTGTGTTATCAACATTATTCTCACACCAAATCCAAACCACAGCACTGTATCAGCTGCTAGGAAGAAAATTAACTCTATCCCAGCCAAAACCAGGACACTGTCTTAATTTTCATGCAGGCATATTACCTTTCCAGTATATGAATGAGGCAACATCAAAGATGGAAGGGGGCAGGATCAAACAAGGAGGTGTGCTTTTACCATGAAAACCAGGTGGTTTCCCTACCTAAGCTCCAGAATCCCATTTAAAAGCTCTGAAGGTGATTTGGTGGATACTAATAGTTTCATGGGTTCAAAGGGAAAATGTACACAATAAATCTATTGCTGGTTACAAAATTCACAAGAAATCACATCCAGCGTAGGAAACTCCCAAGCTGTAAGTTGTTGGAGATTGGGAGAATGTTCATGGGAAGTAGCACAATTTTTGCTCACTGTCATAGGCACCAACTTTAACTGCTGCCAGAGAAGGATTTAGAGAAGGTGTACTGCTGCCTTCACACAGTGTGGCTGTTTGCAATCCCTTTACAAATTAAGGTCCAGATTCTCTCTGCTAGTGCACTCATGTCTTCCCAGCAAAGTCAAATCAAGAGTCCCGGTTTCGACAGACTGTGGAGGCAAGCCTTAATTCAGTAAAGTCTCACAGCCATGTGCTTTGTAAACAGTGATTATGAGGTATAGAGGGCTTAAACTGCTGTCCTACATCTTGCAGCAGTCCACAGGGAGAGAGCAAACCAGGAGTGCGGGCTATACGCTGAGTAAACACACACCTTGCCTTTCCGAGGCAGGGAATTTCTTGGGAAGAATTCATGCTTACTAGTCCAGGACAGGTTTCTCCCCAAGGAACTTTTCCAGTGACCCTGAGCCTGTGCAGACATTTAGCATCCGCACTGGTCAGCACCAAGAGTTGAGCAGCTGTTGAGCAGCTCAACAGTATCTTGGCAGGACACACCCCCCCGCCTTCAGGGTTCTGAGCGTGCAACCTACTGCCTACCCATGTGCTTCCTCCCTCTGTACCAGAGGAGACAGTGAATCATCATCACCTGTGCCCTGCCTATGTCCGCTATGGAAGCAGATTATCAACAGAACTGCTTTCCACTCTTGCCATTCAGCAATGAATAGTTCACATCTACATACCTGCCTTCTTTTCATTCTAGTTTTTACCCTAGATTGGGGAGCCACTTTACTGATTTCCTCTTAGAAGGAGGTTTAGGCTATTCACCCCCAGATGACATCTTCTCATACCATTAACAGCATCCAAAACACATGTAACTTCCACTTTCCCAAGAGCAGATTCACTCTTGAGGTGCTCAGCTGCAAACAAAGCCTTTTTTTCTGTCTCTAACTGCCCACACTTCCAGTCTGTTTCAGGTCCTAGTAGGTTTGGCATTCTTGTACACAACTTTTCTGACTGATGATAGGGAAAGGACTTCCGAAAGACTCTTATGCAGAAGGAGCTTGGTAGCCAAAACATCTCTCCCTGAATAGTTTTTACCAATTAGTGTGCTTCATCCAAAGTAAAGGATGAACAGGGCTACTTTTACCTTGCTTTGTTTTAGATGTGGCCATACGTAAGAACAGAGGACAAACTTTGCACAGGTTTGGGAAAACGTGATTCTCCTAAATTCACTAGAAATTGTTGAGATTATTCCTGTTGGCCCTTCTTCTACTCTATCATCATGTCTGAGATTTGACAGAATGGAGCGATGCCTCACAAGGAGAAGTGTTAGAGACACGCAGTGTTCTTCGTCCTCCGACTCAGCCAAGCCCTTTATCTGCTGCCAGGCATGCTGATGCAGAACGCTACTACTGTTCAAGAGACATTAAACAGGGCCTGTGACTTTCCTTGCTTTCATTAGCAAGGAATTCCCCCCCCACACCATCAGACCATGATGTATTCTGGCAGAGGTATTGACGACCCAGCTCGGTGGACCGCGAATTCAGTGCTGTGGCTGATCAGATGGCTGAAATGCCATATACTGTCAACACAGAGAAGAATAAAGACAAAGCCAGTGTTAGAGAAAGCTGTTTCCTCTGCCACGCTGAGCAGAAGGTGGCCAGACCACATGTGGCAAGGTCCCTGGGGTGTCCTGGAGCACTTGGTGACTGGAGCCACAGCATGCTATCAGGCCATGTCTTGACGCAGAACTCTGTCACATGTCTTCTTTCATAATTTGGGCTAAGTGCCTCTTTAAATTTTCAGTTAAGCAGTTGTTGCCATAGCAATGGCGATTTAGAGTGAGAGAAGGGATGTGAGGCTCTGGCTTTTCACATTATATATATACATATTTATATATACATATATATATGCATGTACACACACTATTGTGGAGCTGCATGAAAGGAGCCAAGCAAACAGCTCACACCAGATCGGAGGGGTGGACAAGTGATACGCAAGAAGGAGCAGGTTGCTGCAGGTCAGAGGTGCTTGCTCCAGGATGCACCTTCACCCAAAGGCTGACTCCAAAACAGAAATGAGCCTGTGTGGTGACTGAGTTATATTTCATTTCATACCAGTAGAAGTCACTCCGTTGGCCAGGACAAGGCATGTTTGTTACTGCCTTTGTAGGATATGTCTTTGCAGAAACAGTAAAAAATTGTTTTCTCGGGTTTATTTTTATTAAGACTAACCCTTACAGTTAGCTCTTCAACGGGAAATGCCTTTCAGCAATCTACTCACAGTGTTTATACTTGTTTATTTGCTGAGGCACAGGCTACCAAAAAGTCAATAAATTATGCAGGTATTGTATTGCCTCATTTTGGGTCCACTTCTAAGATTTTTCTGCACTCCTAGCACTCATGTTTCTGGTGGTCACAGCAGGACAGATTTGGAACTCCTGGGTTTTATTCTTCACTTTCTGACACCTCTCTGTGAGGTGACAAAACTGTATCACCTTAAATACCTACAATTAGGGCAAGATTCTGCCCACATACCTGAGCGTATGTCCCTGGGGACTTTGGCAGAGTTTAGTCTTCCTCTGACTGAGTGTGGCTAGTAGGTGGAGTTAGGTGGCACCTTGACCAGCAAATGCAGGCGGTGTCTGAAGTTAAGTGCTTTGGGAATTCTTAGCCTGAGAGTGAGTTTTAGGTCCTGGTAGCACTAACTGATGCAGAAGAGCAGTCTGCAACACTGGCTGAGACTCAAATTCTGTCACAGTCCCAAATTAGACTGATTGTGAATGGCCTTGTTAAAGTCCATAAATTCATAACAGGGCATCCAAGTTTGAAAAATGTAGCGATAAACTTACTCTGGCATACCTTGTCCATCCATGAGCCCAGACAGGATCATGGATCAGAATTAAACAGTACTGTGTTCCTGTAAGAATACATGATTTAAAGTTTAAAAATTATTTGTGGTCCAGAAGACAGCCAGAAATGTATTTTCTAAGTATAGCTCTGCATCGTAGCTTGTTTCTCAGCAAATAGAAAACTCCAGCTCCTGTTCCCTATCAGTGACATTACCTGCTTCTAAGGGGCAACTGAGTGAATGGCAGGTCTGAGAGACAAAAGATACCGTTCCCATCAGGCTTCCAG
This sequence comes from Ibycter americanus, assembly GCA_035590275.1. Taxonomy (NCBI): domain Eukaryota; kingdom Metazoa; phylum Chordata; class Aves; order Falconiformes; family Falconidae; genus Ibycter; species Ibycter americanus. Next base: position 70,259,287 of record JAVJGI010000060.1, on the reverse strand, counting down.
CAGTACTTTCTGGCAAAAGGCAAGGCAGTCTCACACCTTTCTTTGCCAACAGGAAAAGAAAAATGCAAAGAGGATCACTAAGTCCGCCAAACCCGTAGGTTTCAGTGGTTTACTGATTTACAGCAGCTGCAAATCGAGTTCAGTAAAAACTTTAAAACAACCCAGTTCCCTGTAGATAGCTGAGGGCAGCTTTTGTTTCCAGTAAACTTCTGTGACACTTGTGATTAAAACTATACAAGCAGTAAGCACAATTCACGATCAATTATGTTTTATTAATGGTTTTTTAATACATGCCACAGCCCAATAATCATGAAGCTGTTCAACAGTGTTGTTCTAAAATCAGCTAATAGCAGGATGTAATTTGCAGCCGTCTCTGCTCACTTACAAAACACTTGCTCTGTTAATTGTGATTTCACACTCTGCTGAATGCTGTAGCCTGGAGGTAACATTCATGTGATGGAAGAGTTACCAGTCTGGACTCTGATGGGGGGGAAGAATAATTTCAAGAGAGGCTACTGATTTTAATCTTTTTATGTAAAAAACAAACAAACAAACAAACAAAAAAAACCCCAACAACCAAAAACCCACCAAAAAACCCACCAAAACCCACAAAAAAACAACCTAAAACTCAGCAGCAAAAAGCTACAATGCACTGCTAAACACTCTTTTCCTGTCTTTAAAAACCCGAACAGTCTTCCTCTGTTTAGACCCCTTTCTATTGCTTTGTGTTTCTATCAAGAACAAAACAAAACATATGACCAGTAGGTGAAACCCTGTTTGTGCAGTCAGGCACCTACCTTGATCTCATACTGTAGGTGCTCGGTGAACTAGTCCACCTCAAGCAAGTGCCTCGGTTTTCATCAGAAACATTTTCATGCCTTTGGAGGTCTCCGGAGACACCTTGTGTCTTTCTTAAGTCAGAATAGGCAGGAGATTCTCCTGGGGGAGGTCAAGGGTGCCTAAAACGTTGCCATATGTTAAGTGCGTGAGTGAGACAGTTTGAGTCTCATTGGTAAATGGTCGGTGGTGATGAGGCAAGAGTGCAGTGCTGAACAGCCATGGGCAAGGCAGCAGCTCCTGCTCTGTGAAGTGCTTGCAGTGCGTATGTCAGAGGGAGAGATACTGCTTCGTTTGACAAATGAGAAGAACCATCTTCACTTGGAAAATTCCCAGCTGAGCATTTGGTACTGCTGCGGCAAACTGGGAGATACAGCTCAGACCAGACAGGGGTGGAAGCACCAACCTGGGAAGGCTTTTATTTGACCTGTGACTGAGTCACAGGGGACAAGACGGAGCCATGGAGGTGGCTTTGCCCACTGCTGGCCATCCCCTTTGCTATTCCAGTTTCTCCTATCCTGAGCAGTGACATGGAGGGCACCAGGCCAGGTTTGAATGCCACTACCTGGGGGTCCAGGCCAGGACTGGGTGCCATCGGGTGGCAGCAGAAGTCATCCCACGTACAGATGGAGAAGGGAAAGGGTGAACACTTGGCTGCTTTGCAAGGCCTGTATGACTCTAAGGCTGGCTGTTCTGGCAGCCAGATCGAATCTCAGCAGAAGTAATAGTGAGAAGGGACTCTCTGCCCTCCACATATGCGGAGGCTCAGCCATATTTCGGCTGCGTTGCCGCAAAGTGAGGGCATGTCTTGGCAGAGGAGCGATGAGAGTGCGATCTGTCAGCTCGCACCAATGCTGCTCGGAGGGAGCCAAGAGCGCACAGGCAGAGCACCTCAGCTGGAGCATAGGCAGAAACTCAGGGAGGGATGTGGGCCCCAGAAAAACCCTGCAGATGTTGCAGAGAGCTGAAAAGTGATTATGAGCAGAAGACAAAAATGAGCTCTGAGGGGGCAGGAAAAAATAGATGCTTAGGAATCAAGAGGGAAAAGCTAAATACTTGTCCAAAGACTAAATGCACTGTTACTCCTTGGAGGGCTATATTTAGGTCAGTGTGAACTTCACTTAGTTAAGCTTCACTTGCATTAAGACAAGCGTTAAAGCTCCTCTTAGCTAAAAGTTTCATCCCGGGACATGATGCTGAAAATGTCACGGTTCGCTTCTTGTGGGAATACTCTGCATTTATGCCATTGCCTCTCTCACCCAGCCTTTGACATCGCTGACCTCAGCATGGTGATGGCATCCCTGCAGCACCTAGCAGGAATAATTGCTGTGACATCCACAGGTCACAAGCCAGCTGCTGCTTTGTCCCCAAAGTCTTTATACTCCCATTTTTCCTCTTCCACGTCTTTCTGGGACCACACAGGGAGACTGAGACTAAAGTCGACTAACACACAATCAATAAGCAGACAGCACTTGTCTGTTCGTTGCTGTCTCTGCTGGTGTGCTTTCAGCTGTCACCAATGCCTGGAAGAAATAAGCAGATGGATAAAAAGCAGTAGGATTCTGCTCAGTCCAAAAAAAGACAGACGGGAAGATGGTGGGACTTTCAAAGGTCTAACCCTGCATTACATCAAGATCATTACACCACAAATTGTCCAGATGGTACAAAGCCTCAGGCTCGTGGCTGGATTTCTCAATACACTCGAATATACTTATTGTCAAAGTATGGAAGAAACTAATAAGTTAGAAGACTGCCCGGCCTGACCTAGATCTCTAGCTCTGGTGATCTGCTCATTGCAGCTCCCTTTTCTGAGACCAAATTCACTGTAGAAGGGCTCGGCCAGTGCCAAATGCACTCATGTAATTTAACAAGTAGCAAAGACCCATATTTCCACACCACATTAATGTCCGGTTAATCTCCAGGGACTCCTTGTTCCTCACCAGGCTAAATTAATAGATCTTCTAATCTATATAGTCCTTTAATATCTAGAAACTTCAAGAGTATCACGTCTGAGACATCTGCTTTCCTATGTGATTAATATTTTAAATTCTTTTTGAAACAGGATGAATATATCATAGATCTCTGAGGGAAGGGCTGGGCATCTGTTTAATGTTGACATTGTAGAAAACATAAAGCATCACTTGTTGATGATAACACAGTACAAAGAGCAATGCAGTGTTCTGAGGTTTTTTTCCTTATTCTAAAGCAACAGAACATAAGTTTGCATTTTAAGAGGAACGGTGTCCTTCTATGCTGACGTATAATCTCTTGCTTTATATGTCATTCTTTATACTGAAATTTCTCCTAAACTTTTAGGGCTTTTCAAAGTCTTCTGCAGTATGCTAGTCATGGGATAAACTTGTATGGCTTGTACTCTCATGCCGCTAGCAGTGGTAACTATATTAATTAATGTTTTTCATGTGTGGGTTTCCAAGCTGAAATGAAAGACACAAAAACACCTAGGTGTAAACCCATTTTTGTCGTTTTTCACAAGGAAAGAAAAAAGATAAATTTCTGAGATATAACAGCCAGCAATTGAAATTTAAAGCAGTTTGATTCATTTTCAGCAAACTTTTGTGTCAGAACCTCATTAACATTTCATGAAGGGAACTTCTCCATTTCCATGGAAGAAATTTACTTGTTTTCTCTACCTCACCTCATTTTCTGCAACTTTTTCCTCTTTTTTTTTTTTTTTTTTTTTTACTTCCTCATTTAAGCTATCAGATTTCAGCCAGCCAGAATCAGGATGTGAGCAATTTGGGTACCTGGCACATATCTGTCACTGTAAGGCTTGGCATCCTTTACAAATATTTCTCTTCCAGAGGTGGATGAGTGGCATGTCTAGTTATAATTGGTAAGGAGACTCAAGCTCGTCCACCACTTTCCAACAGAGTAAGACGCCTTCTTTCAGTGCAGATCTCATCAGGCATTAAGGTCAAGTTCTGGCAGAACACATATAAATGCGCCAAATGTGTTGGATGATCAATGCTGCTGTGCAAGTTATCCACAATCTCTGAGAGAAAGAAATCAAGGCATTTAACTTGTTGTGTCAGTCTTGAGAGAGGCACCAGAATTTTGAGCCAAAATTGAAATTGTGTTAGAAACTTGCTGCCCTAGGATAAGATTTGTACGATACAGCAAGGGCTCGGGGAAAGATACCTCTCTGATGGGGTGGCCTTAGAGACAGGTATATTGATGGAACTCTTAACTTCTATGCTGTACAAGAACACAGGTGCAGTGAGCCTCCCCCGTGACATTCCACTGAGTACAGTCCTCCTTCAAAGCAAGTTTACTAAGGGTGGCAGGTGATACCAAGTTGACATATGGCTCCAGGCACCACAATATCACATTATAGTCCTGCATAATGCATTAAAAATCCATGACTGCCAAGAGGGACGCACCCACAATAGAGCTAAAAATAGTCTTCTCCAGCACCCATGTCAGCTCTTGTTGCACCCTTTCGCAGGCAGCTGGGTAAAGAGATGAGCCCTGAAAAATACTGCAAAGGGGAACAAATGCAGGGGAATTTAGGATACAGCACATGGTAGAGATGAGGGCAAAACCCTCCAGAGTTTTAGCCCAATCATGTAGATTGGTCCAGTTTGCTAGTTAATGGTGTTGAGAAATGACTAGATCTGAAGTGCTTCAGCTCTCAATAAAGTTTCCCATTCCACCCTTATAAGTGGAAAACTGGAAAGTCTACGGCTCTTGGATAGACTGCCGTTGATGCTGATATGGTGGAAGGTATCAGCAAAATTATCATTGATGCATGAACAATCATACTCAATTTACAAGTTGTCTGGTTAAACGAAAGATTCAACTGCACTTCTTTTTGGAGTTTGACATCTAGAAAAATAGACTGAAGATGCTTAGCCTAATAAGAATTCACCCCTGAACTGATGGCACAGGTGGAGCAACTCTGTGTGCTGCAAACAGAAAGCTTTCAGAAGGCCAGAGCTGTCATGTGGATATAGCCCTTGGAAGAAAGCCATGAAAGACAGATTTAGTTTTGGAGATGATATCAGTGGAATACTGAACAGAAAACCCAGACATCCTCTTTCTCATGCTAGTGGTCACAAAAACAAGGTTGTGCACATTCTTATTAAATAAGAAAACATGCACCAAGAAATACTGGGGTTGTGCAATCAACTTTTTACAGGAACAGAAATAGTCCACCAAAACTGATTATTCAGACCGAGAGGCAAGGGTATTTTCAACAAGAACAGCACAGATGCCATTTAACACAAGTAAGTGAGTTTCTTTTCCTGAAGGAAGTGCTGACAGTGTCCCTCAAGAGCAGATGTAGCTCTCCCCTGTGGACCTCTGTTGGTGGAAACAGAAGGGGATCCAGCGTGCCAAGAGATGGTGTTTCACAAGCCAAGTGCTGCTGGCTAAAGTTCACATAGGGAAGTGCTGGCAGAAACCTTCTGATGCAGACATGGAGACCTTTCTTCTTCTGCCTGTTTCTGTTTATTTTTCATTTCAATATTTGGATTGCTTCTATACTTATGCTCTACAACTATTTCCACCAGGGATCAGCAGCCTATAGGGCTGGACTGTACATATTTTTAATATTAACAGAACACCCAGAACAATACAACACTGCCTGTAGCTGGTGTTAAAATATTAAATGCCAAAGAAAAATGTAAGAATTGCAGATTGATCAACAGGTACTTCTTTTTGAAACATCCCGGAAACATGTTTTTAGTAGAAGGCAATACTGCAAAGGTAAATTGGTGTGGTCAGTGTGGTCACTTCTAGTAGGAAATGACAAATCTCAGCTCTGGGGTGCTACCTTCAGCATGGGTAGGGGGAGGAATATGGGCTGTATCAGCCTGCAATGGGTACAAAATGTTTGTATATATAGTCATGACTTATGCAAGCTGTAGAGAAAGCATGTGGGAGGTGCACACCAGAGAGAACAGGAGAGGAACCAAGTTGCTAGCCCGTCTTTGTGAGCTGCTTTAAAATAACCTCCCTTCTTCACATCAAGACGTCTGTTCAGTGTCACCATAGTGACGCTGCTCAGCGGCCACCCAGATCTGCCTTGCAGCTTCTTTCAGGAGTTCCACCACCAAGAAGCATCCCTCCCTCACAGCCCAAAGGGGAAACCTCCCTTTGCATTAATTAAAGGTAAATCAGCCTTTGCATTAATGCCTCCACTCCCCAGCCGGTGCACAGCACCCTTGTTCCTCAGTAGGACACTGTGATGCTGCTACATGGGCAACAGTGCACAGGTTACAGAGTCTGCAGGAGAGAAGCACATTTGATACCCGAAGCTGTGCTTTTGGTAACTGTCTCCCATTTATAAACAGAGGACTTGAACACGTGAAATAGGATGATCATGTTTACCTGGAAATCAGGACTCCACATGTGTGGTGTCTCCCTACAGTTTCCAAGCCTATGTGAAAACCTCAGAGCTTCCCAGGAGTTGCCAAGTGGGGAGGCTAAGGTGATTGGTGTAAGTGGGTGACTCCCACCCATGGGCACCCCTTACCAAGCAGTGTGTCCCCAGATAGAGCAGGATCACAGGACTGAGCCATCTGTGTTCCCCAACCCAGATGGGCTTCCCACCGTCTCCTCCCTGCATATGAAGTGAAATGGCCATGCCTATTCCCAATCCTCACCATCTTCAATAGCTCCTTGACATCTGCTGGGAGTGATGCTATGGTGTGCCATGACAGGTTTCAGTTTTCCTCAGCAGGGTCACTGTTACAAGCTTAAGTGATAAAATATAGAAATCCTTTGCATTCTTTGCAGGAAAAATCAGTTCTTTCTATAGCATCATTCATTTTACATATACATTTTTAATGTGCAATGTTGCAATAATTTCTGGTACCTTTCTAGCCTTTATTAATGAGGTTTCAGAGACACGTAGATCCCTGAGACATGCATGATGCAAGGTGGAGGATGTTGCCATTTGCAAAAACAAGCACCTCTAAAGGAGTCAGGAGGATGACACCTCCTTGCTGTTTAGGGTAAACCTGCTGTAGCTGTAGGCATGTCCCGGGTAGGTTTTAGAAAACCTTACAGAAGACCCCATTTACAAGCCTTTCCTTCGACAAACTGAATTGCTCTTCATAATATTGAAAGGCTGTTGAAAACAGGCTGGTTTTAATATGACCTCATAAAAGACTCACATAAAAGGCAGCAGGAGTAATGGGAAACAAGGGAGGTTTATCGTTAAGGTATCAGAGGAGCACTGGAAAAGGTCAGAGTCTGGCTCTTGGCTGTGCTGATGACCTCAGGTAAATCATTCAGGAAGCGGCTGGGAGGAGAGACCAGCTTGCTTAGGAAGCTTTTCAGAGTCAGTGCCTCAGTGGGAACCAGGGGGTGCAGGGCACAGCTGAAAGCGTGTTCTTCAGTTCCTAAAGGGAGGCAGAGACCTTTTCAAAGTTTGATAGTGATTGTGAGTGCCGAGCAAATCAGAATCTGAACTGACTCTTTTGAGAATCTCATTCCATCTTTCTGTGCCTCTTTTGCCTCAAGTGTAAAACAGGGAAAATAAATATTTTACCAGTGTTGTAAGCATAAATGTATGAATATTTGCTGAGATACAGTGGTGACAGAAGCTACAGAAGTAATTGGGATGGATTTTGCATTTAAAAAAATCCCAAGTCCTGTTTTTATCTAAATGGTGGATTAGTGATGAGAACAATGGAAGTTGATTCAACTGAGTTATTACGCACACAACCATTTATGTGACAAATGCTACTTTTTTGTCTGATAATTATTTCCAACGGGATAGTATCACCATTTTATATGCCCTGTATACACTTGAATAATATTTGGTAAATTATAGTACCAAGTCTGACACAGAAAGTACTGCTGAATACAGTTACGTCATTACCCTTCTAACATTACCAGAAAATATATTTCCTGGACTCGGGTAATAAACCACAGGTGATCAACAAACTAGCTTGCTTATAGATCAGTAAGGGATGATGACGCTTGTTTTCCACTGAGATATAACTTATTTCTGAATGGAAGATTCTGCTGAGACAGCCTGCAGCTCAGACCACACACATGTTACTAGGACAGCAGAGAAAGACCTTTAACAGTGCACTGACTCATTACTGATTTATGAGAAAACAATGTTGGACTAAATATGAATAAGAAGCTATCCTTCCACACAATTTGGTACAGCAACACAGAAATTGTACCAGGATAAACAGCTGCCTTGCAGTAAGGTTACTCATCCATCATTCAGTGTTAAATATTAATTGTTGCTTATTTCAATTTATTTGTGTTGTTTTAAAATTAAAAATAAACCTGCAACTCTAACAATATATACTCTGTTAAGGAAAAGGTAAGTACAGAAATAAATTATTTAAGTGATCTATTTAAATGTTACCACACTTGATTTATCTGAGGATTTGGAGATCAAGGCAGTCCCTTTGTCATGTTTGAAAAGATATTGACAAGGAGTCTACGGATGAATCATGCATCTATTTTGCATAAATAGACTTTGTGTATGTGTGTTTAGTTACAAATTTGTTACAACTTGATCTTCAATCTAAGGCTTGATTTTTCTCCATTTAAAGTCATTGGCAAACTGGTCTTGACCTCACTGAGAGTAAAATCATATCCTAAGTACACACATCACTGCTGTGTTCTCCCTTTGATCTGAGCACTGAACTGTGATTAACGTTAAAGAGAGCAAGTCCCGCCGTAAGCGTTTTCGTGCCCTAAGCAAGCTTCAAGTATGAGACTCCTCCTTGCCACGATGTCTTTTTTTCTTTCATGTCTCTCCTTTTTTTTTTTTTTTTTTTTTTTTAATCTTAACTTGCTTACAAGATAATCTTTCATGCCTTAAGGAGGGATGGCTTTGTGATTAAGGCATTTGATGGAGAGCTGGGTTCACTTTCCAGGCCTTCCACATAATAACTATCCTTGGTGAGCCACTTAAAAGTGCCTTGCAGAACTGCAGTGCTAACAAATAAATGGACCACAGACCATCCTCTGTTGGTGACATCAACCAACATGAAATGGCCGAAACACTGTGACCACACCAAAATTCTTTATTGGGAATGGTCCTCAGTCTCTGCTTGTCCATGAACCGTGCCCAGGCACTGTTTGGAAGAGCACTGACTGACCTGAGTCAAAACCATCCCAGGGAGCATGTTAAGAGTTAAATGGTGTGACATGGACTTGATTGCTTTTCTATTGCAGACACAGCCCTCAGTTCCTACCTGCTAAAACAGGGCTTCTCCTGTGTTTCAAATATTTGCCAAAGCCCCAAATTAAAGGTAAAGCCCCAAATTAGAGGTAAAGCCCCAAGAGGTTTATCCAGTCCTCCCATTGCCTGCACCAGGTGAGCAGGCTAGTAAAGGAAGGCAGGGCAGGTGGGCTTCAGAAAGAGGCTTTGGATCTGAAGGCCAAATGCTGAATTCAGCAAAAATTAACTGCAAGGAGACAACACTATGACAGTGCTGTCCCTGAAGGAATAGTAAGTAGAGCGCAAACAACAACAACAAAAGAACGAAAAATTTATTAAGGAAGGGCTGGAAGCAACTGGTGACACAGTGAATGAGAATACGTAAGCCTCTGAGTCCAGAAAAGAGAGGATAGAATAAGAGAGGATGTTATAAGAAACATCTCAGAAGCAATCTCTGTCCTTACAAAATGTAAAACATCGTTGAACAGTAGTCAACACCAGATATATTGCCCCGTATGTCTGTGGTCTTTGCACATAACTGTCATAGTGGGCTTAGCCTGTAATCCGTTATGAAGCAAATGAAATAAGATCCTTTATGAGAATACAAGACAACTATATTTCTTACTTTCTATGCTGTCCAGCAATCCCTTAACCTCTGCTCTTGAATGTTTTGTTGATAAAAGTTTTGTAACAGCTCACATCTCCTGTTGCCTTTTCTAATTCCTCCCATCTCTTCTTTAGAGGTCCAGTGGAAAGACTTGTTGGCTTCTTCTTCACTAGCTTGTAGGACACCACCTCAAATTTGGCAACGGACCAGAAGGACTGAAGAGCACTTTTGCACCCACCAATGTTTCTTAGAGCTGCTAAAACAGGACCAGTGAAGATGTTCACCAGACTCCAAGTCCTTGCGCTAGCTTTATTTTCCAAAGGAGTTTTCCTTTCCCTAAGTGACCACAGCTTTGTAAGGAAGGAAATTAAAATAGAAGGAGACCTGGTCTTAGGTGGCTTATTCCCAATCAATGAAAAAGGCAGTGGGATAGAAGAATGTGGGAGAATCAATGAAGACCGAGGCATCCAGCGCCTGGAGGCCATGTTGTTTGCCATCGATGAAATCAACAGAGACAACTACTTGCTGCCAGGAATTAAGCTTGGAGTTCACATCTTGGATACGTGTTCCAGGGATACATATGCCTTAGAACAGTCTTTGGAGTTCGTCAGGGCATCTTTGACTAAAGTGGATGAAACAGAGTACATGTGCCCTGATGGCTCGTATGCCATTCAAGAAAATTTACCATTACTCATTGCAGGAGTCATAGGCGGTTCCTATAGCAGCGTCTCCATACAGGTAAGTCACAGGAGACCCATGAGGTGAGAATCATTCATCTGCAATTCCCGGGAGAGAACCACTGCTTACATAGATTTGTCAATAAAGCAAGTCTTAGCTCAATCACTTTACCCTAGAGGTCAATCTAGCATATAATTTTTAATGAATTTATACTAGTTTGATTCACTCTTTAAAAACACTTGCTATAGTTTAAACCTCTGGCAGCTGGCCACTTCCTCTAGTTACGGTGTATCCTGAGGACACAAAAGTTTCCAAAAGTCTTAGTATTTATTCTGAACTTTGCATGTCATGAGACTTTTAGAACTCTAAGTTCAGATCTCTGCTTTCACATCAATAAAAAATTATACCACTTGTATTTCTGAATATATGCATTCCTGCCATGCTGCATGTACATAAGATTTGTCATTTAAGCAACAGGCATTTAAAATGAAAGAAGAAATCCTTATCTTACTTCCAGGCCAAAATAAAGCAAAAATCGCATACTAGCCATAAATTAGACCTGACCAAATGATTACAAGGTTTTAGTGTCTTAATCAAGCACACCAAAGCCAATGTAAATTATTCTGCTGATCTCAGTGACCAAGGTCTCAAATGTCCCATGCAGGCAGTACAGTTTCTGAATGGATCCTAAATTTGCTGTCTTTCCTTTTGTTTCCATATTTAGTTTATACTAAGACAGTTTTTGCCAGGAAATGTTGCCTGGCAGAGTGCAGTGTAAGCACACTGTCAGAAGTCCAGCACAGAGGACAGACGCCCCCAGTATATCTTGCTCCCTCCTTCTGGCACTTTGTAACTGGAGCTTTTGGTTGTGCAATATTGGTCACAACTAGGGTCTCAGTAGGGTGTTGGAGAGTATTTGCAATGTCTTGCAAAGGTGTAAAGTTGCAGGTGGGTTAAATGCTCCCAGGTGGGTTAAATGCTCCATATGTCTTTCCAACTGTGGTTTTATTGCATCCTTGGTTTCAGTTGCAAAGGGCTAAACATAATGAACCTTTTTGTTCTTGCCTTCGTATTTTTTATATATTCATGATAAAACTTTAACTCCGTGGCATTTTTTTCCCTCACTAAGTGAACACAAAGAACAAATATGCCTGCTTTTTTAGCAGAAATTCTGGACTTCTCCTCTGCACACCAGGTACTCCTATGGCAGTGCAGCCTCAGACACTCTAAAGTGCCCCTCACTGCTGCCAGTGCACTATCCATAAGAAAAATGCCCCCTAGTTTCACTGAAGTTGCAAAATCTACACAGGTCTCATTATTTTGAGTTAAAATAAATAAGCCAGTTCACATTACTCCCAATCACGAATGAGTGGTGTCTTAAGCCCAGATTCAGGTAGGCTAAGACCCTGCATCTAGTATTTCCTAACGGTCACCTGTAGGTTTCCAAAGGCACCAAGACTTGACAGTGCTGGACCACTATGAGCAATATATTTTTCCAGACCAAGTACAGGCCTTAACTACTGCATCAATGTCAAAGGAAAAAAATGTTCTTCTGTACTACAGACCATCCCAGAAGTTGCAGAAAGCCCATAGAACAGAGCTTCATTTACCTGTTTCATAAACAGGCCAAGAGTTCATCTAATGCTCATTTCAGTCATAATTACATTGGGGGACTGGCTACTGCTCTTGTCAAGGCATTAAATCCCACCAGCTTGGGAGCATGGCCAGTTTCCATAAGACATGCATGAACGTAGAAGCAGCATTTCAACAAATTACATTTTATTCCCTTTTGTGTTCTAATGTGTGGCTTGTCTCTCTATGCATAGTAGGGAACACATGGGCAAATGGTTACCCATACCACAGGAGAATAGTTTCTGCAGAGCAGAACCTCAGCCACCTCTCATACTAGGAGTGGTTTTGTCGCACTGTGGACCATCTAGCCCAGCCAGAATGTGTTCTTCACCAGTTACATGGGTCTGATCACTTGGAGCACAAAGAACAAGTTCCAGGGCTGGAAAAGAGACCTGAAGAGGAGAAATGATAGCTACAAAACCCTGGCAACACAATCTGTTAAGGAAACCATTATTCACTGTTTCTTCCTATCAGACAAAGAGTACATCAAATGAAACCAGCAAATGACAGGTTGTTGTGGATGCTAAAAACTAAATGAGTTCAAGAAGTGACCAGAAAAAAATCAGGAAATTCTGTATAGATACTATAGATACCAACCCTATCTTGGCAATTCCCAGAGCTGCAAGTATCTCAAGGTTGGTAACATATACTGAAACATCATATACTTGCCCTATCCCACCAGTGGAGAGGGGGCAGTGGTTTTGCTCTACCTTTGTTCTAGTCATTTGTGGTCAATTTGTTCCTTAGTCCACCCTAAATTCAAGTGTGTCCAGCAGACATGAAGCAACCTAAAAAACATATTCATAAAATGTGGAAATGGTACAGATATTTTCTTCCCTCCCAGAAACCCTGAGGCAGCCACACCACACTCCTAAAATGGCCTGGGACCTCTTGCACATCTGTCAGTCTGTCCCTTTGAAGCCAGTCTCTGGTGATCACTGGCATAAGACTAAATCCATATCTGAGGCAGCAGAGTGGATGCAGTACACACAGAGTACACATAGCATATACAAATGCTTCATACTCCAAAAGCTTGTGTTGGGACCAGCTGCCAGATGGAAATCGGAAGTCATGGTAAGAGGCTCTCATTCAATATGTGTGAAAAATGGCAATGTAGCTGCGTGCTTAACTGTATGTCACCCGATTTTCAAAACCTGGGAGGGATGATGAAACAGTAGTTATATCTGATATTACTCTATGATCTATACAGCTTCCCTGTAGTTGCTAATAGTTATTCAAACATGAGATCTTTCTTACACAGTTCTTCAGACAAATAAATAAATAGGTTCACAAATCATTCATGTCATTGAGCACTTTCAGCAAGACAAGAAGTATTCAATTGATTACTTTCCCTTGACATAGATTGGGTCGATCTTCCTTCAGTCTCTCTTTTATAGCTTTTCTCTAGATTTCACACTATCTATTAAAGGTGTAATTAAGCCATCCATTCCTTCTGCTCATCTTGTTAGGATAGCCAGTCATGGTTTCTGTTTCAAAAGAAGTCAAGAATAATAGACATTGCAGACTCAAGTCTGAAGATGTAAGGACTTCAAAGCATTAAAGCCATGCATTTTGGTGCCACACCGGAAGAAAGGACTACCAAATTTCAGAGACAGTCACCTGTAAATGGTATCTCCAGCAGCAACTGGAATCACACCAGTGCTGAACGTCAAACCATTTCAGCAGGCACGTCTGCAGGGCTGAGCATCCCCATTCCCCATGCTTTCAAACAGCACTTGGGGGGCTGGGTGCTCCCAGATGTAGCGCTGTCAAGCATTTCTTTTTTGCCTGAGAGTTGTGAATATCATAAAGTCCACAGCAGAGTTTCTTAGCCTTAAAATAAACCATGCTGAGCTCTTCAGACAAGAAATTATTTCTGCCTCTTATATTTATTTTTTTTCTTCCTGTGAATTTGCCATTGTATTTCAATACTTTTTCTTCCCCTGTTTTCACCCTCCCTCTTCAGATTTTTGTCTGGACAGCTGTCTGCCAAATCACTTCACGATGCTCCTGCTGTCAGATTTCTGCTTCTTTCATTATCCTTCCACCAAGAAAAAAAGAATTTGCTGGTAAATCAGCAATGAACACCTTCCCCACTGAGTCCGTATGCATTATAGGCATTTTTTGCAGAGAATAAAAACAACAAGAGAATGCAAAATGCTTAATTATTTTCTGGTCAGACTAGGCTATTATCGTTAATGATGATCTGGATAATTAGTTTTTAGATGTTGTGTTTAAATTAGCAGTGAGCCCAATCTGCACAGCATTTGATTCCAATAAAACCCAAGCTAGGATTCTCAGTCAATAGAAGGGCTCATGTAAAAAAGCTGTTTTCATGAAATAAAATTCTGACCTGAGCTGAACCTAGGATCAGAAGGTAAATCATCCAAAGTTCAGAGGACTTTGTTTTGGGTTCATGGCTTTTCATTTGAGTCAGATTATCCACTCTCTCCTAGTTTATAAGAGAAATTTCAAACATAGTTTCTTTGGAGATGTTCAATGACATTGTAAAAAGCGTAAGAAAAAAAGCACTCTTCATTTGCACAGAGGAGCACCCACACAGCTAAACCAAATGCCATGTTTAAAATACTTAGGTCAGCTCTCTCAGGAATATGCATGTGTAAGCAGGAATACGGCTATTCACGTGCCAGATTTTTTTCTCTGTTCCTGAAAACTGGACCCATTTTCTGAAAATGAAGATTGGGGTCCATTCCCTACAGTCAACTCTTACAAACAGTAAGACATTCCCTTAGGTTGCTGGGCTTTGCATTTCCA
>JAVJGI010000060.1:70214832-70244500 GCA_035590275.1 Ibycter americanus | reverse complement strand
GTAAAAAAGCTGTTTTCATGAAATAAAATTCTGACCTGAGCTGAACCTAGGATCAGAAGGTAAATCATCCAAAGTTCGGAGGACTTTGTTTTGGGTTCATGGCTTTTCATTTGAGTCAGATTATCCACTCTCTCCTGGTTTATAAGAGAAATTTCAAACATATTTTCTTTGGAGATGTTCAATGACATTGTAAAAAGGGTAAGAAAAAAAGCACTCTTCATTTGCACAGAGGAGCACCCACACAGCTAAACCAAATGCCATGTTTAAAATACTTGGGTCAGCTCTCTCAGGAATATGCATGTGTAAGCAGGAATACGGCTATTCACATGCCAGATTTTTTTTTTCTCTGTTCCTGAAAACTGGACCCATTTTCTGAAAATGAATATTGGGGTCCATTCCCTACAGTCAACTCTTACAAACAGTAAGACATTCCCTTAGGTTGCTGGGCTTTGCATTTCCATATCCACTATATTCATGCAGGTGTAGGGCTTTAGCTTTGTGTAAAGTTTCCTTTATGCTACCAATCCACAAGATCTCCAGATCACAGTTGTGAAAGTTATTTCCAAGTTAGAGCCTCATCCAGAAAAAATGGCAGAATAGACACAGTACCCAGCTGTTTTCTCTTTAATTCCTTGTTATGTCTTAAGTAAACCGTAGCAAAACCACTGGAGAAGGTTCAAAGGTACATTGCTGGTATCACAAAACCTAAGGACTCTCTCCTAAGTGAGTGACCATCTGGCATGAAATTCTGAATACATACTCGTTTACCAGCCATCTTCTTCTGGCTGTCACTTCTCCTTAGCCACACAAGTCTGCCAAGGGCTCTTGGAGCCTGAAAGCTAATTACCTCCATTTCCTTCCTCCAAGGATAAACCACCTTCCAACCAGAGTCTTAACAATAACTTGCGACTTCCATAACCATGCAAATAGTGCAAAATCCATAGAACTACATGAAAAAAAAAAAAAAAAAGAAGAAGAAAGAAAAAGCAAACAAACAAAACCCATAACATATGGGGCTCTGTCTCCCTGTACATGGACCCAACTGGGATATGGGCAGGAGAAACATGCAAGCGGCTGCAGGGGTTCACCAGGGACCACAGACCATGTATGCCATTTGTGCTGTGCTTTAGAGGAGCTTTGCATTCAACTGTGCAATGCCAGCCTCTGGTGATTTTGTGCTTGTAAAACCAAAACCAGATCCTTATTAAAAGATCTTTTCTGTGAGATGGGCCACCTACCACTAGCATTTAAAGCTACACATGCGTTTGCTGACTTCCTGGTGTCTCCTTTAAACTCTTTCCCTCTTTTATCTCTGTTCTTTCTCCCCCTCTGCTCCCTCTCAGCCGGATCCTTGCTGTTTGTTCCTCTCTTTGTTTCTGTTCCACATTCTGAAACAAACAGCCACTACGTTGAGATTTTCAAACTGCCCAAACAGCACCAGCCATGTCTTTCCTAGAGATTTCAAAGGAACGTGAGTACCTCCCTCTGGCTGGCTGCTTTAAAAATCCCAGGGTAACCGATTCCTTTATAGTCTTTTTCATTTGGGTTTGGTATTATTTTTTATTCTTTTTTTTTCTTCCTTTGTTGTGAGCATTTTCTCCAAGCCAAGGGGAAACAATATGATTTTACAGGGGGATAGGTAAGTAACCCATGAGATCACAGGTAAGAAGGAAGGAGCCCTACCATGTTACAAGTGGGAAAGAATGTAACTACAAGAGAAAATGACCAAAAATAGGAACTAGTTAGGGACCTCTTGACATCGACCACACTCATACTGTCCCTCCTGACCAGGATTTATGCATCAGTTCATGAGTCTTAAATAGTTCAATGATAGCTTTTTTAACTCCAGAAGCCATTACACCCTTTTAGAACCATCAACCCGAGTTTTAGTCCCTTTCCTCATCCCTTTACCCGTGTGTAAATGTGACATGAGTCGCTCACGGTCAGGTTTACCAAGGCCCAGGGAATAGTTGCACTCCTCACACAAAGCAAGGTCTTCTGCACAGATCTCTTCTCAGCCTGCCAGCTTAGTGCTTAGCTTACTTCACTTCAACAGTTAATGCTGTATGGAGGCAGAATGCGTATGCAACAGCTCACTGTGCTGTCCCCTGCAGGAAAAAAGAAAAAAGGATTTCCAAGCAATTCTCCTCTCCGAGAGTACAGCATTTTTCTTTGTGTCCTTCTTGGTTTATTTTTTATTACACAGGACAGGTATATAAAAAGCAATTCCTGGGTCCTCTGCAGAAATCCTAGATGCTATTCTGACAGTATTCCCTAATTCTGATGTTCATTTTGCAGATGCTATTATTTCACTGTTCAAACACTGCTTCTCTGGATGTGACAGCTATTGAGTCTGCTGCAAATACTTAGCTATATTTTTTCCCAGCTTCTATACCAAAATTTTCAGGAGAAGTGTGAGGCTAAAAACAATGTTTTCTTCTCCCCTCCCCCTGCTAACAAATAATGCCAGACGTTTGTTTGGTTGGTTGGTAATGAATTGGTTTTTTCCTGAGTTACCTTTTGGAAGGTATTTTGTTAAGGAACAACACTCACTAACTAGTAAACAGTCCTCTTAATACCAAAGAGAGAAAGCTAAGGGAAACCACTGCTTCAGTCCTGCAATGTGCGGGACTACATAGGAGTACAAGTCAGGCTGGAACTCCTAAATAACTTCACTGCTTCTGGCTTAGCTCTTTGCAACTGACCTTTAATGATTAAAAGGACTAGGATGGTAGCCTTGCCGATGCATTCCTGGGGTCAGAGCCTGACATCCAGCTGGAGGCAAATGGACATTTTATGTTGCAGGTGATGACATAGCCCCTCTGTGGAGATTGTCTTCCATAGTGCTTGTTATAATGTCCCAGATATGACACCCACGGTTTTAAAATGGACTATGGAGAAAGGATGTTCCAGACTGATAAAGGCATTTTAATTCTGGAACCAGTAAGGAACTTCAGCTCCTAATTTCCCTTTGAAAACAAATCAGAGTTTGGAATGAAGTTTTTTCTTGGGTTCGAGCTGAGCAGCTGCATTTGCATCACTGAGATCTCCCCATCCCAAATACTCCCAGGCTATGTGGGTATGTCAGAAGTGACCGAGCTGAGTCACACTGGGTCACTTTGTCCCTGAGGTGACAGCCATGCCTTTGAACCTGCTGAATCCAAAGAGGACAGGGGAAGTTATGGTGGAGCCCGTCTCTTCAGTATTGCTTGTATTTATTGCCAAAGATGCAATCTGGTGGCACTGTAGGCTCACAGCATGCCAGGGTGGATCTACAGAAACATAGCCAGTAGATAGATGGAAATTATTATTTCTATTTATTTCTATTTATTTTGTTCTCATTTGACCACACCTGGAATGATATGTCCAGCTTTGGTTCCCCCAGTAAAAGAAAAATTCAATAAATACAAAGGTGGTTATGGGGAAGAGAGTCTGGAGCACATGCCCTACAAGAAGAGATTGGGGGAACTGGGTGTGTTTACCCTGGAGAAGAGAAGGTTTGGTGAGAACCTAGTATCAGCTTTTCTGTATGTATCAGTTCGTTCTGAAAAACACAAAGCAAGTGTTTACTGAGATGTGTGACAAGAGGATACAAGTAAATGGTTATAAACTGAAAGAAGGGAGGTTCTAACTTAACATAAAACGTACAAGCCAGGAGCTGGGAGCACAGGGAGGCTGTACAGGCTGTGGAGGCAGCTGACTACAGAGGTACCTCATTTATTCTTTACATCAGGTTTATGCCCACCACTTATCACACACCCACACTCCAGCCTATTCAGAACCAATGTTTCTTTCCTGCCTTCCTAAATGGCACTTTCTGCCCAAATTTTGGTAAAATATTTTTAGATGTAAGAAAAAAGAAAAATTCAAATAAGCAAAAAAAATATTATTTATTGGAACAAATGCTTTAGCTGTAGTTTGACCTGCAACTGACCACATAATAACAAAAAGCCCACACTGTAGATTAACATCATTTAGGAACTAGATATAACATACACTGGCAGCAGCAGACATTTCTTCAAAGCGAGAGCTCAGACCCTACGTTATAGCAATGACCTAAACGTTAGGAAATCCCCTGGGCGTGGCTTAGCCATGGTCTTGCTGTGGGAATCTTATGTGGGACAAGCAACTTATCCTCAGGAATAGAAAGACTTTCTCAGGAGACCGAAGGTAGTGACTGGATCTCCATTAGGACAGACTGCAGTTCAGTGACACAGGCATTTCTCTGGTATCTTGATAGAGATAAACCTCCTTTACCTCAATCCCATTCTGCTCAGCAGCCTGATTTACAGTCTGTTCAAAACAGCCACAGGAGCTCTCGCCTGTCTCAAAGGAGCTCTGTGAAATTAGATTCATTAAGCCGTGTTAAGTGTCATGAGATTCTCACATGGTAAAACTTTAGAAGCACAGAGAGCAATGTCATCTAACAAGGGGCCTCCTCTGCCCAACAGATGTGTGATACACACTTGTGTGTCGTGTTGAAGAAGCTCTATCTGCCAACAAATGTGTGATACACACTTGTGTATTGTGTTGAAGAAGTCCTATCTGTTCTAACACTTCTGAGATTCATTTTTTTTTTTCCCCAAAGTGTTTCCTGTGCTCCCCAGTCCCGTACACATTCAAACAATCCATGTACCAGCCTCTGGGCTGTTCAGAAGGGAAATTTTAACCAAAAACATCAGAACAAATCCTACTGCCAGCACAAAAAAAAAAAAGTCCTATGAAGGATAAGCAAAAGGCTTGATGAGATTCACCACATCAGAAGACAGACCAAGGTTTCTGAGACATACAGGTGTCTCCTACAGGTAGGTGACATTTATCAGCAGGACTCCTGAATGGCCAGAAACATACTCAGAAACCAGTTTCACATGTTTGCTAGCTGTACCTGATCCGTGGCTCCTCGCAGGTGGTTATTATGAAGCCATTTTCGGTGTTATAAACTAAATTGGCAATTTCCCACAAGTATTTCTACTGTCCCTGGTGCACAGAGAAGTAGAAGTGACAGCTGTGGCTCCAGCGCTGTGAGAGGGACATCAGCCTCCTCTGGCACTGCATTGGCCACTCCATTTGCAGGATTTCCTGGTGCAGCCTGTCCCTGCAGAGGGACATGGCTCACATGGGACTTTCTGCCATGCTCCTGTTGGGCCGCCCCTTAAGAACCACCCGCCATCCTGGCAGCTGGGTGCGAGACAGGTTTGTTTGGGAAATGGATGCTAAATTTAACACGGGACAGTTGGCTACACTAATAAACCCAGCAGCGTGTGGGCAAATTTATGTTTCCCATCACACTGGCAGCTGGCTATATCAACACCCGTTGTCCACAGCAAGCTGTGCGAAGCGGTTGATGGTGCAGACACAGAACATCCAGTCTTATTTGCAAAGGTGTTACATATCTGCAAATCCCACTGGTTTTGACAGCAAAAAGACTCCAGGCTACTACTGCTACTCAAGTGCCAACATATGGATTTCAGGCTCTAGCTGCATGCACCATGGCTTGATTAAATTGCTGCCTGGAGCTTTGCCAAAACAGATTATTTCACTTAGCAAAAGCTGGATCTACACTGCAATTTTGAAGCTGTAGCACACATCCCAAGGCAGCATGGAGTTACAGTGTAGGTATTCCTCAGGTGATACGACCTTGGTGCACGTAACTGTGGTTCACGTTGCACTGTCCTCTACTACACTGAGACACCGCAGAACAGACATAGTCTTAGATACCAGCTCCTCTCCAGAACCTGCTACCTGTGCCCTTACCTTGTTGCTCATTTAATCAGGATCTGATTTTCAGAATCAGATGTTCAGATCAGCATGTAAATGGCTGGGAAATGGGACCATTCTGAAACTGGCTGCATCAGCTAAGTGTCTGAGACCTGAGCTCTTTTGAAAAATTAGTCCCCTAAATTGAGAAGTTACAATATTCCAGAAAATCCCCAGCTTCAGAGTTTCCAGAAGAGTGTCCTGATCTGAGTTAATAACAGATACAACTTCACTGAGTTCCATGATCAGTCACAGTTCTCACGGGTGATGGGGTCACTATCCTCTGCTTAAGCAGACTTTCTTATATTTTTTAATTTCTGGTCGATGAAAAACCTACCATCTGGTCAGCTTTGCAGTGAAGAGCATTGCAGCAAACAGCATTGCCACAGGAAAGGTTTCTTCTGCCTGTAGCACCAGAATTGCAGGCAGTTTGCAGGGAGCCTACGACAGTGACCCCTAAGGTTCAGGGCCCCGTTGTAAAATGGGAGTGTGGTTCTGTTTCCCTGCATAGGGATACTTCTGCTGCTTAGACTGAAAGAAATAGAAAACAATAGAAAAGTTGCTTTTATTTATTAGGGGTATATCTCTGTGAGCTGAAGGCTTGACGATGCACTGGGTAGCACTGCTTTAGCTAGAAAATGGACTTTTTTAGCCAGTTTGTGGGGGGAAATGCAGAGGGATGTGTACCCATATCCTTATTGTGGTTTAGCTCAAATAAAATTCCTGCCAGAATAAACTGAGACAAGAATAACAATTCCAGCCCACACGATTCTGCAAGAAGTGTTCCGAATAGCTACACGGAGGACGTTTCATTACCAAATCAAAGTGCTCTCTTTGAGGCAGGACATGTGAACCATACCATGTGGATACATGGGCATGTAATGAAAAGTTACAAAGCCACAGAGGCTTGACAGTGCTCAAAGCATCCATTGCACCTTGGTGACAAAACAAGACTCTCAGCCCACCCCGATGCTTTAAAGCTGTTCGTTCAAATCACCACAACGGAAATTAAATTCCACATTTCCAGCATAAGGCAGTTTAACGCACGTTCCCACGTAGCAGGGTGGTTATGGCCAGCTGTTTCCTGAGGGACAGTGACTTGTTCAGCCACAGCACTTCCCAGCCATGTGCCTACACCAACAGGCAAAACCACAGTGGGCTAGCCAAACCTCCCTGTCAAGATACTCCTTCCAAGCAGTGCAGAAGAGGTTTTATTTTGGTTTAAACCAAAGTAAACCACTCCTAGTGGTTTCTTTTATAAAGGCATGCCTCAGCTTTGGCTTCCCAGACACAGCTGAGATGCCAGGGCATCCCTGGTGCCCCAGAAGGACCGAAGGACAAGGGCCTCCTGACGTCCCCTGTTCCAGGTGGCCCAGGGGGCTGGAGAGGCACTGTGCACATATGGTTTGGCAGCAAAGTCTGGCCCAGACAAAAGATTACACCAATTTACAGTGGGAAACTGAGCCACAGCAGGACACTAGTCCAGTGTCTGCATTACAAAAAAGAGAGAATCTAAATCTATAAAATCCCAAGGGATATAGGTTGCCAAAAAAACAATAAAATTCTTTTGTTTATTTTTACCAGACTTTTTAATTTAATTTTTTTTAATTGTTATTTTGCTACTGATGTCTGAACCTTCAAAATTTGCCTTGTTCCACAACATTTTTTTCAGAACAGTCCTTTGCCTTTGAATCCTCACAGGTGTAGTCTGTGGTTGGAGAAACATTTGTGAAAAATGTGAAAAAATAATTGATTGGGCAATTTTTAATAAGTTTCCCTTAGGAATCTCAAGTACACTATCGCTTCTCAACTAGTTTTGTCAGGCTGTACTCCAAGATCAACTTCAAATTTAGTTTACTGGACACAACTACTATTCACCAAGAGCAGAACTCTGAAGTCTTCCCTTTGTCATTTAAGAAGCAATCACAGGGAAAAAAATGCCATAAACTTCCTTAATTTCTTTCCAGATATAGTCAGGAGCTACACTTCTGTGAGACTAACAGAGTAGATTTGGGAATATTTAAGCACTGGACATAGCAACATATGAAAAAACCCGAAAAATACAACAGGACTTTATACCACATAAATCACACAAGAAGGGCAATTAGATATTATTGAAAGTTTTTATTATTTATGAAAAGCTGTAGGCCAACACGACACATTGTGCAGCATTTGAGGAGTACTAGCATGCAACAAATATGCCATCTCAGGAGGACTGCAGCCAGAACAGCTCAGAAAAAAAGAGTTTCAAAGAGTAAAGCGTAGGAGAGGTGGGGACTCGCAGCTTGAATAAATGGGGTCAGAAAGTTCTGTGAAAGGCCTGTACAAGTATATCTGTGATATCTGCATAAAAGAGACATTTATGTCTTCTTAGTGCATGTTGTTGTCAAGTACAATGAGTCTTGGAGAAGATGAATCACTCTATGAACAGCAAAGGCATGCGAACCCAAGAGCTTGGTAAGGAGCACCGGCTGAGACTGAAGTATATCGTCCATTTGTGTCAAATGCTTTGTTGGGTTAAACAGACTCAGTTTGACAGAAATGAAAGGTGCATTACAGTCCCAGTAGGACCCTGGGAATTAACTGGGCAGCAGAACAACTATCCTGCACAGGCACAGTATGCTGCTCTCACCAGAGTATGTTATCAACCACCTCTATCAACACCCTTATTATGTGCTTGTCAGAACAGCTCATTAAAAAAGCCTGTTTATGCCTTTCCCTAGAATTTTCTGTTCAGTTTTACAAATTACACCCTTTAAAATCCCGTGTTCTCCCCCTTCCCTCTAGGTAGCAAACCTGCTCCGACTCTTCCAGATCCCCCAGATAAGCTATGCCTCCACCAGTGCCAAGCTGAGTGACAAATCCCGCTACGACTATTTTGCACGGACAGTGCCCCCCGACTTCTACCAAGCAAAAGCCATGGCTGAGATCTTACGGTACTTCAACTGGACTTATGTGTCAACGGTTGCTTCGGAAGGAGACTATGGGGAGACTGGGATCGAAGCCTTCGAGCAGGAAGCTCGCCTCCGCAACATCTGCATCGCCACCTCCGAGAAAGTGGGCCGGTCCAACATCAGGAAGTCCTACGATGGCGTGATCAGAGAGCTCCTCCAGAAACCCAATGCCAGGGTGGTGGTGCTCTTCATGAGAGGCGATGACTCTCGGGAGCTCATTGCAGCTGCCAACCGCTTCAATGTTTCCTTCACCTGGATTGCCAGTGACGGATGGGGAGCACAAGAGAGTATTGTCAAGGGCAATGAGCACATAGCTTCTGGGGCAATAACCTTGGAACTTGCTTCCCATCCAGTTAAAGAATTTGACAAGTATTTCCAAAGCCTCAGCCCTTACAATAACAGACGCAACCCCTGGTTCAAGGACTTCTGGGAGCAAAAATTCCAGTGTTATCTCCAGAACCGAAAACCACATAAAAAGGCTTGTGACAAGCACTTCACCATCAACAGTTCCAACTACGAGCAAGAATCCAAGATCATGTTTGTCGTGAATGCCGTGTATGCGATGGCCCACGCCTTGCATAAAATGCAGAGGAGTCTGTGTCCAAACACCACCAAACTCTGTGATGCCATGAAGCATTTGGATGGCAGGAAGCTGTACAAAGATTATCTCCTCAAAGTAAATTTTACAGGTAATAATTTCTCTTTTGGAACATACAGAATATCACTGTAATTAATGAAATGTTCATCAGCCACAGTCAGAGCCAGCTGAACTCCCAGTAGCTCCTATTATCACAGTTCAGACCAGGGTGGTGCCCAGTCAAGGTCACTCATGTCACAAGAAGGGAGAAAGAAGGAGGACAGGGAGATTGGTGAGAACCCAAAAAAAACCCAGTTCCATGCTCCCCCTGTTTCCAGCAGAAAAAAGAGGTGGAGGTAGCAACAGCTGGTCTTGGAAATTTCACCCTCCATCCTCTAAACCTCTACACACCAACTTCCATTTCATTCACAACCCGTCTGGCTTCAGCTGGGCCTGTCGGGAGGCCAATGGTCATTTCACCACCTATTACACCAGGCAACTGCCTGTTATGCCTATGCTGAGGCTTGGCTTTCTCTTCCTCCTTTTGTTGAGAATTTACATAACAGCAGGACCGTGGTTGATGGCCAATGTCCTTGCCATAGTAAAGCAATAATTCCTGCCAGAAAACCAGATCAGTATAAAATATTTAAATAGGTGGGATAATGCCATTACCTGTGTTACGGTGCTTTAGGCTGGATGACAAAGTATAAAAAGCTAGAATAAACACGTGCAGGAGATATGCGGAGAGAGAGTGG
This sequence comes from Ibycter americanus, assembly GCA_035590275.1. Lineage (NCBI taxonomy): Eukaryota > Metazoa > Chordata > Aves > Falconiformes > Falconidae > Ibycter > Ibycter americanus. Next base: position 70,234,457 of record JAVJGI010000060.1, on the reverse strand, counting down.
ATGATCTGGCAATGATATGAGCAGACTTCACGGGGACTGACTGAGCACCACATGACATGTCTTTGTTTTTGCTCTCACATATGGCTGAGCTTAGGTTTGCTATTAATATTACACCATAACAAGGCTAAATAGATCTACAGAGGAAACAAGTGTAGTCTTTTTGTTGCTACACATCTAACTTTCTTCTGATGCATCTCGGTTGAGCTTGCATTTCTATGTATTATTAAACTGATATTCTCAGCTGACCAAGTTGATAGTAAGGAAGCATCATACTGTGCTTTGTATGAGAACTAGCTCGAAGAGGAATTGAAGAATAAATACGTGTATGATACAACATGCTCAGTCCCAAGAGACCCTCAGTAATGGTACAACATTAACAACACTGGAAACTATGTGAAACTGTCAGATGAGAGTTTGAACTTTTCCCTCCTTTAGAGGTCTTCCCAGCATTTGATTCAGACCATCTCTAGATATTACCAACTGCATCCCTGCCACTTCTCTCTTTGTCAGTGGGGTATGGCTGATGTAGCCATGTACTCCATTTTCTAGGGTACTTGTAGGCGTACTTCCCAGCACATGCTGCAGAGCTTCTTGGGACCCCTGGTCTCCCAGCATCCTGCTAGCTGACTAGCTGAGCTGTTTAGAGCATGTCAGGGATTCCTGCAGCCCATGTCTCCACAGTTCTTTACCATGGCAGTCAAGAAGAGGCAGACAGGACTGGTCACTTGGTGCATCTTAACTCATCTCTCAGGAGGGGATTCAGGAGGACCCAGGATCCTGGACGTGCTTTGGTAATACAGATTTGGTCACGAAGGAAAAATAATGTGAGAGCAGCTGAAAGCTGAGATGCTTCAAAACCTTCATCTGAGTGTTGCATGCCGTGCAGCTGCAGCCACGTGCCTGGCCTGAGCAACACAACGCTTGTGTGTGTCATGCCGCTTGGTGTCCTCCTGAAAGGCTGCTGCACCAGTAAGGATAGTCACGTGCCAGGACATACAGGGATACATAGGCAATTTATACATATCATATGCCATGCTGTAATTGCATTTGATTTCCTTAGTAATTTCACAAGCAGCACAAGACAGAATGGAACAATCTCTTAGCCTTCAGACCTATGGAAAATAAAACCCATCATTTCTCCTCCCCCTCCACACAGCACTTAATACATAGAAACTATTATCTCATTTGCCTACATTTATCCTCAGAGATACTTGAATGTCTTCAAATTGTTGAAATCAAGCAGTTTTAGGAGCACAGCGCTTCACAGAAGCTGGGTCCTGGCATAGTGATCGCAAGGGACGGCAGTGCTGTGCCATGTGCTTCTGTTCCTGCCAGAGGGATGCTTCAGGACAGTAACAGGCTACCCAAATGAGTAGGCACTTCAATAACCTTAACTGCAATTATTTTGAAACTTTTTCTGACACTCCAGGTATTTTTATGGGCTTAAAGGCATACGTTCTTAATAGAGTCTTAGCTTTTAGTCTGTCGCTAAACAATCTTGGTTCCAGTACATGATCCCTAACCATTTTTCTATCATGCAGAGATCTTTTTAAGAACCCAAGCATTTTCCCACTCAGCATTTAGACATAAAGTCAAAATAGCCACAGTTTTCTTTGACCAAAACTCCAGGAAAATTTTCACTTAGACACAACCAGAAAAATTCATTTTCATTTTGACTGAAATATCTTTTGTACTTTTTATGAATTGGAAGCTGAAGCTGTTCAAGCTGAAAAAAAAAACCCCAAAATCAAAACCTTGAAGCCTGTCATTTTGCAATTTTGAAAACAGAAGTCTCCTTTTTGGACCAAATTAATTTGTTTTAAAAACAAAATGGAAATCTTTCAAACTCTGAAGAGCTTTAATTTCAGTTAATTTCTGATTTAAAACATTAAAAAACCTGTCGAGTTCTTTTCCATTTTCTTTGTTCCCTATATATTGTTACTAGCTTACAGCATGATTTGCTCATCTCCTGTTTCTTTGTTACCATCTCTTCCGTTATAATGGGAAGCCATGATTTAATGTCAGTTATTTTTTAAGTAGATGGGCGATTTTTATGCAGTGAGAGAATCAGCAACTCTCCCATGCCTTCTTCATTTCAGAAAGGGTTGTTATTGTAATACATACAAGTCTTGTCATTGATTTCCATCAGACCAAGAGTTTGCATTTGCTCTTTTCTGGTTGAAGAAAGTCTCTGGGTGTGTTGTTAATACAATGTCAGGACCCTGCCGCATGGTACGTTTGATCGATGATGCTCTCGTATCTCCAGCTCCAAATCTGAGAACATACCCCCATTGCAGAGAGGGGATGGCATGGAAGCTACCAGCCCATCAGGTACACTGCAACCAAGTCAGGTTGTGAACTTTCTCTCTTCTTTAGCCGACGTAATGTTCCACACCCACCAAAAGGAACCAGGCAAGAAAAAGAACAACAGTGATAGCCATATTCACACTCAGGCAAACAGCTTTTTAGTCAATGCCTCCTCTGCTGCAAGGCAGAGATGTGAATAGATGAGCCTCACATGCATAAACCTGCAGCTTGCCATGAAAGAAACCTGACAAATGGCCCTGACTATTCTCCTGGTTCCCAGGAATACGTGACGGTGCATTTCAAACACACCAGTAAATGATAGGGTGCATTTATATGACTGGTGTGGGACTGTGAAAATTTTGACATTTACCCTACGCACTGGAATGAGTTTTGGTTAGTCCCTGATTTCAGTTAATGGAGGGGATCAGCACTTACAGAGTGTGGTTCAGCTCATGTGAGGTAGCCCACGTGAGATACAATTTGCCCCTACATCTCTTGTTATTGACTACAGATGGAGCACAGAGCAACTAAGATTCTCACTTGCCATTTAGCTGAAAGCCTGAAGTGAGACTCTCAGGCACAGCATTAATGGGATCTGTAGGGAAACACTCAGGAACCAGCTAGCAGCAGGGTTGGAGTAGGGGGCTGGCCAGGATCTGTGCACTCTCATGCTGCCACTGCTGCTGACATGCTGTGTGACAAGTATTTCATTAACGTCTCTGGGGTCCTACTTACGTCTCCTTTTTCATTAAACTGAAATAACTCCACAGAACTGCAGTGTGGCACGAAAGCAGGGTGAGATTTCATTCCTTATTGTCTGTGAGATACACTGAGCACAAAATTTTCTTGCAAGTCAGTAAGATATATATGACAAACGTCGTGATATCTTGAGTTTTTTCAGTAACTGAGAAAAGAGACGCCTATGCCTAATTCCCACTTCCAGCAGCAGGATCCAAGAATGCAAAGCCCAGCCCCTAGATAAACACTCCCTCCATCTCAGCACTTGTTTGGCCTTTCAAAGAGCTATAAGCTGGTTCATCTTCTTGATCTTCCCATCCTCTGCGTTGCTTCCTGAGGGCACAAGTGTAGCACTTGATGTTCTGAATCGTGATGCTTTTCTGCTGATAAAGAGATGCTGGTTCAAGAGGCTGTTAGCAAGTGCTAACAAAGAAGTGCTGAACAGAAGTAAAGGGCTCCACAGGAGACACCACAGAGTAAACTCAACTTCTCGCCAGCAGCGTGTGGAGGAGACTCTTGGGAGGGCTATGAATCCAGGGATCCAGGCAGAGCTCCACATTCCCAGAATCCTCCCTCCCTCAGAGGGATGGAGGGGCCAGTGCAGCAACCAGCTCTACTGTTTTAGCTGCCTTGGGCCCCCCGGATGACACAGCAAAGCAGCGTTCCCATTCCCACAGCGCTATTGCAAGCCTCACAACATTTGACACGTGCCAGGACTGTGTGTGTTAGCATGGGCAGTGTGAAAAGGATATCCATCATTTGGGATAAAGTGGCAGGGTCCTGCACAACTGTGCCCCACATGTTGCTACCTGGTGTAGCTGCTCCTCTAGGGCATCGGGCTGCAGGTTGGCCAGGGGTGAGGAAGGGCAGCAATGACATTCAGGGACCAGTGTTAGCTCCATCTGGCCCCAAGTCGCTGAGCTGGCTGCGCAGGGTGACAGCCCTGTCACCTGAGGGCGTAGGACGGGGCTCCAGTGGCTTTTCCCACTGCGCAGTTAGCAGGGATGATGGTGTTGCAGGACTGACTATGCCGTGAGGCTAGTGCCGGAGCGTATGGGCAGAGGGAGGTTGGATTTAGGGGTGTGTGCATGTCCACCTGTCTTCTGCAGCTTTCTGAATCTCCACAGCAAATGGTAGGAGGAAATTGGCTAAAGCAGTAACCCTGGAAAACAGATGATTAGAAATTTTAGGCAGCACATATGTTTATAGTAGTTGGTGTCTTTTTCTACCCCTTTCTTCCTCCACAGCTACAAGAGCCACTGTCACATCCCTCTCTGTATTATGTTCAGAAATCCAGCTCTTCTACAGCAAAACCTGTATCATCAAACCAAGCTTATAAGAAGCAAAATCCTCACCTGCAGCTAACCAGAATGACTACTCAAAATGAGAAAAAGGTTGTAGGTCAGGTCTGATTTGTCCCATTTCATTCACCGGACTCTGTGACTAAACTTTTATTCCTGCCTGGTCCTACATTTGTGTGGTTTATTTTCTTTCTTTTCTTCCTCCCCACTCTGACCTAGTCAACACTCAAATAAGAAGTGGGAACACAAACTCACTTTCACATTTACTCTTGAACACTGCTGACTTCCATGGTGGGAACACACCTTCACGGATCAGTTCTGTCATAACTGTTCCACCCAAGTAGGAAAGAGGTTCAAAGTCATGGTCTGCACAAGCAAATGTCACCTCCCTGCTGAGCACAGCAGCATTGCATGGCCCCTGCTCTAGGATTTAGCCACAGATACTTCCTGTCAAAAGTCCACTTTGAAGCTCAGTGTCCTGCCAGGCTTGCACAGAGTGTAGACCAACAAATGACGCATCTGCTATCACAAGCAGATTAAAGATGCAGAGACTTCAAAGGCCAGGTATATCTTTACAGCAGGGAGTACCAGTCAGCAGATGTGCAGGCTAAAGCTAGAGCTCGTACCCCAGGCTCTGCAGCAGACAGCCCTGCTACGCTGTCATCTCAACCAGTGAGCTGCTGCTCATCAGGTCAGATCCCCGTGGGCCCCAGCGCTCACACAGCCAGCGGTGAGGTCCTCCTGGCCTTCCCTGTGGTGCTTATTTGTAAAACAAACCACAATACTGCTTTCACCTGAAGGTAAAACTTTCATGGCAGAAGGCATCTAATACCTTGTTATTCATGAAAGTTTTAAAAGTGTAATACGTGTTGGATTTGCGGCCAATAAATTCAAGGAAAATGTAGAGTGAATTTCCCAAGATATTCATTAAAAATAGACATGAAAAAGATGTCTAGGACTTATAGGAAAAATTACTGCCTTTTTTCTAGGACCACAAATGTGTCATAGTATCTAAAACCTTGAAAACAGCTAAAAGCGCACTGGAGACTTCCTACTTCAGAGCAAAGGAACAGAAACCTGCATAGTATTTTCCCATATTTTTCTCTATATTAGAGTTACCTTGGCATATATACACACAGAGCTGTAGCAAGATTTTGACAGCCTGGTTTGTTTTCCTGATGATCCTCCTCTACTTTCTCCTTTTGGCATATACACACACAGAGTTGTAACAAGATTTTGACAGCCTGGTTTGCCTGATGATCCCCCTCTACTTTCTCCTTCCTCCAGCTGCCTCTTTGCAGACCTGGGTGCTGATATGGGGGTCTGCAGTTCCTTTCTCTTGAGCAAATGTACCCCTCCAACAGGTTCCTGGACAGAAATCTGTGCTTATTCCTTCCTGAAGCTTTTAATATGTGTATATATAAATGATTTTATGTACTTTGTTTATATACATGCATATTTTCATACATATAATATTCAATTGTGTATAATATAGATTCATATATATAGAATTGTAAAGGTAAAGAACAAATCAGGTTGGAAGGGCCTTCAGGAGGTGTCTAGTCCAACCTCCTGCTGAAGCAGGGTCAGCTGTGCCATCACACCCAGTTGCTCAGGGCCTTATAGATGTAAACTGGCTGAAATTAAAATACTATGAAAACGTAATCCTCTAGTTTAGGTTTGAGGTATCACAATGGCAAACAATCCGATCTGCACCCTGGCTGCACTGCGTGTCACACACTGCACCGTGTAAACTGGATGCTTGGGCTGGCAGCAGGACACAGACGTTGCCATCTCTAGGGCACAACATCCAAACAAAATTTTCATTAAAATTCTCTTGCCACGATTGCAGGTCAGTGACTTACCTGTTAACAGCGTCTGTTCTCTAGCTAGGGACCGTCATAAAATGCCGCCTTTTTCATGCTTTCGTTTGGTACTAATTAACAGTAACGACCCTGAGTAGCAGGAGCAGAGGCTGAATTGTATTCTTACCTCTTGAGATAAGCTCCAACAGCAGAAGCCAAGGTGTGCTGGACCATTGTTTTCCATCTAACTCGAGAGTGAGGTACTTCTGCCTGCTGCCACCACTGCCACCACTGCCACCTGTCACCACTCTTCTGCCTGACCTGGCTGCTGAGCTCCCACAGACAAAAAGACAGGAACGCAGAACTAGCAGGACACAGAGCAGCAACAACTTTTCTTCATAGTCCTCAGGAAGACTCTGGAAGTATGTTGCCTTTGGCCTTTACCCAGCTGGGTGCCATTCCTGGAAAGTCTGCAGAAACCACAGGCCAGCAATGGCCCCAAACTTGTTATAGCAACACATTTAGGTGAAGGTGCTTTGACATCCCTAAAACAGCAAATGGCTCTCTGTCTCAGTTTCTTTTGCTTGAATATTTATACAACCCACAACTTCAGATGAGCTATGAAAAACTGAACATAAAGTTATATAGTCTGCACCTTGCATGTAACTTACAGTCAGCTGCTTTTGTCATGTTAATAATGTAGCCTTTAGGCATCTTATAAATCTCTAGATTGCACAGTGTCCATGCAGGTGTGTAAATGAGGATGAGATTAGACACCCTGTGTTTATGAAGAAACACAGGACTGAAAAACTGAGCAATGATTTTCTTTCAGATCACATATTTGAGAGACAGAAGGCTCGGTAACCTAATTTATCTGAATCCCAGACTTCTGTGTTTGCCAGCTTCTTGTTTTATAACTGTTATTATTTCTTCTTTTGTTTCACTGGCAAATGCCATGTGAATCCCGAACACTGAGGGTCTGCACAGTCAAAGTGCTGGGAGGAGCAGGACGAGTAGTACAGCCATTTCATCCCCCAGTCGTGCACACTCACCTTTCCAGTCCCACTGGTCTTTACAATAGGGGGAGAACTCAGGACATACCATGGGATTATATTCTTGTTTTCATGCAGATTTACCTTCTGAGAGACATTCACATGTAAGTGAAAAGATGTCAGGTTTGCCTCTTTCTCCTTGTGACCTGGAAGGACAAGATATCATGTGAGAAAAGAGTTTGGTTCCGGATTCCTACCCCTTACCTTTTAGCATCTGCGTTGACTCTGAAAAGCCAATGGGAGGACCAGCTTCTTCTCTATCAACTGCTATGGAAAAGTAACTCAGCACTTTCAGAACTAATCTCAGTTAGTCTCACCTGCATGCTGGGGTGCTGGTTTAGGGGCTGAAAAAGGCAGAGGTTGTGCTCAGAACATGACCACAGCGGTGTTGATGAGGATGAGGACAAGGGCATGAGAAGGAGATTGCATAGGGACACGCTGGGACAGTGTGACACGCTGGGAGAGTAAATTACTCTTTTGAGTAATCCATGTGTGTCCTAGACTTCCAGTGAGTTCCCAAGAAAATTGGTCTTTTCAAAGGGTGATGAAGAAAACTACAGACAGTCACAAACCCAGCAGTCTAATCCCAAAGATAATTAAACATTAAGTTATTTTTACCAAACCTCTGTTTTGGTTGACAGCTAATAATTATACCAGAAAGGCAGAACTGAAAGCATAATCTGTAGAAAAGCACCTTTTCTCCTGAAGTAACCTTAATACCGCTACATTCCTGGAAGACACACTTGCCTCACCCTGTAGAGCTCAGCGCAAAGATATTCCCAGGCTAACACTGACCAAACAGGAATGGGTACCAAACCAGTATAAAGCTGCGTTAACGCGACACTAACATTCATCCCAGCCTGGTGCTGCAATTAGACATGGATCTGGGTCTGAATCCTACACCACTTCCACATAGCATATTTCCAGGCAAACCTGTCACAAGCTGATTGCTGTACTTGTACTTGTTAAATGGCAACCCAGATGAGCCTGTGAATTTATTCCAGCTTTCTGCGAAGCCTGAACTATTCCTTTCAAGTTTGTCTTGCCCACTTCTGACTCCCAGTGCAGAAGAAAGCTGCTCAGTGGTAGTCCTGTTTCTCTGTCTAAAAGAGAGAAGGGAACTCAAGCCAGCCTGCAAACATCCCTTGTGTAAATTTTTACACTAACACACATTTTTCCCAAATACTCACAGCCTTTTCCTTTGTTTGAATAGTCTCATGAATCAAAAGAAGTACTTAGGGCAAAAATTTCAGAGGAATGACTGAAAGGATTTCCTACCACAAATTTACCTTTCTTATTTATGCAAGTGTTAGTATTTTTATTTTTAAAAAATTACTCAGGCCAGTAGATCACACCTACCTTCTAAAAGAGAATTCAAAAAGCAATCAGCTCTGCACGTCTGTGGAGCAGAAACTCTTTTTATGTATGAGCACTCTTCACAAACTGAACTTCTACACAATCCCCATCAACTGCAAACTGCATGGACCTGGCAGACAAATGTGTTAAAGGGTGACTTTCTCTCATTTCCTCATCCCATAGAGCCACGTTCCTAAACACCTCTAAAAGCGTCTCAGAGAATGACTGCTTTGGCATCACTGCAGTATTTATGGCTATTTTGTCAGCAGATACAGAATCTAATGTAAAAAGGTATTTCATTGCTGTTATCAGTGTGAGTAATTTCCTTTTGCTTCCTTCTTCCTGCCATGAAAGTGTATTTTAACTGAGGATATAACAGGCAAATACAAAGAATACCAAAATTCTTCAAGGCAGGGGGAACAACACACATATTCACAAACAGGAGTATCAGAAGCAGAGAAATTTCTAACAAAAATGCCCACAAAATCCTAGCTGTAACATGGCTCAGGCACAGGAGCAATGCTTTGATTTTCTTTCTCACCTCTTGCTCCAGTCACGGAGCAGTAAATCACCATAAACTCACCTGCTCACTTCTGGGATGCAAAGGGGTTCAGCCCTAAGCCAGAAATGACAATATCTCCAAATATAAGCCCTTAAACTTAAGGCATGTCAATCATAAAATAATTACCAAGATCATTAAGTTTGCTCGTAGGGTCTCCACAGCAAAGTTCACTCTCTCCTTAGTGCATAGGAAGAACAGCATGGAGCCGAAAGCGGTGGTGATGTGAATGGCGGTCGCCAACACCCAGTAAATAGAAAACAGAGGTTAACATACCTGGCACTCTGAAGGCCCCTGCCCCCTTAATCTTGCATCCACTTTTCTTTTCTTACAGTTTTCCTTTTCTTGCTACAAGCCCTTATTTCTACTTGCCAAAATATGAATCATCTCATCTCTTTTAAACTCAGGGCACATGTGTATCTAGCACTTTTCCTACAGAAGAAATTCAAGAGTACTTCTGAAGGCTGAGAGATATTTCCTTTCTAAAGGTGTATGTGCAATTGCTCCTCAATTCAATACGGGTTTCATGCAGGGCATTTTTCTATTTGCTGCTATACAGATTCCAGACAATTTGATGGGCAACTGAATAAGCTAATGTAGCAATTCCTTTGTATGTGTGAAATATTTACCACTTTGACAGAAATTTGAGGCTCAGCTAAGAAAACACTGCAGATTTAGCCACGGAAGGAGTTGCACCATGCTCAGTGGGAACAGGGAAACTATTTAGCGTGGGAAAGCTGAGCAAAGCACAGCCTTGAATGAAGTCCTCACGCAGAGTGCCTGTGCCACAGAAATCCTGCGTAACTCTGCAGCTGAGAGCGTGTGGACTCGCAGGGTGGACTGTGACTCCTGACGCCTGCATGTGACATCCCTCTGACCCCATGGCTCGGTATCAGCCACACGGCCATATGGGAAGCTGGGGTCACAAAACACACACAGGCACGTGTACGCACACTTACACACGCACACACTCACACAAGAGCACTCACTGGTTTTTAAAATTTGAATTTACTTAACACAATTCTACAGCAAAAGGTAATGCTTGATGTATGACTGCTGAGTTTGCATTCCAAAAATGCGATCAGCAAATCAAAAAGCAGAGATTTTTTTCCTACCGAAACGGGTGTTGAGGTAGCAGCACTGCTAAGCTGCAGCACCCACAACCTGGGAACAGTCCCAGGGTGATTTTTCTCTCGGTTTTCCCTTTGCTCCCTTTCTTGCAGAGGCCCTAACTGTCCTTGTAGCTTCTTGTTATCTCTTTTTTCTTTCCATCACACACAGAATGTTTTGCACATGCCGTGTACATGCGCTTCTTTCTATTGATTATGCCCTAAAACAATTCCCCTTCTTGCCCAGGCTGAGTTTCTGTGGTGATCAGCAGCTGACCGTGTGCGAGTAGCTCCGGAGCCTCGAGCATCTTCCTGAGTGTCTGCTACAGAACTTGCCCGCTCTCTTCCAGTGGGAATGCTTTCTCTGTTGTTCTTTATCTCTTACAGTAGGTCATCAATCTGCCACAAAACACTAGAAAATGCTTGACCATATGCAGAAGTGTATGGGGTGGGGTTGTTGGACTCTTCCAGTCTAAGCAGCAATTACATAGTTGCCTGCAACAGTAGAAGGTTGTACTCTTGTGATCCCTTTGCTTACCACAAACAACCATACACCGTGTGCCCTCATAAATAAATTTTACCCATAGTTTCTCCAAAAGTAGGATTTTTCCATGGCATTGATCTATGGCCCTGATGGATGGAGCAGCTGATCACTGCTCCAAGATCTTGATGCCAGCTTGGTAGCAGAGACTGGCCTGCTGTCCCAGGACAGATCCCCACCAGACAGTGGCAAATAAGACACTGTATGAAGCTGCTATTGGGAACTGACGAAAATGTGCTGAAAAAGTCTGTTAAACTTCCTCTATTACATTTCCACATCAATTTGAGTAAGTAGCTAATGGCTAGTTATTGGTCCAGTAACTGAAAGAATAAAAAGCCCATCTTCAAAGGCTCTTTAGAGAAGAAAGTGTCTCAAGTCAGATGAACGTGTGAGGCAGTACTGTCAGTTAATGTCCCTTCTAGATCTCTGAAACACTTCATCAGTCTAAGCTTACAAATGTGTCTCTGCTTCCACCATTAAACAGAGAAATAAATCAACATTTTCTTTTTACATTTTCCCCTGAGGTCTGGTGATTGCTGTTGCCAAACTGATTCAGTGAAGCAAAACACTAGCAAAAATGATTCTGTGCTCTCAACTTTATCTTTTCTTCCTGAGAGCAGAAGAATTTGCAAGTATTAATGGGACATGCAGCTTGCATGTTCTAGGATAATGCACGCCAGTGAACACTGAAGGTGTTGGGAGAGGTGACGTGCTACCTTTGCCACTGGGGTGTAATATGCATGAATAACCTTAAAAGCCAGGAGTTCTTATCCTTTATTTCCCTATCTTTTTACCAAAATTCATTGTTGCCAGTAGCCCATTTTCACCTCTCGATTGGCAGACTCAGCATTTTGTCCTACGTGAGATATACTGCACCGAATACTGACTTAACCTGCCATTGCAGTAGACGGGCATTTCTAGCCGTCACGTTATTACATGGAAATGAGTAAAAAGAAAATCCAGAATCAAAGCTTTACAAAGGAAGATGAGTCACATTTAATGTGTGTGGTGGGCCTTACTGAAAGCATTAGTTTTTCTCTATCTGTGGCCAAAAGTCAAGCCAGCTCGCTCTCGTATCTACTGTGACACAACTCACTTTGTAGTCTAATAACAGCAGACCTCTTGGTGGAGGAGGCGACCCACCTTCCTGATGGCAACTCCATTTAGTCAGAGCCTGCCTTTGGAGGTGTCTCCTTCTCTCCACTGACTATAGGAGCTCTATGAGAAAACTACACTCTCAATGTAGACATTCTAATTAAGCTTAGGTTAAAGAAATATAGGCCCCTTTTTTCATGCGCATATTATATTCACAGAGTAAACTGATCCAGTCCAGAATCTTACACCATGTGTGAAACATTTACATTTCCAGCTGAACTCCAAGTTTACTTTGTCTTCCACCAACATTGTCAGATGTGCCAAGCACTACAAATAAGCTGCTTAATTTATCTGAGCACAAAGGTTCCTCTGTGATTCACCATAGCATTCTTTAGTCCTGCTCTGAAGCATCCTGCAACTCTTTTTTTTCCCACAGTGTTCTATAAATTTGAGCTTCAGTTATTTCAAGAAGACACTCTCCTTAGAAATCATTACTTATGGTTTCATTTTCCTACTGGAAATACAATTTCATTTTTCAAATTACCTCATTATTAGCAATTTGTAAGGTGATTGCTGAGAGTTTTCAGTAGCTTCTAAACAAAAATAATAGCATAGAGTCATAAGATTTGTAGGAAGAGGCAATACCTTTATTAGACTGCCCACATATCTGGAAAAAAGAAGCTTTTGGCATAACATCTCTTTGCTGTATCTTGTCTTTCATCTTGATCAGACCTTGTGTTTCTAAACTATATACTTTTAAAGAAGGGAACAGAAAGCTCTCAGCAATTTGCAAATGGATAGTAATGAGGCTGCTTGCAAACTGAAATTGTGTTTCCAGGAGGAAATAGAAACCTGATATACTGAACTCCATGCAGAGCTGTTCCTTCAGAATAACTGAAGGTCAAATTTGTTGAGCAGTTTTTCTGATGACCTAATAAAGTGACCTTGTGCCTGAAAGCTTGTGCACTTCTTCCATCTGTAGACTAGTATAATCAAAAACACTGCCTTTGTTACAGGCTTGAAATTTCTTGAATCTTAGACCATTGCAGCTAGAGTATTATTACTACTAAACAATAGTATTGCATTGTAAGTAATTAAATCTATGCCAGCCCACCTGTTTTGGGAGTGTCTTCATATCAAGTCAACTAGGAAATAATAGCCAGAGGGTCTATTTCATGGTTCATTTGGTTCTGATCTCTAAGGGCAAGCTACCTAACTAAATTATTCAGAACACTGTCTGGAAACACCTCTCTAATTCTCAAGTCCCCGCAGAGGAAAGAGTGTTTTAACTACCTTCCTTCAATATCTTAGTAACTGCATTGATTCATATTTCCTTCAGTCTGACAAAGAAGGACAAAGAAATATTATTAGGTATTCAACACTTCCTTAGCCATCAGCTACTACATGTAATCTGGGCATGGAATTAGCACGTCATGGAATGGTGCCTCCAAAAGGAGAAAGACTCATGCCCCTGTGACATATCCAAGTCCCTCACTTAGCCCACAAGTTAATCTTAGCAAACTTAAAACACCGCTTCAACCTCTTTCAGTTGTGCCCTGGATGTGTTGAGAAGAGAGCGGGGTAAGGCATGACACCAGTTCCCAGCACTGAGGTTAAATGAGAATGTCCCTCACCCAAAAGTCCAAATTGGACACTGGGAACTCATAACCCCTGGACTGGCAGAAAGTCCCAATCAAAATCTCAAGCTCTGAAAGCAATGTTAATGTTCAGCATCTGACACATAATTCACCAGCCAACTCCCTTTTAACTCAGACCAAAAACATTTCAAGAGGTACCAAAGACCAGCCCAGAACTTACAGTTCCAGCTCCTGAGCTTCTGTGTTGGCACCCTAATGGTGGCCGTAATTCTTCATAATGGGAATGGCTTCCCTTTGCTTCTGTTTACAAAATAACTAGCTGGCCTGAGGGAGGAGTAAGGCAGTTTAAAGTCATGGTTTAATTTCCTTGGTAATTGCAAGTTGATTGCTAGTATAAATTACCTTGCATGCATTCTGCCTCTTGTGCCAACCATTTCTTAAAGTGGATAATCTTAAATTAAAAGAATGGTATCAATTGAAAGGCATTGCTATGTAAGAATCTTACAAACCATTCATATCAATTATCAACCTAGCAGAGTTATTAAAAAAAGAAAAATACCTTGGATGCTTTTCCATGAATGTTTGATGTATTTTAAAGTTGGACTAATGCAACCTTGACCAAAAACTTCAAGACATATTTTTAAGGAGAAATATGACCGCAAAACTTTTCTGTAATTTCTGTCTTCCGTGTCTCAAAATCCAAATCCTTTAAGAAATCAGAAATTCCCTTTTTAATTCCTTAAATTTCCTTAAAAAAATAAGAGAGACTTCATAATTTCCTTGATGAAGATTTGTAACTTAACATCTAGTTCATTATCCCCCAGTCCTAAAGACCACACATATGCCCAAGGGCCACACAGGCAAGAGGACAGCACACACCTGAAAATGTAAAACATTTTGGTGGAGGCAAGTGTTTCACAGGAAAGGCAGCTAGGGAGTTCTGTGTTCAGCCAGGCTGAGGATAATGACAAGCCGAATGAATTCTTCCCGTCCTTTGGACCCTTCTTAGTTTATTTTGCCAGCATTCACATCACTTTTATCCTGGGCTGTTCTCTCCGATAGCCTCCGCAGCACTCGCAGCACCTGTGCAGGCAGCTTGCCAGAGGCAGCCCGTTGCAGGTAGCTTGCCGAGAGCTTGTACAGGAGCTTGCACACTCGGCGCTCCAGCTGTGAGCCTGCCTGTTCCAAGTACTGGTGATGCTCATCTCGCCTAACTTCAGGTACGGACATTGTAGATGTACTTTACCTAGTCACTCTCATTATGGTCAGCAGAAAAAACCCAGGTGCAGTTCAGCTGAGCTGCCCTAGCTACCTACTCTAAGGTGAGCCTTAGAAATACCTGTTCTCCTTTGTAGGAGGGAAACTCGGGATAACTCATATGCTCATCACCCATGTGATGGAACCTTGCAGCTAAGCCTGAGGAAACATTTCTGTCTCTGACTACCGCAAACACTGTGGGGGTCCATGACGTGTTAAAACTCCCTGCAGCAAGCACGTTTCTAACCTGAGAGAGGATCCATAGAGCTGATGGAAAACCTGTAGTCACAGTAGGAAAATTACATTTGTAGAAGACTACTCAGTCTCTTTCATTTCCTGAATGAGAAGAAGCAATACTGCATATGACCAAAACACATGCAGAAACAAGGGTGCAGAGGCTAAAAGGGACTACATGTCTCTGTGGAAAAATTGATATTTTAAGCCCATTCCTTAATTATTAATTGTGGAGAGGTGCGCAATCTAGTGACACTTCACTCTGAGCTTTCCCTGTACTAACTTTTAAACTGCCAAATTTCAACATCCTTTCTGCCAGTCAGGTGTAGACACCAGCTGTGTCTGAGACAGAAACAGGAGTGGGTGCGTCAGGTCTCCATTACTCGGTCTGAATGTTCAGACAAGCAGAAATAAGTTGCCTTGACCTCCACAAACCATACCTAGATAAAAATAGAAGAAAATTGAAAGTTATGCATTCTTAGGGTCTTTTGTGATACTTTTCAAGATAAGGCATCACACACGCAGACGAGCCCGTTGGACAAACACACCATATCCTGTTATATTATTATCAAGGCTCTTCCTTACAGTGCTTTAAAAAGGCATTACCCAGGATATGTAACAGGAAGGAGTAGGGAGGCATTTAAAAAAACTATATTTTTCCATTACATAAACAAATGTCTTGGTTTTCAGCCTTAAATCAGAAGTTCAGAGTTTTTGCAGCACCATCTAGTGAGACTAAGGAGGTTTTACTAAACTTCTCAGAAACTCCAGCCTGTTCCCTCGTTACCTTTGCATTTCTGTTTAATCATGATTTCCTTATAGTTTATTGGCTGAAAGTCTTTGGGGCCAACAAGCTGTTGAAGAAGGTGCCTTTGGTGTGCACAATAGTCTTTTTTACATTTCTTTCTGAACCACACGAAATCCCACAGCTTTGCAAACTGCCAAACTGAAAAACTGCAGAGCTTTCATTGAACCTTGTTACTAATGAATTGCCTCCTAGCTAGTGAGCTGTGCCTCTGATCTGTACCTTGTTTTGAAAGAATACACTCTGCAAGCAAAGAACAGATCCACTTATTATTGGATGTGAAAGATCTTCTCAGATGTAGGCATACCTGTCATCATTCTTACCAGGAAGTGTTACTGATGATATTTTCTATAAGACAACATCTATAGACTCAGCTCTGTGCCAAAAACATGCAAGACTCTCTATGCAAAATATCTTTCCTGGCCCAAAGACGTGGCTGGCAAACAAAACTCTGTCTGGTTCCAAGCCAGTTAAGATGACGCACATCTTTTCCTAGGCTGTGCTGTCTCTTAAAAGTTTCCCAGTGCCTAATTAGGATTAAAACTGCTTTGTTTTCCTCATCTACTCGTCCCTGGTTAAAAAATCCTGGAGTATTTTTCACCCAACTGAGCCAATGTGGGGAATCAGAAGCATTTCAAAAAAGATTTCCCATACCACCTCTGAAAAGAGTGGTTTTGCCCAATGAGAAAATAAATCCTCCCTTCAGAACTTTCTTTCTGAATTCTTTCATGCCATCAAGAGCTGTACCTCACTGGCACCAGAAGATTTTCAAATGAAAGCAACTCACCTGCTTCTAATAGCACATAAGCACATACTTGCAAGCTATGTGATTGTTGGAAAAGATGGTCCTACTGTAGGAAGACAAAGTGACATAATTCACTATATAAAAGCTATGATGTTATTTTATGTTTGTATCCATACCTGCTACTAAAGCAGTCATAAATCTACGCAGTCATTCCTCTCTTATCTGAAGCTGAAGGAGTTTGTCCTGCACTTACACAGCGGTATCCTTTCCTTCAATAGGATTTCTCCAGTGAGCTGGCAGAGGTGGGCTGCCTGCACCCTGGCTCCACAGGCTTCTGTCTTCTGCACTCTCTATACTGGAGTGTCTCTCCTCTTCTCGTGTCACTGCTGTTGCACCTTCATTGCCAAACTGCTGCAAGCCAGAGCACAAAGCGTCGCTGGTTTATCTTTAAGTCACTTTTAATTATCCTTCCTTTTCCTCGATAGCTTCTTTTATAGAATTTCACTTGGATAACTGCTTTGCATAAGCAAAAATCATTTCATGAAGTGCAAGGGGAGGAGAAGGTTCAAAGACACTGCTCAAAGGAGACAAAGTTTGTCCTGTCGTTCAGGTATCACCCTAGCTAACAGCCTAGGGAGACCCAGAGAGACTTGTTTCTCATCTCCCAAGAGGCAACTCCAGAACAGCTTAGCTACAACTCTCAAAAAGACTTGCCAGAAATAAATACCTGTTATAAAGATCGTAGGTTTACTCTCAAAACTGAAATGTAACTGCAAAAGAGTTCTCAGAGTGAGTTATGACATGGCCTGACATAATCTCTGGGAAAATCATTTACAAATACGCAAAACCTGTTCTTTTTACTCTAAAAGATAAGGTCCTGCTTTCTTACGATATCATATTCTTGCCTATAAGCATCTTATATTTATGATTTTTATTACATCATATTTTCTGGAAACATGTCTTTTTGGAATTGGTTCTACAGGATCTAGAATACGTTGACAAATAGCAGTTAAAATGCCTTAGCGATTTTATATGTAATCCGTGGGTATATTAATTGCTACTACCCAGTGGGCTCATTTGTAGGCTTTGGCTCACCATACTATAACTTAATGTATCACTGTTTGGTTAAATTCCATCTGAAAGAGTGTGATTTATTTTCCTCTATCAGCAGCCATTAAAAATTAATGTTTCAAGCTACAAGCTGTGGTTGACTTAAAACATATTGTCCTACCAAAATCTTTTCTTCATATCAGTAGTGTGGGAACAGTCCCATGGAAGGCAACTAACACACAAGCTTCAAGCTAACAGGACACGAGATTACCTGCTTTGCCTTCTGGACCTATCTGCAAAGTCCAAGGGAAATACTTTGCTCTGTTTCAGTGATAAATATTCTATCAGAACGAAGAAGCTGTTGAATATGTTACACAGGGGGAACCCTTCTGAGGAGTGCTGATATTTCTGATGCTGACGTGACTTGCACTGGGGTACTCGTGCACTTGAAGTTATGCCCTGGACCGAAGATAAGCCATGCAACCAGTTTGCGG
Source organism: Ibycter americanus (assembly GCA_035590275.1). Lineage (NCBI taxonomy): Eukaryota > Metazoa > Chordata > Aves > Falconiformes > Falconidae > Ibycter > Ibycter americanus. The sequence goes on along the minus strand of JAVJGI010000060.1, from coordinate 70,216,411 downwards.
TCTGCCTTGCTTACCTGTGGCTCCACCGGTGCCAGCAGAAGTCACAGGCACTCAGCACACCTCTGGAGCTGGCCTGTATAACACTGAGGTGAATAAATAGGCTCTTAAAACTGGGCTGCTGTGTTAACAGCTTCTACAATCCATATAAGTATTATGAATAATGAAATAAGACACCGGCAATGACAACACATTATTGAAGAGCTGTTAAGTGCTGCCTTATGATTTCATTTTAAAGCTGCTCCTGGATGAGAGCTTGCGTGCCTGTGCATGAGGTGGAGGGAGAGAAGGGCAGCTGCTTAATATCCTCGTTGCTGACCTATATTTTTAATTTAGCCACTTGTTTAATTCAGAGCATGTTACTTCCAGGAGGACTGGCCATTTGGGGGTATATTATGCCGCCCTTAATTTTTGTGCACTCAGAGGTCTTGCTGAGCTATCCAGCGGTACAACTATATGCTAACAGTGAAGAAAATAATCTTCTTTTGCATTTCTGGGTTACCCACGCCTAGTCTGTAATCCTGCAAACCAAGGCTGTCCGCCACTGTGGTTGACACAGGTGAGGTGGTAAAGTGCAGGAGAGGACAGGGTTAAGAACAGGCAGAGTCTTGGCTCAGACCCAGAGGAGACTATAGGTGGGCGTAAATTATCTCCCAACCTTGCTATAGGATAAAAAGAAAGTTGGGAAAGAAATGCACTCTACTTCCAGCACCTGGGACAGTGCAGGTTATGCATCAACCCTCTCATTGTGGCTTCTGTGATAAAAAACACTGGCCCTTTCACTGACCTCAGTGAGAGCACTGCAAAATAAAGTAATGGTCTGCAGGAATAAAGGTGAAAGAATTTGGCCTCAATGCTTTATAGAAGCTAAATAAATCTACTGCAAGAAATCTGAAGTATCTGGAGGCTGAAATGGAAACAGATATTGCATCCTTATATGATACTGTCCCATGCTCAAGCACAGCACGGGCACAGATGGAGGGAAAGAGATTTATTCCAGCAATGACAGTAGGACCACTTCTGTAACCAAAGACACTGGGGAATGAAATCACCTTTATTGCTCATCAATGGCAGAAAAAAAAAAACCTTTTTCTTCCTGCCTATAAAGCTGTCCACCCTTGATGCTACAGCAAACGACCAATAAATCACATACATGGTAAATGCAATTTCCTCCCACATTTTTAATATTTCTCATTCCCTCAGCTGGAGGAAAAAAACGAACTCTCCAGAGCTTACCAGTTGGAAGTGTTACAATATTGATTTCACAGAAGGTCACAGATCGAGTCTGTGGGTTTTTTCATCTGTTCTCCAAACGAGATACAGGACCAAAGCAGCACATGCTGGGAACCTCAGACCAGACAAGAAATATCAGAAATTGGTAAAATTGAAGCAAAACAGAAGGGATTCAAAACCTCCTACAACACAGGGAGAAGTGAAAAAGACACAGGAATAAATTGTTGAGGACAACCTAATTACATCTCCATCATCTTCAAAATGAATCCTTCTCCTGGTTTTGGCTGGGATAGAGTTAATTTTCTTCCTAGCAGCTGATACAGTGCTGTGGTTTGGATTTGGTGTGAGA
>JAVJGI010000060.1:70189044-70201409 GCA_035590275.1 Ibycter americanus | reverse complement strand
TCACATCACAGCCAGAACACAGCACAGCACCAACTACTAAGAAGAAAATTAACTCCATCCCAGCTGAAACCACGACAGTACCGAAAGTGGAACACAGACAGCAAATTTGAACCTGCCTGTTCCAGCACAGCAGTGCTGGGCTCTTGCATTTTACCTCTGGTTCTTACCTTGGATTATCTGAGCAAAATGAGGGACAGCCATGAAAGAGATCAAAAGCATGAATTGCAGCCAAATCAGAACTTTTGGTCATGTTACCCGCTTGTCCTTGGCCTCAACACAAGGCAAAATGTAGGCGAAGTGTCTCTAGCAGATCCAGCAATATTTCAGGAACCCCCTGGGCTACTGCCGTAAGACATAATGTGAAATCATGCGGGGCCAACGACTGATGTTGCTGAGCTGTGTAAGGAAAAGTAAGATTTTTTTGTTCTGTCTCAGAGAGCGCTGGATACCCAGTGTGAACACTTTACTCCACCCAGCAGAGTTAATAACTGCCTGCCAGCACTACAAGAGAGGTGTGTGCTGTCGAGGAAGCCTCGGAACTCAAAAGGCAAGGACAGTCATTTCTTGCCTACCACTGTATTTCTCTGCCCAGCTTTTACATCCTCCTGACCCAGTTACTGTAGTATTTGAGCTCTTCAGTGTGTTGGACTTCAAAAAAACCCTGATGCTACAAAAGTTCTGGGTGGGTGACTGATGTTCACAGAAACAAAATGCTTTTTCCTGTAGTCGTACTGCAGTAGAACAGGGATTTGAATCAGGGCTCCTAAGCAGTACTGATTTTTCTATTTGCCAAGAATAAGTCAAAAATAACAACAATAATAAAAATTTCAGATCAATGTGCAGCCATATTATACCCAGCTAGAAACTGAATACGAAACCTGATAGTTAACCTTCACAGAATCATAGGCACGATGCCCTGTGACCTTTTGCCTACAATGACAGTTTTAGTGCGTGTGACTTACAACACATACCCAGGTTGCGAGAGACCAAACTCCGTCTGCCTAATTCAGAGCAGGGCTCATTCCTGGCTTTCCTGTTTATCAGCAATATGACCTGCCCTCTCAGTAGTAGGTTAGTCCAACAGGTGCCTCTAAATTTCTTTTGTTAAAGCAGTTCTGTTTCCTGTGAAACATTTATTCACTCAATGAAAGAATCAGAAATAGCAGCTGATTTGAAGAAAGAATGATCTGTTCTAACAATGATGCTGAGTGTCTTTAAGGAACCAGTCTGCAACTGAGAGTGTAGTCAGCACCAGTTTTGGAAGATTGAGCATGCCCTTGTCAGCTGCATAAATTGCTTTTTACATTGGATGATTGAATTTACTAAGTCATTGCTTGCCGTGTGTTTTCTTTGATGAAGGCATCACATTTCTCTGGGTCACCGTTATCATTAACCTAATGTATCTTTCAAAAAACAGCTTTATGATGCCATGAGCAGAGATGTCACAGAGTATCTGCAAACACATTCCTGATGCCCAATGGATAATTTTAACAAAGATGGACAAACCAGCTTGCTTTTAAATTAAAATCCACAAGGCTTTAGCAGAACGGTAATATATCCTACAGTTAAAATACAAATACATTTAGAAACAGATTCTGATACTCAAATTCAATTGTCATCTTGTATCACTGAAGCAATGAAAACATATCATATAAAACACTAGGCCACGTAGACAAGGGTATCAGAATCTGGCCCTCACCTCTGGATGCGTATTGAATCCTGATCCAGAGCTCCTAGAAATGAATAGTATTATGGCCAGAAAATATTCTGGGATTAGGTGAGAAATAATCTTGTTTCCAAATTCAGTTATTCAAAAATTTCTTCACTCCATCCAACATGTACTTAGAATTCTTACTTTTTTAAATTAAAAAGTAGATCAACACACAGTCCTAATATGCAGAGGTGGATTCTGCCTGGATTTAAAAATGCATCTATTTTCTTTCAGGAATGTTCATTCCAATTATGTGAAAACTCAAAGGATCAGACCTTAGCATTTCTAGCTGATAAAACACGAAAAATCCGAAGGTTCACTTTTTATTCTACAGGTATATATTAGCACCAATCTAGCTATATTAATTCGCAGTACTGTGCAAAGCCTTATAAAGTGAGACCCAGTGGTGCAGAATCATCATCAAAAAAAAAATTCATGTATTGTATTCAGACGCTTCTGAATTGCCTTGTAGAGGTGCAAACTGTATCTCCATCAGCTCCACTGCTGACAGTCATGTTACGGTGACTTTTCATTGGGCATCTTGGTTAAATTGGGTGAGATGGTCCAGATCAACATAAACTATAATCTTGTGTGTTGCAATTTCTTGCCACCCTGACATCAGTTGATTTTCCCCTCTCTTTCTCTTTCAGCATCTGCTAGTATGTACGTACCAACCGTCTGCAACGGAAGGGAAGTTCTGGACTCCACCACTTCATCTCTGTGATTGTGACTTGCAGTTCAGTTCCTGAGTTTTTAGACTGTTAGGCAAAATTTTGCACATGTTGTGCACTCCGGAAAACACCAGAAAATAAAAGAAATCAAAACAAAACTAGTACCTTTTTTTAGAAACAGTGTAATAAATTATTTTTGAGGATTGTACAGCATATAGTGATGTTCTGGAACTTTTTAGACTGATTTTAGCCCTTCTGTTGTTAATGGTCTTAAGGGACATGTAAATTACCATGGTTCACAATGTGTATAGTCCTGCAGTAAGGGAGTGATTTGTTGCAAGCACAGTTGCAATGTTAGGTGACTTCTTTCCTACAAAATTTTTTTGTAGCTCCTTGTTGTAATTAACTTAGACTGCATTTCTATGTTGTATATTACGGTTACCTTACATGTAACAGACAATTGGTTTTCTCAGCACAAAACTTCAGTATTAATGTAAAGGCAACAATAATAAAAAGATAAAAGCTTTTCAGCATGGTTCCATTTTTGTTTCTTCCTCCCTCAAGGTCATTACATTTCTCTAGACACGAGGACAGGTAAAAAGGATAAAAAGTCTGTCATACTAGTGTGTGTACACATGTATCTGTGTGTTGGTCTGGGTCTGTGTTACAAAATCCATACCACATTATATGTACTTATGATGAATGCTTTGTCAAGGTCAAATATAAATTCCCTTTCCTTAAAAAAATGCACGTTATTAAAGCATTCCAAGTGCTCTTTTTGTTACTAAAATGTAGGTATATTTTCAAAAGTGAAAATGTCTAACTGCATCTCAATTAGGTATCAGCAAAAAATTTTTCATCACTGGTTCAGTCCTTTGGCATGGTTTAACACTGTCATGCACACCGTAGATTGGTACCATACAAAAAACAAAGAGGTGGAAGAAAATCTGTCAGAAAATTAGCTAAGACTGTTTTTTATACCTCCAGCCAAAACAGCTGGAGGGATAAAACAGCTGGTTCAGTTTCTCTGCATCAACAGTGCTGTGAAAAGTAATTGGAGCACCACAGAAACAGAGATGAAAAAAAAGTCAAAAAAGAGAAATCCAGGAGACATTTACACACCTCTCTGGGGTGACCTTTGCATTCAAACCGAACGATTCAAAACACACATACCGGCTAGTTAGACAATTGCAAAATACCTTTGAAGTCTGGCTTTTATAACTGCACTCTTAAAGCTGCCCTCACTCTATTGAACCAATCTGAAATCTTCCCTTCTGCTGGGTCCAAAAAGTCATTAAGGAAACAAACACACCTTTGATTAATGTGTCCGGGCATATTTACCTAAGGGCTTGTTCCCGTTGATCGCATTCCAGCTGAGGTCAATAGCAAAATTCTCATTGACTTCAAAGGCAACACCACTGAGGCTTGAAAGGCAGACACTACAGATACGTATTGTTGGATGTACAAGTTCTCCAGAGCCGCAGTTCTCCTGCACTTGCAGATGTTTCTACACGTTTCTGGAAAGGTGCAAGTCCTTGGGGCTGAACTGGCAAAGGAAGTACCTGTTATTTTGAATGCAAAAATTAAAGATGCAGGTTTTTAAAATTCCTACTCACAGATAGATGCCTAATTTTTCTGGAAATCCAGATGTCCACCAGCAAAGACCTCTTGTTGTCAACACTTCTGTGACTGGCTACAGAGATAACCATTTAAGCCTCTACATCACGGAGTTGTCTAGTACAAAAACTTTCTTTCAGAAAGTTTCTTTCACAGAAACCTGTGACTTTCACCAGAATAGGCATTGTTCAGCCCGCATTACATGCAGAGCTCTGCATTCGCATTCACCTTCTTTCTCTCCACAAACTCTGGAGTGCCTCATGGTTCAGGCTTGGTTCCCACTTTGACGCATGGCACAGAGGACAAGTTTTTACAGGTTGGGAATCTGGTTTTCTAAATCAAGACCCCTTAAAGCATCTCAGGTTGGGCAGCTACATTCATTTGACTTTTGTGTGCTTTTCTGTGGATTAACAGGCTGTTCACAGTACGGCAAAAGGTCAGAATATCTGACTGTGATATTGATGTCCCCACATCTACATTATCTTTATGGAGCTCTTAAAAATGCCTCAGCCAATGAGAATTTCTTCTCAATTTTTATGGAAAGCAACGATCAGAATCAAATCCATCTCACCTAACATTCATTGTTTACAGTATAAATAACTACATATGAGATTGTCAGCCCCTTCTGCCTTTGTACTCAGTGGAGCAGGCTTATCTCAGACTGCTACCTGAGGCTGAGATGAATCTCTCCAAACAAAGGCTAGCACAGCTTGCTCAGATCACAAAGTTTGCACTGAAAATAAAGGCATCGTGTCAGATGAATTCCAGCCCTAGAATCTAAATTGGCATCACTGAAGCTAATTTATAGCAGGTGAGGATCTCACTGTCCCAGAGCTTTCATTCAGTTCGATTGCACTATTGAGAAAATGACCGAACGTCTGTATCTGAGCACGGGTTGTGAATACTTAGGTGGTTTGAGAGCCACTTTCATGTGGGTTTTTCATACAAAAAACCCCAAAACCAAACTTGTGGAGCTCTGGAGTTCCAGCCCCACCAAATGTTCCTGACATTCTTGTACTTGGTTTTGTCCTGAAAGCTTTTCACTACTTCCCATTGGATGTCCAGGGACGTGGATTATCTGGTATTGACTGATGATTCAAGTAATCCACTTTCAAAACACAGCAAAAAAAAAAAAGAAAAATATCAAAGTCTGGCAGAGGCTTTGCATGCCATACTGGCACGGAAATCTCTTGACAAAGGGATTTATTTTTTTTCTTTTGCCTTACATCATCGTTTCATTTTCTCTATTTAAAACAGTTTCTAGGTTTCGTTCCGATTTGTGTAAAGATTGGCTTTAGAGTATAAACCTCTTCTGATTTCTTTTTTGCTCTCATCGTATATAAAGATTGAGTAATTTACCTCAAAGCACAGTGGGTCCTGTCACGGTTCCTTGCATGGTGGAGGGGAGCCCCAAGTACCTTGGCTCTGAGCCTGAAGAGTCACCACACCGCCCTGATCCCTGCCCGCAGCTGGCTGGGGGAATGCTGGGGTCAGAGCAAGGCTGAACCCAGTGCCCACGGTGCCTCACCGGAGGCTGCAGAAAAATTTAGCTTCTCATTCAGAAGCCGTAACTTCAGGGTACCTTAGCTCTGTGATACAAATCAAGAGTGCAGAAAGGTCTGTGAAAAACTGATCTCTTTTGATTTATTGGCTGAGCAGAAAAATAAGACAAAAAAATCATTGCAGGTCAATCTGAAGTAAACAAGGTTTGGGATTTTTTTGTCTTTTTTCTTGGATTTTATATGGGAGAGGTGTTTCTTTTTTAAGTCTGGAGGGAAGTTTGAAAGCAAACCCAAATTCTACTGGGGTAAACCGAAACATTTTATTTTGTCTTCAAGAGATTGTTTTTCCTGAATTAATTGGACACAACTGCTTCCGTCATCACCAAAGAAATTTCAAAAGGAATTGTCCTTCCAAATAGAAAAATATTCAAAACCTATTTCAAAAATATCATATCCTACCTGAACAAAACAAATCCCAAAAATCAGCAAAAAATGTCCAAAATATCCTGGCTCCACCCAGAAATCCCAGCTCTGGTTAAAGAGGTTTCCACTCCAATCCTTCACCCAGTTAGTACACTTAGAGAAAGGAAGACTGAAGCAAACCTTTAACTCATCACCACATGCAGCCTGATGTCCATGGTGTCATTGCTTACTCACCAATGCTTGCAGTCTGCAAGAGGAAAAGCAGAAGCTCTTTACCCAGAGCCACCTCAAAGCTTCTCAGTAACACAGGCAAAGATGAGTTTTGTCACTGCAAGAAGAAAAGAGGCCAAGGCCAGGCTGGGTAGTTTTTGCAAGAGGAAGGGGATGGATAGGAAGCAAAGGTTGGGGGAGACCTGGAGTGCCAGTCTTCTCACTTCTCCTGCCTCTAAGGAATTAGCAGGGTCAGGAAGGGGCTTCCCTCTCCCTAGCAGTGCCACCTCCACACACACACCAACCCCTCCTTCAGGGGCAACAACAGCAAGCCAGGTTAACATCTTCACCACTGCCTACAACTGGATGGAAAGCAGAGTTACCCCTGAAGAGAGTGACTTTCTAGTATGTTGCTATTTAAAATGTGGAAGGAGGCAAGGAGAGGAACAGGCTGTATCTAACACCAAAGCTCTCAGAGGTCACATGCCTTTTATTCAGGCAAACACACATCCACACAACCTCGCTTTGGCTTTTAGGTGCTGTTAGAGCGCCAGCCTCACAGCACATGGGACCTTAGAGTATTCTTCCTGATGAGGTCCAGCTCTATACACCCAGAGAAATAACCAAAAGACAGTGGCAGCTTATGATCAACTCAGTTCTGCTGTCTCCTCTGTTCCTGCTGCACGTATTGAGCGTGGGTACATTCAACCAGGTGACTGGGGATGCACCATACATGTGACACACACCGTATATTTTAGGATGAGCCTGACCTCCTTGTATTTCTGTTCCTATCTCCTTACATGTTTGACAAAGCATCACATTTCACAAGCATTCAAAAGCAGCAAGAAATGAAAAGGGGATTCAGTGAGAGCAGTATACAAGGGGAAAGATGAAGAGACACCACCACCAAAGATAAGCGGAACTTCCCAATATTTATCTTGAGGTTATCATTCCCTGTTTTATTACCTAGAATAGCTCTTTAAGGCCTCCATGGTCCATGATACGGACCAACCAGCAGCATTCCTTGCCAAGGAAGAAATGTCAACCCCATTGGCATGTCAGCACCAGTTGTAGCTGGTTTTACTCTTACATTGAAGCATTTGTGTTGGCCATTGCTGGACATGAGTCAACATCTCATCTCCAGTCAACCTCCAACATGGCATCAATGGCAATATCTGCTGCTACCTTGTCTGATCATAATTAAGTATCTCTATTTTATGGTCACTACCAGCTCTGGCAGGACAGACGAATCAAAAACACCAAAACCTGCAGACTTTCCCCTTTACTAATGAAGAGTCCCAGAACCTCTTTTGCAAGAGCAAATAGTCAAATTCTGTCTTTGAACAAAGATGGCAGCTTCTTGAAACTGCTCAGTGACTTCCTCCTGTGGCTCTAAGTCACTTAAATGTTCCCCAAACCTAGACTCTTAATCAATTATATTATATATCACAAACATCAACCAACATAATCAGAGCCAAGATGGAATACATTCATTGCACATTTCCCCACTAGCAAACACTGTCAAAGCTGAGGCAATAACATTCTGCTAATTTGCCAATAATTTATACAGAAACACCACTAAAATGTGCTTAATCCTCAGAGAGATTCAGTTGTCTGACTCCAGATTTCAAAGAAAAGCATGCGAATGCAGCAATAACATGCATTCAATTTAATCAACTGAATGCGTAACAGACTGATTCACATTGTTTTATGGCATTAAATAACAGCTTCTGATGTGATTCCATGTGGGAGAAAAGGGGGAGGTTGCTGCAAGTATATTTTGGCACAGTACTAGAAGAGGTCACAGACAGCTGATTTCTTAATGAACTGTTAAAGGCTTCCAAAATTTGCCTCTTATGGGAAAATGGAAACTTCCCCTCTCTACTGGATCTTTAACAGAGGAATAGACTAGCATAAGTCAGTTAAAATATGGCAAATTTAACTTCCTTAATTGTTGGAAAATGCAGTTTTCTTATTTTAAGGTTTAAAAAGTCTACAGTATTTGGTTTATCCCACTACGTTAGCACTGCATAGGTATGTTATTAGATTGCCAGAAGAATTTTCAGCAATATCATGACAAACCACTTGGAAGCAGACCTGAGAAGGGTCATACAGCAAAGTCTGTCAGAGCTGACAAAAAATTTCCGCTCTCTACTTTATTTGGAAAATAAAATGGAAAGAGAAAGGAAACAAACAAACCCTCTGTGGTATTAAGTTAAATTAAATATAATTCATAAAAATTAAGGCATTGTGACATTACAGAGATAGGGGTCCAGTGATGAAAGAAGTGATGTTCTGGAGAATGAACTGTAATTATGGCTTGGAAAACATAGGGAGAGAGAAGGGAAAAAAATTAAAGGAGATGTAGACAGATGCAATTTGATAGCAGTAAAAGCTCTAGCCAACACTGCAGACCTGCAATGTTTAGGAAAGGCTGCAGTCCCACCAAACATCTCAAGTCCAAAATTTCAAATATATTTTCACTTTATTTTATGAATGCCCATCAGATAAATATCTTTGATGCTACAGCACACTAGTTGAATAAAAATCAACAACATAAAAACCCTCTTCATAAAAGATCCAAGAAGTGAAATCCCAAAGCCATAACCATTTACTCCGTGAGCATATAATCTCTGACAACCACATATAAATGACATCATGACAACAAATACAATGTACAATAATAAGTGTGCAATGGTACAAAATATACAAAAAGGAATGTGTATTTAATATACATTCAACAATACCCCATAAAAATCTTTGTTGGGAAAATGAAGTGCCTTTTCAAGGACAACAAAAAATGTACACCACTTCAGTTAAGATGCCTGAAGTATCTCCCATCAAAAGAGTAAAGCCTGTGTTCTTTGACTGGAGATGTAAAATAACTGAGCTGAAATTTCCCTAAAGAAAAAAAAAAAATATCTAAACTTCATAAAATTGTTGTCCACATCTATAGTATAATAAAATATTTAGAGTGCAAAAAATTCAGTTTCATTTAAATTTTACTTAAAAGTGGGCCCTCTTTTATTGATAGATCTAGCTCAGTTATACAAAATCAAAAATCTATATTCCTTATAGTAAAAAGACCATTTCTGCCCATGTGACTTTTCTGGTTTTGATGCATTCCACGATTCACATAATTCTGCTATAATGGAAATATGAGTCTGACCAGAGGTCAGTAAAAGAACCATTCCTCATTTTCTCCTGGCTCTATACAAGTCTTGCATAATTTCACTCAAATATTTTTTTGCCTAAATTTCAGATTCCTTTGAGTTTGGACTCAATGGGAATTTCAGGAAATTATTACGGTGGACATTATGAAGATCACATGCTTATAATGTGGCTGGGGTTATGAAGAAGTTCACCTAGCCTCCACTTTTCAAGGCATCATTTTGTGCCCTTCTTTCAAAGCAGGTACTTGCACTGACAGCAGAAAGCATTTAGATGCTGTGCTACGCTGGTACTTAACCCACACTCAGCTCTGCTGGGCATCCATCCTCATTTCTTGCGGACCCATTCTTGGGTCCAGGAATAAAGGTGGCTGAATTTCTAATAAGCCTCCCAACTGTCAAAGCTGACCCCTGATTTCCAGAAGTAGAGACCTTTGCTTTACCTCCAGAGCTCAGGCTTTGTTGATTTGCACCTCAGGGAAAGGTGACTACTGGCAGCCCAAGGAGGGGAACTGAAACTGCCAACAATCTCTCTTGAAAGGACAAGCTTCCACAGAGAGGGACGAGTGCAACTTGCACCATAGGTATCGCTTTCCTTCTCTTTGTAGAGTTTGAGCCTGCTACTGCCTATAAACTCACGGGCCCAGACGTACAATTCATACAACAGCAGTTCACACATTCAAATTTAATAGCTCCAGGTTTTACTCCGACCCCGATGGCCAAGATTTAGACATCAGAATGGGTTCCACTTGCAGGTGCAACACCATGCCTCTTTTTTTTTTAGAGGCCAACATAGACAACCCAGCCCTTCAAAGCATCAAAATCAAAAGTATTTTCCAAAGTTCAGAACTCACCTGAGGCTCATTCCGAGTACCATTCACAATTTTGATTTTAAGAAAGACTCATAGTTTTGCAACTAAAGGACAATACACAACCTTTGCAGGAGGTTTCGGGCCTCTCTGAAAATAATTTCTTATGCATATGTGTAGAAGGAGTGATAGGAAATGAAAGGTACCTATAAATCATATGGCATGCCTGAGCAATGCCCAGGTGAATGCAAAAAAATTCATGTTATTTGCAGTATGTATATCTCTTCCTGAGTTGAATTTCATTCCCAGTATGGAATCCAAGCGTCTGCTTTCTTTTTTTGGCAAGGTACTCAATCACATGATAAGGCAATCCAATTTTCTGGTTTGTTTCCTGTCTTCTTTCCTCCTAAATGGCCAAACATTTCTCACCAAGATCACCACTACAATGTGTGCCAGAATATGTTTAAAATATGGTCCTGTAAAAATAGAAATTAGGTTTGTTTTTTTGAAGGCAGCATTAACTCTTCATATATTCTGGGATCTTGAAGATTTCAGCTGAACAGATTCAAAATGATCTTCCTTTTCCTGCAATGGAAAACACAGGTTCCCATCAGCTGCAGTCACTTCTTAATATCTCCAGAGCAGCCTTTGCCAAAGAACTCACTTTATTTCTACCAAAGTCATTAAGTGCACAGTTTGACCCTTTATTATTTAATAACACTACTAATTCTGTAAAAATTTGCATAATCAACAAAATTATGCCATATATATTGTTCATGCTACTTATTTTAGCGGGTATAGGGAAAGTTTGCATTTCATACTTGTAGCATTGGACAGGTAAGTCAGAGCTGCAGAATTGCAAGGTAATCATATCTATGGTTATTATTACTTATTAATGTGTTTCCTACAATAAACAAAATGTTAGGAGCTAGGTTGGTGAGTGTGAACACCACTACCTCTCTCATGGATTCCCATCCCTACTCCTTCTCTGGGAGACCCACAGGACAAAAAGAGTCTACAAACAGTCTGCCATCTTAAAAACCAGGGCTGGAGGGTTGAGTTTGCTCTTTCTTTTTTCTCTGCTGGGTGACAGCCTAGGCCATCTGGCCAGCAGGCATCAGGGTGAGAAGTGTGGATATGCACGTTACTGCCTGTGTGAACAAACAAATGGTCCATGCAAAAGCAATGAATGAAGGAGCCCTAATAAAACTACTGACTAGAAAATGCCGTTTCTTGCCTCATGTACCTATCTTTTATACTCATTGATGTACAAAACCAGTTTGGAAATGATCTTAAACTAACTTCATGATCTGATTGATTCTTAAAGACGTCTCACTCAGATCAGGACAGCCTAGTGCAGGTATGAGAAAGAGCAGGGGAGAAAATTGTCCCGTGCTAGCCTACTGCAGAGTGCATATCGCTTGCTCTGAAGGACCTGCTGTTCTTAGGCTGGAGACAACAAATGGAACTAGAACAGCCTCCAAACTGAAGTTGGTTCATAGTTATTTAACTTCCATATTCTCATTAAAAATAACAGTAATTTCTTTAACTTTTTTCTATATTACAGGCCTAGCCCTGAATTCCTTGGGTACTGATAGTTTCATAACATGTTTTGCTTCATAGAAATTCCATTGCCTGAAGCTTCAACATATAGGTAGGATACTTCAGATTTTTCTTTATCTCTTAGTTTACACTTTTCCTCTTTTTCTATATATTTTTTCCATATTTTACATGTATATGCAGCAGGAGATGAATTTCCTCATCTTTTGCATAAATGAAACCTGATGCTTATAATATTTTTTTTGGAGAAATATATATTAAATTCCAGTTATCTACAGGGATACAGGACACGGAGTTCAGTAAGCTAATGAGGTACTGGAAGCTGAGTTTGCCAGCTATGATTATCTAGCAGCAAAAAAGGAACCAGCTTAGAAATATTTGACAGGCTTGTTTAAAAAGGAGAAAATACTCAGGGAGCCTGCTACAATGGACATGGGAACTTTAGAAAACTCTTTTTGAGTCCAAATAGGCATTCAAGTGGTCTGAATACCAAAGTACTAAAGCTTACTTTAAAGTGAGGAAAAAAACCCAACAACCCACTTCTCATAGAATCATGGAATGGTTTGGGTGGAAGGGAGCTCAAAGATCACCTAGTTCCACCCCCTGCCACAGGCTGGGACACCTCCCACCAGCCCAGGTTGCCCCCAGCCCCGTCCAGCCTGGCCTTGGGCACCCCCAGGGATGGGGCACCC
>JAVJGI010000060.1:70124377-70188944 GCA_035590275.1 Ibycter americanus | reverse complement strand
TAAAATGGGAACTTTTTTTTTTTTTTTTTTTTTTTTTTTTTTAAAAATCTTCCTTTTTTTTGCCATCTCTACCAAAACCCAGCACTGGTGCTATACTGACAACGCAAAAGAAAATATTATGAAACAGATCAAGAAAAAAAAAAAAAAAGAAACTAGAAGAACAACAAAAATAATTTTTAATGAAGGTAGTTTTTACATGCTTAGGTGCCCTGGATTTACTGGATGTACTAGAACAGGATTCAATGTACTCAGAAATGTAGTATATCAGACGAGAAATGGAAAATTCTGCTTTCCAAAAGGAGTCAAATTTAATGTTCATTATATTGACGTGCCATTATAAACAGCTAAATCTTTCTTTTACTGATATATGTATGGCTTTTCAGGCTGATTTTTATAACAAGGGAAAGCTTCTTATTTGAGGATAATTAATCTCACTCACAATTTTTTTAATAGATCACAGGGTTTTTTCCATATTTCATGTTATTAATGTAGATTCCATCTTCCACTGTGAACTTATACTAAGTTGAGTAACTATTTAGATAACCTTCAAAGGCAATACTTTCCTGCAGACGTTTGACTATTGTGGTATGAATCATTAAAACAATTTACTTTAGCAAAAAGTGAAAATAAAGCCCATTTCTGAAAGAGGAGAGGCTTTCATTCCCATGTTGCCTCAGAATTTATTTGCCTATTAACGATTCCATAATAACCTAACTGGTCATATTGCATTCCTGATTCATCCAATAACTTCTCTGAAAGTTGGAAGGCTAATTGCAGAAGTGATTATTTATAATATCTGAGTGCTTTATTCAGGGGACCCATTAAAAGCATAAACAGTGGGGACAGATAAAGGTTACAACTGTTTTAATGAAAAGAAACATATGAAAGTTTTATACAAATATCACTCCTAAACTTGTCCAGATTTTAAATAAAGACTTCTAAAGAAAAGAATGTTTTCCTTCAGAGGATCCAGTATGTTTTATACTAACCAAAACGGACTATTTTACTTCCAACATAGCTATTCCACTTCACTTGCCAGTGTCGTTGACAAGATTTTCTTGTGGCATTCCAAAAATCAGATGTTTTCTTAATGACATGTTTTTTAGTGAATTGGTGAGAATTTCAGCTCGTACTTTTTAAAAGAGAGGCCCGCAAAACCACTGCTCCAACTTCAAGTGATTTTCGTTTGGTTTGTGGGTTGTTTTTTTTTAAAGAATCTTATTACTGGTAAATCAATCTGGTGACTGTCTGGGATCAGAATATTTTACATTAGCACTGTTATCCATCTCCTTTTAGATTAATATAACACCTCTGAGTGCCAGCAGGACAAGTGGCATCATGCACCATCTGCTGTTCTCTTGCACAGACTGAATTATCCAAAAGTATTTCATTTGCCACAGTCAGGATTCGTGTGCTAAATGAAGAACTGTTTGGAAATAATAGTTTTTACTTTCACATGTCTTCACTTTTTATATGGTGGTAAAACAAAAATAACACACACACAAAAAAACCCCAACCCCCCCCAACTGTTAGGTCCTCATGCCAATTATTCCCAAAAAGATAGATAACACTTTTTGTTAGTTTTTTGTTGTTAAATTATGGTATTTCATTAAGACAGAAAAGCTCTGCTACTCAGTTTCAAATTATTTCAGTTTTAGTTTCACAAAGTGTGATTTTGGATGGAAAGAGACAAGAAGAGGCTGTTTAAGTCTTTTTTCTTTGTGAGTAGTGGTCTTATGCATTAATGCATAATGACACTGAGCGGGAATGAGACCTGGGTTTAAACTGCCTGTGAGAGGCTGGTTTTGCATATCTACAGAGCTGGAAAGGCGATTTGGAAATCTGAATATTTCCTATCCCACGTTAACGCACCGTATGCACGCTCAGTCCAGACTAATGCTTGAAATCATCCTCTGAGACAAGATCCTGAAGATTTCATTTCCAAAGTGTTATTTTAATACAATTTTAAGTTTTGCAGCCTTTGTGAAGTTTTGTTTTCTTTTCTACTGAGGAATAAAATGTTGTGAACAGTATCGTGAGAGGCAACTACAATCCACCATGTAACCCTAACCCTGAATATTTCCCACCCCATTGGAATCAACTGTATTTTGGGGTATTCAGTGAGTCTAAGGTAATTTTCTAGTGAATTAATATTTTCCTGATAGATAAGAACATGCTAGTGTAGTTTGCTACAATTTTTCCTTAATTTAACTGGTACCCTGACTTTTTATATCGTTTGCTGTTCTAAACCATGGTATTTCTCACTTCTTTCTTTCACTTCCCAGTCTTTGGGCAATACACAACCTGAGGCATCGTATGGACAAGCGACTCCTCTACTTTGCAAAGCCAGCCCTGCGCTGTGTCTATAGGCAGAAGTGAGGGGTGTATGGAGACCATGAGAGGACAGAAACTTCTGTGGATGGGCTTAGGAGGACGAGGATGTTGCCTGACAGTGTGTGGCAAGCTGTACCTGCAGCACGTCTGTCTGAGTGCTTTATGCTACACCCCCTCAAGCTACGTTTGTGAAATAATCTTGGCACTTAATGCCTGTGTGAATGTAGGTATGACGTGAATGAGGATCCACATCTGGAATGTAGATGCCCTCCTGCAGAGTTAGGTAGCCCAGACATCTGTAGCTGAATACATCCCGGAGCAAAAACATACCCTTACATAGGGAACAGTGCAATGTCTTGACCTTGGAAACATTCATTATGGCTGGAGAGGGATTTTTTAGACAGAATGTTCTTACCAGCTCTAATTTTTAGTTGATGGGTAGGGCAGGGGATAGCTTGTGTTTGATGTGGTGAAGAGGAAGCCATGGCAAAACTCTCCACTGAGCTCCTCCTGGGAGACCAGGAATGAATTACACGTGACAGATGTTAGTCACTTAATGAATAATTGGAAGGGCCTCAGATACAACAGTGATGAGAGCACTGTAAGAACCCATGGAGAATATAATCATGATGGTAACAAAAGATGGGGGAATGTGCAGCTCCAGAGCAACATGCCAAGAACATGATCTAAGATGTTAAACTGGCTAAAATATCAACAGATCAAACTGAGTGAGGTTGAGACATAATGTCATCCTTCAAATTGCAGATTTGGGACTGAACTTGCACTTAAAATAACAGTTTGATACTCTTCCCACTGAAGTCTGTGGCTAGCTGCCAGCTGACCTCAGTGGGAACAGACTTAGGCCAGAAGCTACTGTGCAAGTAGGATCTGCAAAGTGCTGAACTGGTACGTTGGAAACAACATTCAGTTTGCGTGCCAGAGAACACCGGGGCCAGGGCCTGCCACAAATGGCTACACCAAATGAGAATGGACAACGTAGAGTCCAGGATGGAGAGTTAATGGCAGCAGGCAGCTGAAGAGGACAAGGTAATAAAAGATGGACTAGAGACAGAGAGAGAAACCAGCACCAGCATCTACTTGTAAGAGAAGGGGTTTTGTCTCCAACCAGTCAAGTGGTACAGCAGAGATATCCTGGCTGCTGATGGTGGCAATCTGGTGCTCGGGCAGCCCTGTGGAGGGCGGGTTGGATAGAGTATTAAAAAAAATACATTCTACTTATATCTGTTAGTATGGGCACGATGGTAGGGAACTCGTTACTCTTGTGGCCTGTAGGACTAACCACAGTAACCATATACAAATTTGGAATAAAACATCTGCCTACCTAAAAAAGTAGATAGAGCAAGGCAGGTTCTGGAAGCATCTGTAATGCTGGAAAAAACACCAATATGAAACCAAAGGAATTAATCCATTTTTTGAAGAAGACTACGTGCTAATTTAAAATGGAGCTCCTGCACAGATTTCAGCTAATGATGTGACCTGCACTTGGAGGAA
Organism: Ibycter americanus; assembly: GCA_035590275.1. Taxonomy (NCBI): domain Eukaryota; kingdom Metazoa; phylum Chordata; class Aves; order Falconiformes; family Falconidae; genus Ibycter; species Ibycter americanus. The sequence continues at coordinate 70,185,098 of JAVJGI010000060.1, read as the reverse complement.
ATCAGCAATGATAGAAACAACCTCAGTGCTCTGCCTAAATAACAGATGACATCTAACGTGATTTGAGCCAACAGTTTAAATTAAAACGTCACATTCCCGACAATCTATGTTCCTCTGAATGAGTGCTTCAGGAAATTGTCACAACGGATCTGCCTAGAACACAGCACCACAAATGCAAACCACCCAGAACACTGCCATTGTTATTGCTAATGCTAGGCATTAGCTTCTTGACTTTGATGTGTGTTTGAGCTCTTCAGCTTATTAGCTTCCATTGCACACAAATGCCAAAGCATTCCTAACATCAGCTTTTCATGTGAGATTTCCATCTCACTGGTATGTGAGATCACTGGAGCATGGATCACCCATCACTGGAGCATGTAATAGGGTTGCCAGAGCTAGTGGAGCTCCGTGCTGACCCAAATGGTGCATCAGGAGAGCACGAGCTGATTAGGTCTAGCAGCATGACCATGGAAGCTGTACTTGCTCCGCTGCGGGGGCCAGAGTCCTTGATCTGGGTCTCCTCTTCATTCAGACGTGGGCTAGCGAAGAAATTTGCCCACATAGGAACCACATGTTCCTACTGAGCTCCATTTTTATTAGCAGCCAAAATTACCATTTGTTTGTAATGTTACTTATGCTGCTAGTAATGGTAACTCTAACACTGAAAGTTTGAAATTTATCAAGTACAAATCCTTTTTTTTCCCTTATAGGAAGCTTTGAGTTTTTGAGTGTGTGTTGGGTTGTTTTGTTTTTTTTTTAAACTGTGTTTTAGAAGAAAGTTTGTCACCATTTCTAGTACTGAAGATTGAAAAAGATATCATGTTGTCTTCGAAATAAAAGTAATTGTTTAAAAAAGAATGCTTCATTTCCAAGGTACACCTAACATATACATTAATCTCACTTTTGTTAATATATATATCTATCTGAAATCAAATGTCTTATTGACTTGAAAAACAAAAGTTTTCCTTTAAAACCAGTGCTTTTATTTTTTAAAATGTTTTGTTAATGTCTATTCTTTTTTTCATTATCTGCAACAGCACAGATCTGCAACGTGATTTAATCCAAAAAAATTCTTTGTTCAATTTTTTTTTTATCTGAATCTAGATGTGATCAGCAGTAGCATAATCATAATTAACAGAGTTTGTTCTACAGAGGTGACCTGAACTCTGCAAGGTTCAAATTTGTCTGCAGCTGCCTGTTTGGTTTCTATGGACTGAGCTGTCTGCTCATCGTTCATCAGAGTTTCTGTGGGCACATGGGAGAAAAAAAGCAAGAAAAAAAAAAAAGCATTATTATGCTGGTTTTTTTTTTACCTTGTGGGTGAGCTAACATCAGTTGAAAATGAGGCATCTTTTTCTATAGTTATTAGAATATTAAATCTGTCTTTATAAATCTGAAGTACAGAAACGTGACAGAGATATATAAGAATGGCAGATAACAAGGTGAAGGATCAGAGGCTTAACCAATTGCTCCCTGATGTCAAACTGAGAATCAGCAGAAATAATCATTTTGGCATCAGACAGGAAAAGTCAAAGGTCAGGATTTAATGCCGTCACAGAAGGATTCTTCAAATAAGCCAAGCAGGTGCTTACTAAAGCATGATTATTTGTTGTGTTTAGGGATTCAGAGCAAAGCATGATGTGAATGGGAATGTGAGGTCTCCATGAAAAACTAGGAGAGCTGTCTTATCTGGAAAATCTTTCCCACAATCATTACTTGAACAAATTCATGGAAAGTCGGTGGGTAGACTTCTCTTTGCTACTTTTCCTCTCCTCAGTGAATGAGATTTGTATTAAAAGGATATAATTTTTTTTTTCCAATGAAATAAAAAGCAATGTCCTTGTTCATTGAAAACTGGATGTGCTGGTGAACAGGAAATGCAAAATGGCTCAAGCACCAGCCCGTCAGAGCAGAAGCAACGTCTTAGTTACTGTTCCAGCACGGAACAGCAAAATGTGACACCTGATGCCTCCTGTTGTAAAGGATGCTCAGTTGCAGAGCTCCAGCAGATCTGTGGGCTGGATTGCTATGTGCCTGACACAAGATGTCTGTTGGTGCAGTCCTGCTTCTTGTCAGTGGACCCATTAGTGCCAAGTCAACCAGAAGCTTGGATGAAGCCCCTGGGTTTGCAGATCTGTGCTTAGGATGCTGGTTCCTGCTGAACCTCAGAATCTCAGTTGTCAACTTGACTCTCTGATCAAATAGTCACCTCTTGTAAATCCTCTAAGTATCCACATTCCTTTGATACCCACAAAAGATGCAAGCTTGCTACATCTACTTAATTTAAAAAACTGCTATCACACATTCCTCAGCAGATCCTAACGTCTTTGTCTGTTGGGACTACTGGGAGAAATCAAACAGAAGGGAGGCAATGAACTCAGTTCATGCAGTACAATTTACCTGTGTCTGATACCAGTCTTCATGATGACTTTGCATTCAAAAAAAACGGTCAAAGAGGTATGTAATTTCTTGAGGGTTAGGGGTAATGAAGCAGCAGATCTAGCCCAGGTTAAAACTGGTGAGAGTACTAAGTGTCAAGTCTGATACTGATCTGCTGTTGTGCAATGATGAAATTTTAGATATGACTGACTTAAAAAATTATCCCCCATTCTACAGAGTGCTTAGGAGAGAGAGGAGGGATCTGAGTAACCTCAGGGTGCTTCTACAGGACACGATAAATTTTTGAGGCCGGAGTAAGAAAGCTTTCCTCATGCTGTTGATTATATCTTCAGAGTTCCCCTGATTCCCTTCCCCAGCCTTACAATACACACTTATGCATATGTGTATGTGTATGCGTATGTGTATAGGCAACCCGTGTAATCAGCTGGAGATTTAAGAAGCTGAATGTTTTGCCAGCCTTTGGTGAAAGTTGCAAATTTATTGCCCCTCCAAACTCTAATCCCATTGGAGGCAAAATAACAAATTCCCTTTAAATGCAATAGGAGCAAAAGACATGCTCAGGATAATTCAGTATCTGATGCATTGAATGCCAGGAGATTAAGAGGGGGGCAAATGTGAGTATAGAGACAGCAGTTGGAAAGTTAAATAGAGAGCGAGACTGCCACAGGGAATATTGGCCATGCTGTCAACCTTGTCCTCATATTTTTTAACAATTGTAATTTGGGATTTAATTTTATAGATGCTAGAGAAAATCTCCTTTCTGATTTCTTAGATGTCCATATGATGCCCATTTGGAGCTCATCCTTGACTATTTGAAAGCTTTCTGTTTCTGCTTTTTCTTTAACTTTTTCCTGTATTTTTGCTTTACCTTCCCCTCACCCTCCCCACCCCTCACCGCAACCCTACAGCATATTTAATGCACACCATTATGTAAACCAAGGGATACATTTGCAGAAGGACTTGAACACCTGCTGCTTCTGTTGACACTAGCTGGAGGGCTTAGGTGCTTTGCAAATAAAGTGCCTACTGGTTTCCAAAATTACCAAATAAAGGAATAGCTTCCCCTTTGCCATGAACTAAGCAGGGAAGCCCCGAAGCCCCCTGGTTCCTTTTCATGGCTCGCTGTGTTGTGTATGTAAGACACCCAGGCTGGAGCTGCTGGAATCCATTGCATGAAGTGAGTCATCAGGTTAAGGGAGGAATATAATAGCAGAGGAACTGTTTTAGCAGAATAGATCAATAATCCGTCTTATCCAGCATCTTGTCTCAATTCTGGATACTTAGAGGAAGGTGTTAAACCCACTCAGTGCATGTGGTATTATACCATAGGGGATATTTCTTCCTTACCCCATATGGTGATCAATTTATATCCTGAGGCTTATGGATTGAGTTCGCATTGTAACTATTCAATACTTTCATTTTCAAGATCCAGAAAATTTATTTTTCTAAATGCTGCCACATCTGACTAGCAGATAGAGCAAGTCTGTAGTTTTAAGCAAACTCCTTATACTGTTTTGATTAAAAAAAAAAAAAAAATTTCAAAAAAAGTAACAAAAATCAATATACAAGCAGGCAAACAACAAAACCAAATCAAACCAATTGACCAACCAAACAAAAGAGCCAAAGAGAAGAAATAAAAGCATGGAGGAAAAAACCCTTATAATCTAAGTTTTTCACTTTTCACTTTTAGTTTAAAAAAATTACAGCTGCTCTAAAACAACTTTTTTGTCTGAGTACCAATGCCAGGATTCATCTCCAAAGATTTTGAGCTGAAACTCTGAATAATGTTCTTCTGACTAACACTGTGACACTGTGAAGTTTACTTATGCATGTTTCCACTACGTAAAAGAAGAATAAAGGTTAAATGTCACTGAAGATGTTCAACTTATCAGGTGGAATCAGGATGTACAATGTTAATTTTTTCTCATCATTCTAGGGCCAAAAATTCAGCAATCTGTTACAGTTAAGGGTGCAACCTGCTCAAAGGTCTTCCTTCCTTTGTTCTTTGTGGTGAAGATTTTTCAAAGGAGTGGAAGGATGATTGAAATCTTGTTCCATTCAGTTGCATTATTAAGTGGTTCCCAAGTCCTAATCCAGCTTTTGAAAGGCTGCTCTTTAGTTTATGTGAAAGGATGCATTCCCAAACTGCACATCAGTTTTCATTGTTGCAATTTACTGTAATACTTGTCCTAAGAGTGGGCTCTCAAACAATTTTGCAATCCATGGGAAATTCTGACATTTTGACATTTGTTTTCATTCTGAATTGCTACAGGATGTCAAACTCTTTGAAACTTTATGTCAAATAAAATATTCTGAAATATTTCTGTTTTGACCTTATCAGAATGTTTTAAGGCAGATTCTATGTTAAAGGCTATTTACCAACATAAAGCAAGCATTCTAATGATTTCCTCAAAAAACAATTGTTTATAAAAATGTCATGTTCCTCTGAAATTTTCAAGCTCATCTCATAAATGTTTTTGCTGGAAAACTGCTCCTTTCAAAAAAGATAATGCCTAGCTCCTCTGTGACTGATCATTGCAGTCTTGGACAGCTAAGCTATGGGGAAAAAGTGTAAATTTGTATTGCTATTGTCATGGATGTCCTTATTAAAACACAGATCCCTCAAAACTTGACTAATCAGTCATAAATCTGAATAGTCACTCCTGGAAACACAAGCAGGACTTGACTCTCCTTGCTTAGCTGTTTCATTAAGTAGCAATGTTGCTGATATCCAGTGTGGTTTGAAGCTGAAAGTACTCTGCATTTATCTGAGCTGCTGAAATGTTAGCTCAAATTCCACTGAAGAAGAAACAATGCCAAAACATAAAGCCTTTTAGCTGATTGCAGGGGTTTTTTGTATTTTATCATTTTTTCCCCCCAGGACTATTGTGCTTCAAGTGGCATGTGAAAATTTAGTTATTTTTCAGACTTCCATCCTATACATCGTAATCCATTTGTTTCAACCCAGTACAATGCCCCATGCCATCACTAAGAATTAGGAAAATATGAAAAGATGATAAATTCGCCCTCAAGCCCTACAACTAGGTTTTAATTGACACGTAAAAGGTGTATGTGGTCCCACGCCGTGAAAAGGAATTACCACAAAGGTGCGTGTTAAAGGAGACAAGATTTTCAGGAGCTATCAGCACAAGGCTAACGCAACTGCTGAAGGTGAAAGAGGCAGGTTTGGCGATAATCTCTCACGTCCTTTCCTCATAGCGAAGTGTCAAAATTGAAAGACATGGTCTGAATGTCTCCATATTCTACTGACTCAGAGTTTATCTTTAAACTTCTAACAGTAATTTAGAACAAGGCTTCTAAAATGGCTGTGTATTTTCTTGAAGGGGGATAAGTTACAGATGATGTGTTACACACTAGAGTATTCCCGTGTGAAGGTAAATGATACTCTCTGCGGCACCCAGTTATGCCATTTGCAGTTGGTCTCATCTTGAAAATGCAGATTGCTCGCCAAGAGGCATTCCTGATCGTTCAAGTCTGGGCAAAATCTCACACAATCCAGAGGGCGCGTGTTTGATTTACGTCTGAGATACTTTTTTACACTTCATTATTTACACACTTTAATTGCAAAACACTGCATAAGCACATCTATTGGAGGACAAGGCTCGTTTACGGCACAGTCCAAAGGGGAAGCATCAGGTATTCTGGAGGTATATTTAGTACTTGAACAATGAAAAATGTTGTGTCAAATCCAAGGAGCTGAAATGACTGTCAACTGGTGTCATCTTCGTTCTGGCTTTCAGTCACTTTCTGTAATTAGATATTAAATTTTGTGCAGGGTACACTTGATACTCCAAACACGTCAGCTCTATTAAATTAAATACAATCCAGGAGAGAAAGTAGAGAGCCTCAATATTGTGGCCAGCTTTGAAATCAGACATTGTAGCTAAAAGTCTTCATGTTTTTATCTTTTTTTTTCTTTTTTCTTTCTTTTTTTTTTTCTTCTTCTTTTTCTTTTTCTTTTTCCTTTCTTCTTGAAGGATGAAAATCAAATAGCTCACGAGTTCCTGGGCACTGCTGAGTCAGTTGGAAGTTACTGAATTATGTTCTTCAGTCTGGTGAATTAGTAGATGTGGATTAGTGGTTCTTTAAGATCTTCAAATGCTGACTTCCAGCTGAGAATAGTTTATTGCTGCATCTCCTGACTCAGTTAAAAGAAAGTTCTTGGTTTGAGCCTCAAAGTTAGGTATTTAAATATGCATTTTAAATTAATTCAGTTAAGAGTCTATTGCTACCCTGTGATTCTAAATTTGCAAGGTGGGAGCTTTAAATTAAAAAGCTAAAAGGGGATCAGATTTATTCCTTTTTCTGTCTCAGTCTCAGTCCTTTAAGTTAGGCTACCCAGTTTGAGCCTGAGTGCTCAAACCTGCAACTTAAATATTTTTAACAATACTCTTCGTGTAGTATACCTTGGTATGATATGTGTATCATATAGTAGGTTTAATTAAAAAAAAAAAAAAAAAAAAAAGAAAAAGAAAAAGAAAGGGGGGGGAAGAAGAAGAAGAAAAAAAAAAAGAACAAAAAAATCACCCCAAAATAAAGCTCAGCCGTTTCTGGAGAAGATGTTTGATGCTTAACATGGGGTATTGACTCTCATAAAAATTATAAAACATTGTTGTAGCCAGTTGCTTTTCCAAATTTCTCTGTGCATTGTAAACTTTTAAGTCTATACACCTTACGTCTGGACTCGCCGTGTTTCAGCAGCTAGAGGTATTCAGGGAACAGAGGCACAGAAAAATTAAGATAAAGTTTACTGTAGATCCAGTTGTAAATCAAAGGCAAAAGCAGGGATAATAAAATGCTGGAGCCAAACCCCATGGAATCAAGAGAGTTTAGACCACCTGAAAAATCTGACAATCTACTTCATTAAATAGTGCCCACTTTGCTTCCATTGGCCCCACACTACAATCATATCTCACTTCCTTTCTAATTTGTTCTTGTTGTGAATTGATACTACTACCATTGCTGTTAGCTCTCTACTAAGCACTGAATGACCTTAAATGAACGCCAGAAAAGAACCTCTGAAACTCAGGTTTAGCGTAACAAAGTGGCATTTTAACTCATTTGCTTTCCTGAGCTATTTCAGTTTATCAGATAGTTTGATTTTACCTATTTACCTGTTCATCTATTCACCTATTCACCAGTTTAATTAATTATTTATTTAATTAATCTGAATGAGAGTTCGGTATGGTCTGCTCAGTCTTTTCATTTATGAAATAAGTTAAAAACGAGGAAAAAGAAGAAAAAGAGGGAGAGTGCACCAAAAACGCTACAGTGGCTATTGAGGCTTCCTGCTAGATTATTTAGAAATAAACATACAAACTAAGCGGCTTTATGCTTTAAAACCCTGTGGAAAAGGGGTATTATAACTGAGTATGATATTTACAAAATTCTTTTGTAAATACAGGGGTAGTGCGGGGAAAGACAAGAGCAAAGGTGAGAAACAACTGCAGAGAAAGACCGAGGCATAGTTCTTACTTTTTGATGAGCCTCACAAACCACACAATGTCCTTTAAACAACGGTTACACCTGGGACTCCCGCCGAACCCACCTCACCACCAGCGACATTGCAAGCGTGACATCTCTTACCCCTTTCTTAACCTCTACATTTGATCATCTGTCAGTCACAGATGCACATCTGCTTCACAGGCCACACCACCACCCCCTGCCTAAACATCCTCAAACCAAGGCGTCCCACTACGCCGGCAGGACCCGTGCTGCCCGGCACTGGGCAGCGTGTCCCGGTGGCACAGCCAGCGGCGCAGCAGTGGCCCCAGCCGCTCAGAGGGTGCACACCCGCGGTCCAGGCGCACCTGGGGCTCGGCTGGAGAGCGAGGAGCTCTCAAACAGTTGCAAATTATTTAATGGGAATAAGGGTGCGGATTTGTGACCATGTAATGGAAGCGCCCCTGACGATACCTATGTGCGAGCCACCGGGTCAGGGCCGTGAACACTCAGCTTGAATCTCTGCTCTTCCATGGAGCAGTACTGTAGCTTTCCGCTCAGTAAAAATAAACTCTATAAAAAGTTCAAGTGAGTTCTCTTATTTAAAGCTTGTGTGAGATAGCTTTGGTGTCCTGAATATTCTAGTAATCTCTGAGTCCTGTAAATTAATACCTTCTAGCTTTGAATGCCTCTGTCCCACCTCTCCTTCATCAGATACTTAAAAAAATCCAGTCATCGTTTGGATGTTGAATGAATACTCTTGCTAGGAGGAAGCTGTAGGAAATAGTTCCCTGGCAGACATGCGCTGGAAAGAACCCGTCCGCTGTGCTTTCATTTATTAGTTTGCTTAGCATAGGTGTCCCTTGAAACAGCATTATGGTTCTTCTTATATATGGAAGTTGAATTAATGTTATGGACATGAGGAGCACTTCTCTACATGCCCAATTTTTTAGACACAAGTACCGATCAAAAGCTAGAGGAGGGGCAGAAACTGCTGAACAAGCTCCACCAGTGGGGGCTGTGTTTGACAAAAATGCAAGCCCCCTGCTCCAGCCATGGTTTATAATGGTGTAACTGGTGAGACAAGTCCATGCTAATGTTTGCAGCAGGACAAAGCCAGACTGATGTCACCACCTCTGCGCATCCCTGAGCAGCCAGTGGCTGAGGGCAGGGACCAGTGCTCCCAGCTTGCAGTGCAGCCTGCACCAGGGGTAACAGCCTGGAGTCAGAGGGGTGACCTTGTATCACCCTTCATCTGGAACAAGAGGCAGGCTGGCACCGGTCTTGCAGTCCGAGTGCTTGCTTGCTCCATGCAAGCGTTCCTGCGATGCCGCCCATGAGCTGCTGGCTGCTCCCTGCTCTCGGCACGTCCCCTCCCTCACCCGCCCCCACGTGCTGCAGAAAGCAAAGCCCGATGCTAAAATTGGACCGTGCAGAAATTTTGAAGTTATTATTGTCTTGTGGGTGAAATCGGGATATTTTTTAATGGAATCATGGTTTGGTTGATGATATTTGTTGGTTTAGAAAATATATAAGCTTGTGAAGAAAGGCAAACAGCAGTTTTCCAGCAGCGAAGTTTTGAATGGTTCTTAGTGGAAACGCTTCTGCCCTGTAAGCAACAAAATAGTTCACTTAGCTCCTGTCTTTTTGGGAATCCCTTACTTGACTTGAATTACTAAAACACACTGAATGAAAGCCTGGTCTTTCCTAAAGCTATTAGCAGCGTTCCCCTGGACTACGCAGGGCTAGGATTTCACCCGCTCCCTCGCATTCCTGCTTTGGCCTCCAAGCTTTGTAGCTGAGAAATTTCATAACTGAACCGCTCCTCTCAACCCACAGGGCATGGCTGTTGACCTTGCTTTTACACAGCTGGTGTGGAATACAAGGACATTTCAGGAAATTTCATCTGCCAAGAGGTGCTTTCGGCCACACTATCTATCACCTTAACAACTGGTGGGGAGCGAGTACGTAATGTGCTTGACATTAGCACCTGTTTTTATAACACTCCAGTTAAATACTGGAGGCCAAGACTACTGGGTCTTGTTCAAAGTGCTGCTTACCCTCAAACCAGATTTTTTCCCAGAAAACGCTGGAGAAGAAAATGATTTCCCAAAAGAGAGTCAGCCTCATAATCTACTGGGGTGATTGCTTGTGCAAAATCAGTGATTGCACCTCTAAGTTGAAATTAGTCATGTTTAAATGTCACTGATTGGAATACCAGACACTGTAAACATAAAGGAGGGAGAGACTGACAAAATATCCTGATCAGGAAAGGAGAGCATTAAATTAACTTAATATTCTAATGTACTTAATGAATTATACAAAGGGTGATTAAGTCAACTCTAAACCAAATCAGTAGCAACAGGCAGTGGGTTTTTTAGTTCTTGCTTTAGTGTCTACTTAAATGTTTGTGTGGCAATGACTTTGGTAAAATCCCTGCCTGGTTCTTCATATTAAGGTATCCAATTAGAAAAAACAACAAATGATAATAATAAAAAAGAATAGAGAATATGTACCCGTTTGCACCAAACAGTGAAGGGCATCATCATCTCAGAGAAGTCAAGGATGGATTCCAGTGGCTCCTGGATCTATGAGCAGAAAAAGCAGCTATGACCATGTGTTTCTACACATGATGTGGCACAAGCTACATCATTTTAGCTACTAATTCTCCTGAAAAGCTCGCTATGTCCAACCCAAGCACCTAGTTTGCTTGTCATACCTGATATTTGAAGCCCTGGTAACTTCACCATAATCCTAGGAAAATTATTCCAGTGACAAATAACCTCATTGTTTGTACTGTATCCTAGTGCCTGGTCTTTCTATTATGATGGTCATGTATTTGTCTTATAAATAAAATATCTTTGTCTTAATTTAAAGCTCTGATTGCATTGATAATTATAGATCATAATAACATATAGGTTTTCCAATCATTAAATTGAATAGGCCTTGCATTCCTAATGCTGTTTTAGTACTAAATTGTACCGAAAGAAGCTTCATCATTCCATAACTGTCCTGTAAGCAAAAGTTAGATACTTTTATATTAATGAGATTGTTTATCTGCTACCTTTTTCCTGCTATTAAATAATAGAAATACAGCAAAGTCAGCTGGCTGGCCATATTTTCGTATTTTCAAAAATATACATTTTACATTATCTTTTGTGTATCTAACATGTATATATGATAGGAAGAAAAAAAATAAGATAGAAATCTAATTTATGACTTATTGAAAGACGTGACATGAGTAATTGGTCACTCACCCTAAGATTTGCATCTATAGTTGAAATGCTACATGCCCTCATTGACAGATGTCTCGGAATTCACATCCATGAATTGTACCTGGCCACTGTAGACTTTCACTGAAGACTACGTAACCTGTTATGTGTGATTGTTTAGATTTTTCCCTTCTTATTTTTCAAGTGAAATGTAATATTAAGAAGTTACCATACCTGTACAGGTGAAAAGAAAGCCATAATTTTGCTGTGCATCCCTCATAGACAAAAAAACTGACATGAGGTGACCCTCTTCTTTACGTGGCCACCCTACTCTTGTGCTTAAAATATCACACAGTCAAACAGAATTAAATTGTCAAGTTGTTCAGCAGCAAGAGTAAGATTTGTTGCCTCTTCATTACCTCACATAATTCTTAAGGTGTCTATTGGTTTAAATACAGGTGTTTGTGGTTATCAATCACCTTGGAAAATAAACCTCCAGGCCAATTTTCACTGACTTGTTGATGGGGTGAAGACATCTGCCTGCAGCCACTGGTTAGCAAGCACATGTAATTCAGGAAGAAACAGTTATTGTCTATGTTGGAGCATTCAAATTGTAAGTGTTAACACTGTCGGAAGGGTTTATGGGCAGAGGAGAGAGATTTAGCAAATGATTTCCTAATGAAAACACTTTATAAGGAAGCTAATTATATTTTCTATTTTTCTGGGTGTTTTCTAAGGTATGTAGTCACTTATTTTGTGTCTCTGTGGTCCACCCCAGAAACTTTAACAGTACCTTAGATGTGGAACAGTGTTGTAGGGCAAGTTTAGTAAGCCAGTGTCTGAGACGAGGAAACTGTTTCTCATTTCTGCTCCTGGAGCTGGGCCACCTATAAGTCAGGGAGCAGGGACCAAAGTCTGTGTCTCCACTTTACCCAATGAATATCCTGATCACTCTTGCTCACTGGATCATGAATCGTTTTCTAAGAAGTGGAACAAAGTAAACATTTCCACCTGAAACAGCTCACAGTCAGTTCTTCCCTGGGGGAGCGAGAGATGTGGATTTGAAATTAACCCTTTTTATGAGGAGATGAGCTTTGAACCCATGTTTCCTGATTCTTCCCTGAGTTCTCTGGAGAGGGAGATAGTGTGTAGAGGTGCCTACATTGTGCTTTCAGAAACTGACATCTTGGGTGTCCAGCCCCAGGAGACAACTCCAAACTCTGAACTCTAGCTGAACGTTACCGTGAACTTTACCAGGAACATAGATTCTGAGCCTCATTAGAAGGAATAGGGATCCGGAGGTCTTTTTCTAAATATCTCTTACTGTCTTGGTTGGTGATCTCAGGTGGCTTCTGCACTCGACCTTGAGGAGCGCTGTGCACAGAGCTCAGCCCTCTAACCAGAGCCATGACCACAGACGGCACTGTTGGCAAACAAGCCAAGCCCTGTACCAGCAGATGGAGTCAGCTCAAGTTAAGCCTTGTCCCAGTACCTGTAATGATCCCTAAGTTGCTTTGCAGATTCAGATTTTAAACCTCACTTTAATTTCTGAAAACTGGTCATTTAGAGCTCTTCCCATTATCAGGCAACTCCAGGGAGAAAGTGACCTCCTCCCAAGGTAGCTGTGCTATGCTAGAGGCGCTTCCTTCAGGATATTCTTCCTACTTAAACTAGACTTCTTGTTTGTGGGGTTTCGGTTGGGGATTCTACCCCCTTTCTTTTTTTTAATTCAAAATTTCCCCTAGAAAGAAAAATCTCTTTCTGTTGACTAGAGGAGCTTAAGTGATCAATTTAGACTAAATGCCTAACTTTCAATAAGTGGAACTGGTTAAATGAATCCTAGCCTTCATGACTGGCTTTGCCATCTGTAAATTTACAACAGTTCTCTGCCTCACCAGGAGGCTGTAAGGCCAAATACATGGAAGATTGAGAAATGCTCAAAAATGGAGGTTGTGTATGATCTACAAACACAGAAGTCAGCAGGAATTTTGCTACTGGCTTCAGTTGTGCCAGGATTTAAACTGAATGATTTAGCTCATATTTGGAGGAAGCTTTTATTGTTTTTTATGTCCTAGTATTCATAGAACAGGTTAAAAAGTCACTATTTGATGGCTTTCAGAAAACCAGGCTTTCTTATTATGGACTGCTTACGAAAGACAATAATAGAACTCTGAATAGCAAGGAAGGCTTAAATAACCTCTTGACCATATCGCCTGTATTATGTTATAACATTTCTAAGTATGATCACTTTTGCAGATGTTGGTTGCTATGGTTCTCGCATGGGGACTTCAGCTATTTAGAGATGCATGGATGTATATAGCATATTGTTTCACTGAATGTTGGCTACTGAGCCATTAAATACACACAAGTAGAGAAAAAATACTTTGCTGTTATGCAGGAGTGTGATAAATTTAAAGAATTTTTTTGGTCTTGATAATCTCAAAACTGTAACAGCCTTAAAACCATTCTTTTATTTCCTTAAGCAGTAAAGATGTAGAGCAGACATGATTATGTTCTGCTTAATATCATCAGATGCTGGAGCAGTTCCCAGTTCCTACACCTAGCTGTGTGCCTAGCTGCATCCCAGCTCCATACCAGTTAGAGTATACCATTTTTTTCACCCCTACCTTGTGTTTAGGCAAAGGAATGAATGGGCCAGCGAACCCCTTTGTGCACTCTAGAAAGTTGTTTTGGAGTATAGACACAGACTTTAGTGTCAGAGGTTGTTTTCTTTTTTTAATAAAAGTCAAGCTTTTGCTGGGAGGTCACCTTAGCTACTGTTATCCTGATGACTGCTAATCACTTCTCAAGAGAACTGTCTGTTACTCTTTCTCCAAAGTTTCAGGAGAACTTGGAAACACATGGGTATCTAATAAGATAGGGCATATGAAAACACCTTCTCATGTAGATTTAAGTATGTATTCAAGTGTGTAAAAACAGATTCTGCCAAGCATTAGGAACATCCTAAACAGTCAATTCTTTCTATGGCAACTATCATGTTGGTTCACTGCACTTGAACGATGACATCTTAGAAAGAATATTTGTAGGACTCTCAAAGTCCTACAAAGTTTCTAGAGGTAGCCTAAATATTATTTTAGCTAAGGACAGAATTTAAATTGTCTGGTATAATCATATAATAATAATAGTACCTTACAAAATGCTCAAAGAAGCAAAACGTTCCTTTTGCCTCAAGACATTTCCCAAAAGACCTTGTCAGATAATAACGCTTGGCTTACATGAAGAGAAAAGGAAAAGATATGTTTATATTTTCCCAAATATAGAGAAATTATGCTTCTCCCTACAAGACTCAGCAGAACTTGTGGAATTTAAAAGGCAAACTTCTCTCCTTTTGGAGCTCCAGAAAAAAGTAATTCCCAACCATAAGCTACAGTTTGCCAGCTCTGACCTCCAAGCTTTTGGGCGTCATGTGTTTTCAAACCTTCACAATCCACAAGAGAAAGCCTGGCAAAGAGAGAAGTGTGGGTTGCTAAGGGAGTTCTACAGCAAAAAAAGACCACATGCAAGCTCTGCGAGTGAGAGGGCAACCCCTAAATCACACACTGGAGTAAGCCCAAATTTCAGCTGCTTATGGGTCAGCAGAACAGAATAACACTGGCAGCTTTAGAGAGAAATCTCTGATGCCTGAGCGGATGTGAAGTGGAAATAGTACTAATTTAAGGGCTGGAAAGTTTTTATCTTTAACCTCTTGTTTACTGTTTCAGTAAACCCAAATCTTAGCCAAGGTGAAAGATTATCTTGATGTAAAAAGTACGTAGTTAGTGGAGGACAATGGTTGGTATCACCATGATAGAAACCCTACATAACACTCAGGAAAGTATTAAACCCAGTTCAGCTGTTCAAGCTGAGCCCATTTGCCTGGAGTACCTGTAAATTCTTTCTTCAGCAGCAAATTAAATGAGATTGTTCCGTAATTGCTTATGCCTGTCCTATGAAAGCCTCTGTTCCCTCCCTCTTCATTTGCAGAACATTCCCCTTTTCCAGACATACTAAATGCATGCAATTCAGCACCAGGGAACATGCCCAGAGTTATGTGTGAGCCTTAGATGCATACAACAGGAATATGTTCTGAAATGCCTATGGCTTGTGATGCCTTGTAAACTTAAACATTTTTTTTTAATGTGATGAGGTTACCTTAGTTGAGTTTTTATGCAAACATCTGTCAGTGACATCAGTCTTGACTATCTGGTAGCCATTCATTATGCATACATGTTGGTAATAATAAAAAATTACCTGTGTGTTTGGCCCAGGAATAAAAGCACATATGGAGTCTGTGGGCTTAAACTTCAGTGTTATGTATTCTGAAAAGAAAGAACGATTCAAAGATCACTGAAGAATCTCCAACCTTTTTTCCCCTTCCAACATTGCTTTGGGAGAGCATCATTTCTATTAAGGAAAAAACCAAACGAAATATTGGAGTTGAAAAACTCTTTTACATAGTATTTTAATTGTTTCAGTGTCATATTCCCAGAAACTAATTTATAATATAGCAGCTCTCTTGTTCCTGTAACCCTACAATGATTTCAGGTTTTAAACCAGGTTCAAACAGCTGCCACTATTCTTTTCCAGTAGTAGAAAATATGGAGTCACAATAGGTAGATGAGGGTAAAAGATTTGTACAATAGCTCGACAAAGAGGAATAGGATCCTTTCTTTATTTAGTGGAAAACTGATTTAAAAGCTGTCTGGTTCACATCAAAATGTCTTCCACAGAACTGATTCATTCTACTTTCTAAATTACACAGAACTAAAGGGTTTGAAGGGTTTGGGAATTTTTTTTCTCTCTCTTTTTTTTCTTTTTTTTTTTTTTTTTTTTTTTACAATGTCCAAGCTACTCACATAGAATGTTTTACAATGGTGATCAAATCTGATGCCCAGAAAAAGCTGTGGGAATTGAGGCCCATGAAATCTTGTTTCAACTGCTTTTATATTTGCTGTCGGAGATGGATATCATTCTCAAAAGGAGAAGGGCGTTACTTTGGCTCCTAGTGTATTGCTGATCCTTCCCTTGTGTGCTTGTCTCAGGAGAGGCAGGAATAATTGTATAGCTTAGTCCTCAACCAGTGATCAGTAAAACTATTTATTGGTCATCACTCTATACTCAGTAACAGTACAGTCTGGGAGCTTGTAAAACCAGGAAAGAGTTTCCCAAACTGGAAAAAAGAAGGGCAGTTATCTGGCCCAAGCCCCCTATTATTCTGCTTTTTAATAATTAAATAGGTTGTTGGAGCTTTCAGTCACTTTCCCCTAGCACTTTGCTTGCACTCCGGAGGAGAGAAGTCAGGGTAATAATTCAACCATTTCAAGGGAGGAACAAGGCATTTAGCTGGGAACAGATGGATCTGCTATGGAAAGCTCAGGTGTTCATTAGCAGCTGGCAACCAGCACTTGAAATTAGGGAAGAGAACAAATATCTAAGAGCAAGAAATGCAAGCGCTCTTTGCATTATTTAGGGCTTGTGATGCATGCTGAGTCCTTTTTTTCTGCAAAAAGTAGGCCATTGAAATCATGAGGGCTATTAGTGGGGTGTAGTACTATTTCTTGTGAAGAAGAGTCTGACTCATATGGTTGAATTTTTGATGGCTTACAATAAAAGGAAATGATCAAAATCCTCTGATCATACTATTTCAAAGCCCAATATACCATAAAGAGCATTAGTAACGTTTTTTCATGTTCAATTAAATATTTTAACATGTTTATTTTTGCTTGTAGTGTAATGTTCCTCTTCTACAGTGGCTGCATGTAACATGCTTCGTTTTCTTTTTTGAATTGTCATTAGACATCTTTTGCAATTGTCAGCAAAAAGCTGTAAAACTCCTTTAAAAGTAATTTTCTAAAAGTGTACTATGGAAATATAGTGTAAATAGCTGTGATTGCACATCTTCAGAAGCTCTCACACGTATTCTGCTACCGAAAACTCCAAAGGAAAGTTGTGTTGTAGAAATGCAACAGTTAAGCAATTTATGAAGATACAGGGTTTTTTTCTCGCAAACTCACTGAGAACTACGTCTTCTAACTTGGGAATGTTTACATTTTCAAAAAGCACTGATCTAATTAATCTGTAGCCACTGTCAACAAAACTTAGAGCAATAGTCACTGTGTGAACCGGCACAAAGGAAGCAGTCAGATAACCCTGAAACAAGCTGCCGAGCCCCGATGGGTGGTCTTGCAGGTTGTCACTTGGTTTACCCTTTCTGTTTACATCACTTAGTTATTTTTTCCATTAGAGAAGGCCTTCAGATGCAGGGCTGATTGGTGTGTTTTCTTAGTTTTGTACCCATTCATCATGTTCTAAATATTGATTCTGCAGCCAGAGTGCAGTGTCACTGAAATGCTGGTTACTTGAATCAATAGAGGATATTCTCGTTACTAGGCTGAGAGGATCTGGGTGTCAGTAACAAGCCTTTCATTTTCACTGCTAAGGCCATCACTATGTGAGATAAATTTTCTTATGAAGAACCTAATTTTTAGTATACCTTCACACTCAGAATGAGCATACTATGTTCAGAGTTAAGTGAGAAACACTTTTTCTGCCCCTCAGTCCGAGAGCTCTTTCATCTGTTTCATGCTGCTGCAGATTTCATGGAGGCTTCAGGCAAAAATAGGGACTATAGCTCACATTCTAGGAGAGACAGTCGCCTAGGACAAGCAAGTAAGAAACTTGGAACTTTCCACATGCCTGCTTCAAATAACATGCTTTGTAAAAGTGATATTAATCAAACAGTTTGCAGTGACATTGTCTACACGGCAGGTTGCCTCCTTTCCTCAGTGCCTGTCGTGGAGTAAGTGAAGATCTTTCTTTCCCTCACACACACGCACACAAATTCACTCATCTGATACCACATTTAGAAGAGATTGCTTCCAGCTCAGAGTCCCAAATGTTGCCATAGAGATATTTCACTTTTGTAGCATAGGAATTTGGTGTATGTGTAATCACTGTCTAATGAGATAAAACACAAGCTAAAGGTCTGAATAAGTCTGGATATGTTTACACATTATACACTGAAATACATCTAAGAGAAGAAGCAAAACTTCATTGTAATGGAAGAGAAGTCAGGCAAATCTGTGCTTCAATTTTGTGATGTTTTTAAAGTGGATTTTTACTGGTAAACTATATTTCACTTAAAATTAAGAGACAGGTGCAGATAAATGTGCATACACATATATATGTATATATATATGCACACATATATCCTATAAATTACATTACGCAGAGAAATGGTCCCTTTTGGGAGGGATGACATGGCAAAGATACATTTTCACCTCTAAAAGAAATATTCACACCAAGAAGCTGAGAGATTTGATTATGTTAAATTGCAGCATTAGTAACAAGAAAAACCTACTCTGTAGCTGCTTTAAAGTTCAGCTTTCACCATTTTTAACCAAAACATTTAGTTATTGATTGAGATACTGACTCACTGTGAGTACCAGGGCAAGGAGCGGGACAGCTAGGATTGCTTGATATGAGTACTGAAAAGATGCCACTTAACTGAGAGAGAGAGATAGGAGGCAGCAGAAAATTTCAAAATGTTTTAGACAGTGAAAATTTATTTTTGTGCATGAAAAGCCAATTCTTTTTGTAAAAAAAAAAATATAAAAATTTGCAAACTTTTCAACCAGTGTTCAACATCTTTTTTTTTTTCTCAAATCTAGTAGGAAAATTTCTCATTAAATCAAAAATCATTTCATGCCAAAACAGTTTCCTGTTGAAAATACTATATATCATACAATCACAGAATGGTTTGGACTGGCAGGGACCTTAAAGGCCATCTATATCCAACCCCCTGCCACGGGCAGGGACACCTTCCACCAGCCCAGGCTGCTCCCAGCCCCGTCCAGCCTGGCCTTGGGCACCCCCAGGGATGGGGCACCCACAGCTGCTCTGGGCAGCCTCTGCCAGCACCTCACCACCCTCACAGGGAAGAATTTCTTCCTAATGTCTAATCTAAATCTCCCCTCTTTCAGTTTAAAGCCATTCCCCCTTGTCCTGTCACTTCATAGCCTGGTGAAACGTCCCTCCCCAGCTTTCTTGTCGGCCCCTTTAGGTACTGGGAGCTGCTCTGAGGTCTCCCCGGAGCCTTCTCTGCTCCAGGCTGACCCACCCCAGCTCTCCCAGCCTGGCCTCACAGCAGAGGGGCTCCAGCCCTCTGAGCATCTTCGTGGCCTCCTCTGGGCTCGCCCCAACACTCTCCCATGCTCTCATCTCTATATTTCTAATCAGGAAGGAGCCAGTGGTGGGTGCTGCAAACAGAGTCAGCAAAGCTTTAACATCGATCAGGAGTACAGCAAAACATGACCCTCACCAGCAGCACTGGTCGTGACACGGAGCCACTGCCAGCCAAGCCATTTCACGGACAAAAAAAATCATCAGTATTTCAAAGCCATTCCCTATAGGATTCAAAATGGAATCAACTTCCATTTTTGCAATACCACCACAAAATTTGATGTGATATAATTATATTTACATTTTCAATATTCTCAATATTGAATTAAGAATTAATATTGAATTTCTGCCCCTTTCCAGAAGGAACAATATTGATTTTGCAAAACAAATAGTCAGGCTGGGGTCAAGGGGAAGTTCCACATATTAGCTGTGTAATGGTAACTTCTCCTAGGTGGGAGATCTGGAGAGCAGGTAACATGGAAAAAGGACAACAGTCTAATAAAAAAAGTAAAAGAAGAAAAAGAAGAGAAAATAGGGGAAAAGAAAGGAGGCGCACAGGTTTTAATTACATTGCACTCAACCACAGAAAGGAAAAAAAGGAATACAAGGAAAAAATCTCAAAATTCAACATTCTGAAATACTTGGACAAGAAAAAAGAGAGTGACTTTTAAAAATAATATTTTATTATGATTTTTTAAGAAGCCTTCCTATTTTGAAATAACCCACAGCAGCAAACTGAAAGGGAAAATGTCATCCACTTTTATCTTGATCATAATAGATGTCCCAGACGAACTGCCTTAAAGACAACACTACTCTTCCCACAGACTTCAAGGCATTTGGAATAAAGACCAAAGTGCTTGTGGAATCTACCATGACGGTCCTCTGTTGCTCCCCTCAGAAATGTTCAGAAGACACCAAAAATCTTTGTGCTATGAATTCAGACATGCAACAACCCACATCACATGTGCTGCAGAAAAACCTTTTTGCTGTCGCTTCCCACTGAAATGGAGGAGGTTGCTGTACTGGGTAACAGGCGGTGGCTGATGCCTCCTCTTCAACTGAATGCTGTAGTACCCAAAATGGTGGTTCACACGTCAGCCATGAAGCCAGCCTAGGTGATCTGCAAGGGGCTGGTGGGTGGCTAGCTTCCCAGTGTTAATTTTCTTTATCTATAATAGCTATGTTTGCCTCCGCAACGGAGGCATCTGGTAGGAATCTGGGCAGAGACTTTCCCTAGTCATTAAGTGTTCCTTTTAGGTATCACCCATACAATAAAGAATGCCACTGAAATCTCTCCGCAGAAGAGGAAGCATTTACTCAATACCCTGCAACATTTCTTATCATTATCCATACTGTGGATTTCAGCCGATTGACTACGGACTGGGTGAAGTGTGCGTGGGAGGCTGCACAAAACACCGTGCAAATTAGCATCCCAGCCTCACCACGTCCAGTAACAAATAAAGGTAGTAATTATTTTTAGTATTAATGGTAGTAATTACTACTCACCTTTGTTGCCAAGGACTTGAGCTTCCCCAGCAATGACTGCTTATTTGAATATACTATTTCTTCTTCATTATCTTCTCCTTCCATTATAGCACAGCTGTCAGCAGCTGGTAGCTCACACTCTTTTGAGTTCGCTGTCATCACTAATTTGGAATATTTATACTCCAGCCTGAAGATACAAAGCCAGACAGGCATAGATTTTTTTACAAATGTCCTGTATTCACGTTTTTTTGTATTTAGATTATCTGCAGTCCTTCCACGTAGCTACTTCTGAGGTACTTACTGGAAATTAGATACTTTTCAATCATTAAAAACACGTGACCAAAATAGTATTAACAATACATCGAGCTCCTGCTCTCCAGATTAGTCCTCTACCCTTATAAAAGAGCCACGTTTTCCCAAAAGACTACAAGGAAGTCGAGAGGATTTCCTGCAGGAAGAAGTGCAATCTGTGCTCTGGCTGGAGCAGCAGCAGGTCTGACTTCAGCCTGTACCAGAATCTGCATCACACTTCTGTCCAAGGAGGCTACGGGGGACAGGAGAGCATGTGGAGGAGGCAGCAAGAGCTGGGGAACACGATACTGAAGTCTGGATTTGGTGATTTGGTCTGGATGTGCTATGGGGTGATGAAATCCCGTGGAGGTAGAATTACGTTTTGAAAGTTTATGCCATGAGATCTGGGAAGCAGAGGACAATGGGGACGGGGAACAGTCAGTATGTTCAGTCTGAGAAACAGGGATCTTTTGGACGTGTGCCAGATGTGTCCTGCCAAAATAGACCTAAGCAATACAGGGTCAAGAACCTTATTTTAACCCAGTTGAAAGGGCCGCCTAATTAGATCGAAGAGATATCCTTTTGGTCTTCAGACCTGGAGGGAAACTGTGTTGCTTCAGGACCTAAAGTCAACTTTAAACTCTCAGCTAAAATGTTGGGAAATTATGCCATAACAAATTACTGTGGATTTCCTATACTTTCCTCACTAGCATTTTTGATAGCCGGTCAGCAGAAGAAACCTCAACTTGGTGGATAAACAGACTGATCCAACATGGTATTTCTCATCAACTTTGTCATAACGTCACATCCATGAAATGTATTTCTGTTCACTACACCAAGCTTTTAGCTTACTTTTACATGGAACAAAATTTGCAGTACTTACTTTTGGTTCTTCTTCCAAAAATAGCAGGTCAAGGCTATGAGCAGAACGGCTGTGAAAGCACCAACACCAGCTCCAACTTTTAGCCAAAAATCCACTGTTTCACAAGTGCTGGTCCTTTTTTCTGGCAAGGAAACCCCTTTAATGCAGTGCTTTGGCTCATTCCATACGTACAAGGTTTCCTTTCAAACAGAAAACAGAAAACACCAAAAAGTGAGCTGCTTGTAGGAAAAGAGAGAACTATTTAGAGTTGAGGAAAACAAGGTGTTTTGAGGTAGAAAGGTTAGATATTTTTTCAATGAAAGCAAATCAAAACATGTACTTCGGGTTTTCAGACTCCAGGCGGAGTCATGCTGTCTACTCATTTGTCTCCTTGACTGTCCCTGCAAGGTTCAGGGGTGGCAAAAAGATTTCCCCTTCCCTATTGTTCTTCACCCGGCACAATACAGGCTGATCAGCGATTGTGAACGTGTTGTGCCTGCATTGGAGCTTTTGATCAACAGGACAGTCCTCAGCCTGTGAAAACGACTTCCTAATATTTGACTAGAAAAGGCAGCAGCAAAAAACTTGCAAGCGAGGAAGGATGAATTTCTGAACTGAAATTCTGAATCCTTTCCTAGCCTACCCCTGATGTTTACGGTTATTAAAGGATTGAAGTCCTTTGGACACTCCGCCCTTCACAAATAACTTTCCTGCATGTATGAATCCATACAGGAACCATGCTGTCATGGGCACAAATATCCCTGAGTCTCAACACAGCATCTCACCAGTAAGACTTGCAGCCAGCCAGCTCACAGCCTGGACTGAGACATCCCAATTCCACCTGCACTTACGTATCAATTTGCACAAGGAATTTCAACAGAGTCCAAGTTATACCCAAATGAACCCATCTGACTTGGAGTCATGGGTCCTGTACCTGAAATCCTTTTTTGCAGGCTCCCTCAATCTCGTGGTAGTCTTGCTCTGTGCAGAGAGGGCAAGCTTCCGCACTTTCCCATACAAAGTAGAAAGTGCATCCATCGCAGGTGCCCGCGGGGCATAAGCTAGGAGGAGAGCAAAGCTTAGTTATCACTTACGAAACACTCCGGGGTTTGCTTCCTCACTCCACACTCTGCTGCTGAAGATTGGCAAAGGCGAGTACAACAAATGGGTAAACATCCACCTAGCCAGCAGATGGAACAATCCAGGGGAAGAATTTTTCCCAGTTAGTAAAATGCTTTCTCAAGTGAAAACAGACATTGGGCTGCCAGAGGTCTAAAATAACAGTTCAGTTCCTGGGAGTGAGCACTACCCGCACACCTACGAAGAAGAGAAGAGAAAGAAGCACACCCTGGAGACTAGCAGAACTGCTCCAGCACTTCGTCAGCACGAGCTAGGCCAGCATGCAACTCTGTCCCTCTTTTCCTGCGCTGGGGGACTGCTCCACATGAATGCTGCTATCTGGTTCCTGCTGTTGTTCTAAATGATGCCTGGGTGATTTCGTCCATATGGAATGGACTTGTCCTGTCATGGTTAGTTACTAGAAGGATGTTCACCAGTTAATGAAGAGATAACAGCTTCTCTTAGTCTAAGACAGACTAGTGGCCCTGCTTTGTATTCTGCCTGCAGAAGGAAGTTGTACTGGCAATGGCACAACATTCACACAGATTTTGTTACTGACAGTTACACCACGTCTAACAGCAGCAGTGGCCAAAAGTCCATGCGAGAAGCGAGGTCATGTAAATGTAAAATATATCCATACAGATTTTTTTTCTATATCATCCGGAAATCTGTTATCCTGATCCAAAGGACTGAAAAATCCACAGCCCTAAAAGCCCGTTCTGGTTTATCCTGATTTGAGTAACTGACAACTGTCCTTACTGGATTATGGAACATTTTTTTCGATGTACACAGCAAGAGCATTGACAGACCTTTCTCCTCAACTGCTTTCATCTTGTACTGTAACTTCAAGTAATACTAAACACTATGTCTGGAGGATCAAGGAGTTACATGCAGCATCACCTGACATATATATATGATACCTCACCATCTGAAAATAGCTGTCTGTCTGCTGAGCTAATCAAAGTGGGCTAGGAAGGAAGAAGTCAACAACAACTGAGATGAGGTATGTCCTGTCAGCTGTGTGCCATTTCTGCCCATGCTCACACTTGTAAAAGCGAGATAGGTTGCTCTTCCCTCACTACTGGTGAGTTACCACAGCTCACATTGTGTTCGACCTATAACACTGGAAGGACACCTGGAGGATTTCCACACGGCAGCTGGTAGGTAGTGGTTTGCCAGCCAGCATAATTTGCAGTGTGTCAGGTCCCTAAGAAACTGGGGTAAGCATCTTCAAAGGTGTTCAAACATCAATCACTTATCCACCACTTGTGAAGTAGAAGTCTCTCTGCCTTCATTCAGATGAGCATGGTTCACCCGTCCCAAGAGGGACAGGGATCACAGAGGATCCCACACTTCACACACTGCTAGCTTGTGGAAAGAGGACTTAACTTTTGGGAAGAGGACTTAACTTCTGGGAAGGAAGATGAGCAAGAGGGCTATCAGCACATTTATAGTAATGTCCAGATAAAACGGGCCTTTACAGCCGAAGAGGAGGGTTATAAGAGCAAAGGGAACTTCTGAAGAGTTACAGGGTATTGCTAAAGAGTAATAGAATTAATTCTTTCACTGCTTTTTCTCTGCAGCTTTTCTGGTGCAGGCATAAACAGGACTTTGGAACAAAGAAGCTTTTGGGAATTACCTGAATCAGAGTGAGGGAGGGGAAAAAGTCAGCCAAATTAAACACAACTGGCACAAGGGGTCCAGGGTACAAACTGAAGTGATGAGACGCATAAATAATACATATAAAACTTGAACTAGACAGTCAGGGCTCACGTAAGCATTGCAACAGCAGATTTCACAATTCCTAGGACAGGTTGCTCTTTTTCAAAAAAATCATTTTGTCCACAGCCACTGCTGCAGATCAAGGAAGAAAAACCACCTCTCAAAGCCCCAACTAGGCCGTTCTAATCAGGAGGCCAAAGATCAAAGTAAGGAACTGAAATGAAGGAGAAATGGAGACAAGAAAACATCACTACATTTTCTTTTGGCTTTAAGCTTGGAACAACCTGCCCGTGTTCTAATCTCTCTCACCACACAGCCTAAATACTACACAGCATTTGGTCTGCTGGGAGGCGATGGACACACATGCCCTTCACCTAGGAGAAATGAATGAGACCTCCTGGTTGGCTGAGGATGGGGACAGCACTTCTCGTTGCTGTTAAGTATACAATTACTAACAGGTTTTGTAAAATAACCTGAGGAGAAAAGGCTTTTTGGCACAGCTAGGATACAAATACTTAAATACCTGGGCACAGAAAGCTCTCCTTGGTCTGGTTTGCTGGGGTTGCATCTCATTGTCACAACAGTTGCACGGCCATTTTCACAGGAGGTTGTCACCGTTGAAGACCTAATGTCAAACAAGAGGAGAAATGCAATATGCTTCTACTACAGTAAATATATGTTGCTCTTTTGTAGGTCTCTGTCCATTTATGCAACTGCAATACTAAAGAAATACCCTTTACCACAGTGCTTTTGCCTTTGTCAGCTGGAAGAAAAAAAAAGAAGCAACAGAAGGTGGGTCGGTTTCACCACTTCATTTAAATCTCAAAGTGCTCCGAGATGCCACTCAGGGAACTGCCCCATTTTTTCTGGCTGGTTTGAATTCTGCTGGGTCAAGGAATAAATCTGCCCACAAAACAGAGCAGAACGACTGCAAAAGAGAATCGCGGGTGCTGTGGTTGGTGTATTACTCTGCTGGAGAGTGTATGATGGTTCTCTCCTCGCCTAGTAATCTGAGAACCGCACTGTCCTGAAGTAGCACAAGGCAAGGGGGATTAAAAAAGTGGGCCTTACTCCATCACAACAGACATTGTAAGCCAGGTTTGTAACATAGTCATAGTAGGGTCACTGGTGGTGGGGGGGGTCAGTTTGCAGAATCAGACACGTAATTTAGGTATTCACATATGCATAAAATGCTGATATCCAAAGTGCTATAGCCAATTAAGACCTATCACTAAAGCCGACACAATCTAGAGAGCCAATCAGTAGAACTAATACAGGTATGTGCCTTAAGATAAGCTGAATAGCCCCACAGGCGCCAGAATCCAAGCTTAGAAACACAGTTCACAGGAAGACACCAGCATGTAGACATCTTGAGGTCGTCTTTGAGCTACTTCTTACCCAAGCTGAGGTATTCTTTTTATGAAGGAAAGTGAAGAACGGGAAAAGCACACTAGTAACTGTGCAGGTTGGAACAATTATTTTTAACCTTGATTAGTTCGTTTTTGTAGCATCAAAGACAAACGCATGTGAAAGAAAATACGCCTGGGAGGTGGACATATCAAAGCCATGTATGAGAAATTATAGAAAGGATGGAAAGTGATGCTGGCAGTGGCACCTGGATGAAGCAAAGCTCTGGTATCACTCTCTACAGATCAAGTGTAATTTAGATTTGAGTAAACCATGTTTGCTGATTTCATAAGATGTTCCTCGACGTGCCAATCAATATCAGCCAGGTACTGATTAAAGTGATAAAGATTAAAGGTGTATTAAAGATTTCCCCTCACAGTTCTACTTTCTTTTAAACAAATGAAGACATTCGATGTACCTATAAACAGTATTTTTTACCTACTTGTAAAAGAAATGTACATCAGGTATTTTGCTTGGAGAGGGAGGAAACATATTTGTCTTGATGCTGATATTTTCCAGTGTTGTTTCAACAGTAGCTCCTAAAATTTGAGAAGGAAAAAAAAAAAAAAAAGAACAAGCTAAGAACGGATTCCTGAGGGGTTCACATACAGCATTTTCTTGGTCTGAAAGATATGGGTCTCACTTAATAGCATTCAGTGGCATTACCATACATTACACACTTTCTTCTAACTAAACTTTGCAGATTTTTATGTTCCTCACACAGTCTGATTTCCTCATATAGACATATCAAAACAAAAAAGAAATAATAAACCACCACCAGTGTAAATAAGTTTTATTCTTTTGTATGAATGTAAAGCAATCACAGGATATTACAGAATCATAAAATAATTTAGGTTGGGAAAGGATTGCTGAAGATATCTGATCCAACCAACTCCTCAAAGCATGTGCCTTGAATGTATAAACCTAACGCGTCATAACCATGTTACACTCTGAGCAATCTGCAGTACTGTGGGAGAAAAACTGAAAGATGCAAAAGATTCAGAAGGGTTATGGAGTTGTAGGCAAGCCTTGATGGCACATTTTGGAACAAATGATAGTCTGGTGTGTAGAACAACGCAGGTTACACAGGTCTACATGGATTTTGGAGAAAAGCTGAAAAAGAGGAAAATTCAAGTGACCAGAGTTTTCAGAGATCCTTCCAACCCCATGAACAAAAGAAGACAGAAAATATTGGTGCCACACTGCAACATTTCAGAAGAGGGAACTGTACAAATGGGTCAGGCCGCATCCTTCTAGTGAGGTGAAAAATTGCTAGAACAACAAGAAAAACAGGTAGTGGCCAGCAGCTGGTGGGGAGACAGGAAAGACTGAAGAAAAGTTTTCCACCTGTTCTTGCAACAGTTGCAGACAGCCCAGCTGAACTCTTAGGACTTTGACTTGACTGACTCAACTGGCATTACATTTGGGAGGATGATTCACACAGCTGGAAAATCCATGTCTGGTTATAACCCTTTTAGGTAAACATAGTAGATAACGAAGGTGACAGTTTGCATTCGACACGACTACCTGGTGTAGGACAAGTCAGAGCCTGGGATTGTGAAAGCACATGGATCAATGTGCTCATAACATAGCTCAGGAGGGCTTGGAGGTGAGGGACAGCTACAGAGCATCACATCAACAGGCAGGACAAAACGAGCTGTGCCGCAGCAATCATCAGGACGTCTGCAGAAAGATGTCAGGTCATTGTGGAGGGACCTCCGTTCCGATAGCATACGCTGATGTCAGCAAGGACCATTGTTTCCTCTCATCAAAGCAATTGCATGGATCACAGGGTAACTTCAATTGAGTTGCAACACAATGGACAGAGATTAGCTACTCACTAAACTGGAAGATAATAGCTTCTAGGGACCTTATTATACTCAACAGAAGTAATGAGAGAATACTCCCATACAATATGCAGTACTGTAGAGATGGCATCGCAAAGTGCAGTTTCACAAAAATAAGAACACTAGAAGCAAAATCAAGTGTGAAAAAATAAGTCATTCTTCAGAGGATATTAATTATATGGCTAAAAAGTCACAATGACTCTCTCAAGAATGACAATACATTTGACTATGAGCCCACCTTGGATCAGAACAGCAGTAAAAGAACAATTCAAATACAAACATTGGCACAAGCTTAATGGAGGGAGAAAAGAGAATCAAATAAAATCAAAAGTCATGAGTTACAGAAAAATTATAATGAATGCTAAAGAATTCAGGGAAAAGCCTGTGTTTCGCAGCACTAGAAAAAGTTTGGAGCTTTTTTAGAAATACTAGAAATAAAAGTACATTTTATGGATAGGAAGGGCAAACTTCAACCATTTTAAAATTTAACAATTGTGATAAAGAAAAGGCAGCAGAAGAGTTTGATATCTTTTCTCTGTATTAGGAAACAATCAGGACTATCTCCTTGTTTTTCCAAGACAATGACTGAACACCTCATTCCTTCGGTGGCACGAGAGGATACTGGCATTTATTTGGCATGCACACTTATAAACTAGAAAACCCATACCTCAGAGTGACCTTGAATAGAGCTTTTAGTGACACCGAAATGTCAAAAGACTGATGGAGAGGGGATATGGTGAACCAAATTACAATGTGGCTAACGTGACGAGGCAAAATAACAGGAATGGTAAGTGGAAGATGGGTCTCAGCTAATGGATGGATACATAATGAGTAACAGTTAACATAAAATCATGGAAGCATTTAGGTTGGAAAAGTCCTTCAAGATCATCATGTCCAACTGTTAATCCAGCACTGCCAAGTCCATCC
Organism: Ibycter americanus; assembly: GCA_035590275.1. Taxonomy (NCBI): domain Eukaryota; kingdom Metazoa; phylum Chordata; class Aves; order Falconiformes; family Falconidae; genus Ibycter; species Ibycter americanus. The sequence goes on along the minus strand of JAVJGI010000060.1, from coordinate 70,156,182 downwards.
CTAAGCGCCACATCTACACATCTTTTGAATACCTCCAGGGATGGTGACTCAACCCCTTCTCTGGGCAGCCTGTTCCAATGCCTGATTCCAACTGCCAAAATTTCAGTGAAGAAATTTTTCCTGATATTCAATCTGAACCTCCCCTGACACAACTCAAGGCCATGTCCTTTTGCCCTGTTGCTTGTTACTTGGGAGAAGAGACTGACCTCCCTTGCCTACAGCCTCCTGTCAGGTAGTTGTAGAGAGCGATGAAGGTATGGGGAACAGCTCTTGTTGAATAAATCTGATTCATTCCTTGAATGCTGATGAAGTTGATTGCTAAAGAAAATTATGTAAATTTATCAAGCATTCCACTAATTACCACATGAGATTCTAATTAAAAAGTTAGCAGTGTACTATCAAATAAGTGCACTCTAGATTAAAAATTATTTAACTAACTAATTATAAAATTAACTGGCCAAGGGAAATTGTCATCAAATGTGGCATGTCTCCAGGCTTCTGTAAGCATTGATATTGGAGTTCCAAAATGCAAAATCATCATTACGGATCTGCAAATAACAATACAATCACTGTTGGTAAAGTGTGTAGATGAGACAAAGATTAAAAGGAGCAGGAATAAAATACAGAGCAACTTGGTTCATTTGGTAAACTGGTCCCAATCAAATGAAACACATTTAGTGCAAACAAGTGCAGCAAGGGATGAAGGCCAGTCCTAAGGAAGACCTTACTTTGGAAACTGTAACTCTGAAAAAAGCTCTAGAGTGGACATCAGATCCAAGAAGCCATCACGAAATCCCAGAAGACTGGAGAAAGGCCTTGAGGATTCCATCCTTGCATGTAAATATAAATACGGAAGTGATTTTTATTTCCATTATAGTGAATTAAATACTGGAATACTATTCCATTCTGATGCAGATGCTTTAAGAAAATATAATCACAATTTACAGAGCCTGCAGAAAAAGCCTCAAAAATTATTCAGATGTTTGAGAGGAATACATGCTAGCAGGAGACTTAGAAGAACTTGTACTACTTAGTTTATCAGAAGAGCAGACTAGGGAGGGTGTGATGATTCCAGTACACAAAATATTTCTCCAAGGAGGAAAATGTGGATGTGAAATGGCGAAAGAATAACAAGAAGCAAGAACTGAAAACTGAAGCCAGGCAAATTCAAACAGGAAACAAGTCTGCTTTGAAACAAAATACAGGAACGGTGTCTGACCAGTGGAAAAAAATACCAACGACTGTGGCAAAGATTTTCTTTCTGGCAGTCTTAAAAGTCCAGGTTGAATGCTCTTCCAAAGACGTGCTTTTGTCAAACATGAGTTTCTGGGCTCAGAGCCAGGGAGAAAGTACAAACAGTGCCTGTAATGGATAGGTGAGTGGACTAAATGACTTCATTGTCTAATCTGGCCTCAGACTCTGGGAACTTGCAAGCCGCAGCAATGCAAGGCTTAATGATGTGCTCAGCCCCGTGCTGCCCTAAGCCTCCTCCTTCCTCACCTAATTATGTCCCAGCACCAGCTCCTTCTTCTGAAATTGCCCAAGTGGGGACTTGACACGGGCAGACACACTTGGACTAACATGACTACTACAGCGACTGGTCTTGCCCTGCATGAGGCAGCCAGGAAACACGAAAGCAAACCAGTGCTTTTCAATTACATTCTCCAGATTTTTGTGCTGAAATTCTATGCACCCTGGGACCCACCAGACCAAACATGGGGAAGAGTGAGTAATACAGGCATGGAAAACAAAGAATGGGGGCAGCCCTTACTCTTCTCCTCCCTCCGTCAGCTGAGCTGAAACAGCAGCAAAAAGCAACAGTATCTGTCCATATCTGCTCCACAGCTCAGGAACAAAGTGGGACCAAATCTTGGGCTGCCCCCTCACTCTTTCCCTAAGGCAATGCAGCACTGCTGAGCTGAGAAGGGTTTACTCTGCAGCCCTGAATACATGAGAGTACATCCAATCATGACAATAAGCAGAAGATAAACCATGTACCTAAGAACCTGTCAGCAAGGCTGTTGGACTGCAGAGCCAGGGCTGTTCGGAAACCCTTGCTGTCCGATGGGATGATGGTGGACTGACAGACAAAAGCTCCCACAAAATTGGAAAAATCTTCTGATTCTGCAACCATGTCCTTCAGAGTAATATCTGTGATATTGTCAGTGCAAATAGCCATCTTCTTCCCCTGTGGACAATCGGGAAAAAACGGGGAAGCTGTTGGTTGTTGGTAAGACATGAAAAAGTTTGGGAAAGGAGAGATTGCAACCTTCCTGACTGCAAACTGGATGAGTTTCATTACAGCACCTTAGAAACAACTTGATGATCCTATCATGAGACGGACAAATTGCAACAACAAACTGCGCCATTGTAAAGCTCCGATTAAAGCCCTGTACAGACTGAGAAACACGATGTCACCTCTGGTATGTGTCTTATCAGGAACCTGTGCTACGAAGCACTCTTCTCTGCTTATCTTGACAGCACAGTGTTTACTTGCAGAGCATAATAGAATGGCTTGCAAAGGAAAAACGTATTTCCCTTGCCTTTATATAATATACTGTAGAATACCTCTTTATTTGGGTTTAATCCAGATAAAATATTTTCAAAGCACAAATACATGAAATCCCTAAACAGATATATAGCCTTCAAGGCTGCATTAATGTCACGTGTCAAGACCAGTGCTAGAATCTCAGAGCAACAACAATGAAAGACAAATCACCAGACTCAGTTGTCCTGAAAAAATGTCAGGCACTCATGACCTAATCAGCGTATCTGTACCTGTGTGTATCTAGTTTCAGCAGCTCTAATCCAGGTAGTACTTACGCACACATTTAAACCTAAAAGTATGCAAAACACTGTAAAGAAGTGTGACTAATTTGCCTCAACTCATGCAAATCCTTTGGTAAGTGGGAAAGAGACTTCAGAACTTTACAGGGCTGAACATTAACATAAACTATATGCATCGGCTTTGGGACAATACACATCACTGGTACTGCTCCAAAACTTCAATTTATGTATGTGACAACATGCTCGGGTACAGTCCAAGCCCCAGGTAGAAAAATCTTGACTCTGGAGCAGAGGTTGTTTGCATGGACTGAGCACATTTTTCCACCACTTTAAAAGGCTGCCATCAAAGTCAGCAACAGGCACCTCAGCCACTGGCAGAGAGCAGGGTCACTGAGGGCTCTGCTGACAGCAACACCTCCAGCCAAGTCACAGGGGAAACATGGAAAGAAGTTGGCAACTGAAAGGCTCAGACTCTTGAGTTCCTTGGTGGCAGCACAAAAGGGCCAGGGTTGTGACCCAAGTGACTTGAAGGCACAAGAACTAAGAAAAGGTAGGGATGTGACAGGGGTTTTCTTCTGAGCATGACTTATGCTTAAAACACTGTCATCTCTGCTCTGGAAAATCACTTGGCTGCTCAAAAGTCCTTTTGCACTGCCGAGCAAGATCCAGAGGGAAGTATGTGCATTGTGCCGGTGACAGCACAGCTGTAGGGGAGTCCCTGTTCTGTCTCAGTGTGATCCCACAGAGCATCAACACGGGCAGCAAATCGGTTAGTCCCCCCCTACCCTCAGCACCAGCTGAGCTTACCTCATTGCCACACAGGCTGATGTTAAAGAAGTGGAAGAACTTGGTCCCTCGGGAGGTGAAGCTGGGTCCGCTCATCAACGAGCCCACCTGGCTGAGGTTGGTAAAATCGTAATTCAGGCTCTGGTTATCCTTGAGGTACGAAACCAGGCAGTCACTGAAGCAGGCAGAGTGGTCCTTCAGAGGAGAGGCATCCAATAAAGAGCAGTTATGGACCAGCAGCAAACCATTCACCCAGGAGTTAAAGCAAGCAGGTGCAGATCAGGCTGCTTTCCTGTTAAGGATGGAGGGGAATTTTCTCCTAGTCCCACAATTCACCTCTCCCTTGGGAGAATTCCCACTTCTGTTTCAGTCCCTTGCAATCACATATCAAGACTTTAATGTTCCTATGCCTGGCCTTTCTGCTCTCTGCTGCACTAGCCAAGAAAACGCAGTTTCTTGTTTTGTTTTGTTGCGGGTGCTTTTAGGATCCCAATGTCCCAGCTTAAAGCCCTGTAGACAGACCAGAACATGGCCTCAGTTGCACTTGCATCTTGCAAAGGAAACATGAGAAGCAGCTCAAGAAACAGGCACAGGGTATGAACCCAGCTGGAGACTGGCAGAATATGAACAAATTTGAGCAGTTCTTCAAGTCCCTGCGCAGCTCCTTGCCAAAGGATGCTGTGCATGACAGAAGTTTATCTAGGCTTAAGGGCAATTTCGTATGAAAGGAACTTGTTACAGGTTTCTAAAGGCACAGAAACATCAACCAGCAGAGGAAGTCCCTGAGTTTAAAACAGCAGGAGTCTGGGACAGTTTTAGGTGGAAGTAACATATATGCTTGCCTTGTGCTTACACTGTTCTCAGTGCAGCTTCTAGAAATGAACCTTTTCTTAAGCTGGTGGGGTCAATTTTATCTTCTTACTGCATATTTACAAACATAAATTAGACAAGGGACATATTTGGAAGAGTGGGATCATTGATTATAATTATACTCCACTGCTCACAAGGCACACACCTGTAGGAAAGCACTATAACTGGCCCTTTGAGTACTTATATCCCAATAAACCATTGTCTTCCCATTGCTCAGAGGCACTTGGTTTCTGTACCTTGGTGCTCTTGCTGCCAGGCCCACATGGGATGCAGGCCTCCCTGCCGTAGACCTGGTGGATGGACAGGAAGGTGTTGGCTGGACACTCCTTGCACTGGCTGGTCTCCTTCTCAATGTAGTGTCCTGCTGGGCAGGGCACGCAGGATGAGCCAGACTGCTCAGAGCCCAGCGCACAGGCCCGGCAAGAAGAGGCAACTCCATCCACTGCGTTGGTCACTGTGATGGAGTAGATCTTGGCCATGTCATTGATGAACTGTCTGCTCTGGAACGAGAGCCAAGGAAAGCACCCTGGCATCATCACGTCATTGCATCTGGACCCTAATCAGAGCTCTCTGCACCAGTGCACCGATTCAAGCATTGACTTACGCATGCATCTATCTTTCAACATGGATGATTTATCCACAGCTGCCTCCCAAGGGCTGCTATATGGTCACAGCCTTTCGCCCCTTACAAGAAGCCGGTGAGCTTCAATGGAGGGCAAGAGAAGAGTTCTGGCAGTGAGTATCCAAGGAAAGCTGTGCTGTAAAGCCCTGTACATAAAGTACTTACATCTTGGCCCTCGTTTATTCTCTGAAAGGCCCAGGTGAACGTGAAAGAAGCGTTTTTGGAGATGATGTGAGTGTAGGATTGTTTCTCTTTACTTCTTTCCCATGATTCCACCACATTGGTATTTTTTCGATTAACATCCTATAAAATGGACGTACAATTTAAAAAAAAAAAAACACCAGAAAGTGTGGTCATACTGTGCTAAACACCAGTGTTTTATAATACAGAGATTAATATATATATTGGACTTCATAATTGCATTTAACATTTAATAAAGCAGAGCACAGCAAACACATTTATTCTGTTTTCCACCATGGGCAATTTTTTAATTGAGAATGCTGTCTATTCCAAAAGATGCTCTAGTTTACACAACAGTTAAGTTCAAAGTTCTTTGGTAAGTTATAAACATTATGACAACAGATTCAGCACAGTGGTTCTTTCAGATTTGAAATGTACATTGTAAAGCATGTGGGTACCAGAGCACAGAAAGGGGAAGGCCAAAATTCAAAGAAAAAATGTAGTTTCTGCCATCTTCAGATACCCACTTCATTGGTGTCTCTAGTGAAGCAGAACTGAGGCCCATAAGATAGCATCAAAGTTTACACAAGAAAAACCCATTCAATCTATGTTCATGTTTCTTATTCTCCATCAGCTGTCAACGTCCCAGTGAAAAGATCCTTTTCCTATAAACCAGATCCCTTTAAATTACTACTAAAGGCAGATTCCTTTAAATTAACACATACTTTCCACTTAATTCTCTTTAAATTAAGAGCAGATTCCTTTAAAGTACCACTAAATACAAAAAAGGACCAGAGGACCAGCCTCCCTTTGCAACGGAAGGGGCGACGGAGCCGCCGCAGATCCTCAGCTGATGGACTTTCAGTAAGCAGACAAGTAAAGTAAAAAACATGGCACTTTGCTTTTGCAGAGAAACGTCTGTCTGCTCGCCTACTGATCCCTCAGGTCACTGACAGGATCAAGCGTACATCTCCAAATTTTCATTTTCCCATCCCTCCGTCCCACATGTTGAGTTGTTACTCTATTAAAATTTCTGCAGGCTAACTCGACTGCATGAGAGACACCGAGAATTTTATCAGTCAGTTTAACAGGGGAAAATTTGGCTCTTTGGTGTCCAATGATTTCTTTTACAATAAACAGATAACCAGGAATGGTTCACAACTCACACGGTGGAGGAATTTTGCTGGGTCATTCATTAAACCCTTCCTGCAAGTGCACCGCAGATATTAAAAACTAATGTCATACTTAATCTTAACCAGAGTAAACCAAGTGCAACTAATCACGCCTATGTAGAGGTATTAAAGTGACATGTGGAAGACCAGGCTCAGTCCTCAGTCATGGAAAGAGAGGTCTCACTTACCGCCATAAAGTACAGCACACAATCTGCTGAACAGATGGTCTCAAAAATAAAAGTAATCCGTCCTAGTTCCGACCCAGTTGCTCCTGTCACTGATGTCGGAGGTCTGTTTAACAGAGAAAGAACAAAACATTTACAAGGTGCTCTCCAGACAGGCAGCAGTCAATCCTTCAAATTGCTTTCGGACAGCGAGGAAACCGTCAAAGTCCTGTCACATAAAACCTGCCCTTGCAGAACTGCGGAGGCCAGGTTTGCACAGCAGCTCTGCGCTGGGCATCAGGTGCAGCAGGGTTATCTTTTAGATGTCTGGTTTCTTTATGGTACAGTTCCCTCCTCATGAACAGCACTCACATTTGACCATAGTGGCAGGGAATCTTCTCGCTTAAATGCATTACATGCTTTGAGTGATTTACACTGATTTAATTGTATCTACCCTCCGTTGGTGGGACATGCTTTCAGGAGTACCAGAAGTATTCAGGGTGCTCTCCTGTGAAGTAGTAAACAGTAAACTGGGACACACCAAGCTTTTCCATGGGTACGTTTCTCACTTCTCTTTTATTTTAATTGCTGTTTGCCCATATCGTAAAATAAAAATCAGCATTTGCTCGTTGGGTGTAAGAAGTCACAACCCTGCTCAGCTGAGATACAGCAAAGGCAGGGTGAGGTTCATTTTGCCGTACCTTACCTGCCTTGATGTTTGGCACCCAGTCTGAGCTAGGACTGTAAGAGGCTGTGACAAAGAGACACAAGCACCTCAAGCAGCTATTTCATGCTGAGGGTGCAGGAGAGGCAGGATGGCCTGTTCTCCCGCATGCCTGCATCCCTCCGCTGGCTCTAGGGGAAGCACACATCATGTGGCTGCCCAGAGTCACAGCACACAGCGACTTGGGGTTCTGTAAAGCACCTTCAGGGCAGGCACCAGGATCCACCCCGTGGCAGGTTTAGCTGGGTACTTTGGGATAATTTAGAAACAGAGGGATTGGAACATCATTTCTCAGCTTCCAGCCAGCCAGCCGGCTGGCACCTCAGACTGAAGCAAGCACTGCTAAAAACCGAGGTCTTACAGAATCGTCTGCTGCAATGGGCTGGCTGGGGACACAGGGATAAAATCCAAGTTTCCTCTTCTCTCTCATTCAAGACATCATTGCATTTCAGAAAGGAAAACTTGGTTCATTCCAGGGTAATGTGAAATAGGTGTAAGAGAGAGAGATAAATGAGAAGTAGTTGGGGGAAAAAATCATTTTCCTTACTTAAATCCTGGGATGTGCAGGTTCAAAATAAGATAGTCATTGTCAGAGCCTCCAGCCCCACTCTGGATGTGATCACCAGCCACCTCCCAACCTTCACAGGAGAAAGAAAGAAAAAAAATATTCAAGAAATTGGTGGTTTCTGGGTCATAAGGCAACAAAATTTCTGTTAACATACTTTATTAAGCAATTCAGTACTATAGTCCATTTTAAAGATGCCTGGTGTAAACTACGGAGCAATATAATAACCCCTTTGAATGAAAAATTTTAGTAATTGTACAAAACTGCTGATTTTATAGGCAAATGTCACCTTGAAATCAGCAAAGTGATTGAAATTCCCTGACCTGTGCTGTGCAGCTCAAGGGGGATGATCCATCTGATCTCTTCCAGCCTTAAACCAGGTGAATCAACGAATCTATGCGTTAAACATTAAGCATATACTTCCATGTCTCTCTAAACAACACACATAATTCAAAGCTTGAGTTACATCGGCATGACAGGATGGATCAGATTGAGGAAAATCGTTCAGAGCAGGCTGGAGGTGGGAGAAGTGCCGAAGAGGATCATTTTCACCAGTGAGCTGTGACTGCTCTCTGCTGCAATCTTAGCACATGTGCAGAGAGAAAGCTCTGAGTGCTAAAGGAACAAAATCACAGATTTTAATTAAGTTTTCCAAGAGAATTATACGTGATCTCGATGGGCATAGTTATAACAAAACATGAAAGGAGATAAACTCAAGAGAAGTCAAACGTTTTTTTTCAATGGGGTTATTCAGATGCATCAAAGTCTACAGTATTATAGGGCTTTGGCTGAGGGGACTTCAGATAGGCTGCGGCTCCTGCCTTCTTCTGGTATGCAGGAGATTTTTTTAATTTTTTCTTTATGATATTGTGACATTGCTTCCTACAAGAAATTTCAAGCCTAGTGCAATTAAAGAAAAGGGGAGAAACTGTGTTGTGACTCCAGCAGCAAAGAGCATACTCATTTCGAAGGGCGCTCCATAGCAACAGTGATCAGCGCAGGAGAAAGACAGGCACGTAACAACACAGGGAATTTGGCTCACCGTTCATCCCATCGCACTTTGAGTTCCCGACATTAAAGCAAGACGTCTTCATGTTGCCTGGCAGGATGTTCCACCACTTGTACTCAAACCCAAGAGCTGGCTCAGTCCCAGCAGGGCAGGCTTTGCACTCTACAGGGTGAGAGGGCAGGAAAAGGAAATCCCACGGCCAAAGCACATCTCAAACAGTGTTTTAAAGAACTTAGATATTACTTTTTCACTCTCTGGTGCAAGTAATAAGCAAAGAAAATTATTTATGTCTTTATAATTAAACAGTCAAAGACTTATGAGGACCAGAACAGTGGAAATGAGACCAGCATTTTATAAATTACAGATCATAACCTCGTGGTAAGTAATCTGCAACCGATCCCCCAAGCCACACTTCCTCTTTAATGGCTTCAGCTGAAGGTTTGATCATGCTGGTAAACACGAGTTCCCACAAAATGCTGTAGGTGACCTCTGGGCCAATACATCCCAGAATCAACAACCCAGAGTTTAGGCTAGACAGTGTAGGTAGGGTACTCTTCTGACAGTGTGTAAAATGAGATATTCAAAGGGAAGAACTTGGCATGGACAGGAGAAGAGGTGAGGAGGAATTACTGACTGTAAAAGTTATGATTCCCTTCTCAGAATCCCTTAAAATAACCCTCAGGATGTTTATATCAGCCAAGAAGTGCATCCAGAACACAGCAGGTCAACTTAGAGCAGCAGTCCCTGATAAGAAAGGGCTTCAGAGAGAAAACAGATCTCCAGCTCCCTCTCTCTGACATTATTTAGTAGATATTTTATGCAAAATGAACTCTGGCTTATGATGATGTGTCATTAAACTAAGTCAAATGCAAGCAGATGACGGCTTTTGGGGACATAATCAATTTTTTTGTGGACTCCTACCCTGTGTCCCATCTGAAAATGTGCCTGGTGGGCAAGGAGTACAGGAAGACGAGGCATTGTTGTAAAAGCCAGGATTGCAGGGTGGACAATCCTTCCTCTCTCCAGAAGGCGGTAGGGTCAATGCATCAGGGAGATCCTCTCTGCAGATCTTGGGTTCAATCCATTTGTACATGATCTGAGTCTGGAAGAAGAAGACAATGAGCTCACAAGGCGTGTTACAAAGCTTTAGGACTAGATGCACCACTCAAGGTCCCCCTTGCAAATGAAATTATGGTATTCCCAATGTTTTAGGCCAAAAACCAGACCTTGCACATCCAGGAAAATAAAGGGAAGGGTGGAGAAGGGAAACAGAAGTGATTGGGTTCACAGGCAATTCCAAGATACCAGACCTTAAGAGCAAAGCAAAAAAGTGAAGCTTAAAGCAATTACTACCGTTCCTTCCTATTTATCTAGTGAATTTCCCATGAAAATGTTTCTGAGGAATGTCAGATAAATCATTCTAACAACTGCATAAGCAATCTTCGCATTTTAACCATAGTAACCCAAAATGCAGCTCCTGCATGATAAAACCCTTTTATTGGGAAGGCGTCTGTCAGCACAGAACACTGCAAGCTTTACCTTTTTTCTCCATACCAGCCTGTTCTTTGAAGAATCCTCAATTTCTCTCCAGCCACTTTCACCTACTGAGCAAATGCCAAAACCACACAGGAGCCCTCCCAACCCCTCACCAGTCCCTCCACATCACATAAGGAGCAGTTTATGAACACTAACATGAGTCAGTTCTTGGAGCTACCACATACAATGGTATCACCTCTCCATCATCACCTCTCTTTGAGGAGACAAGTTTCCTGTCTTCAGGAAAAGACTTAGGTGAGATGCATCACCTGTGAAGTCAGGTTTTCAGATATCATCTCACTTTAGGTCTGTCACTGAAAGGGTTTAACATCTCAAGATGAAAATTAGCTGAGTTGTGGACTTGAGAAACCCAACCATCAAGACTTTAACCTGGCCACAGCTCCCACTCCGGGTACTTCCACCCCTTGGTCCCAGCAGTGCAATCAGGGATCCTTGAGGCCAGAAGCGCAGGCACAGAGCTTGGCAGGGGAGATTCCACCTTATGAATTTGATCCAGGGCCCTGAGCACATGCCCCTGCCATCCTGGGTGTTGGGCTGCTCGAGCTCAAGGTTAGCCCTGTGGCAGCGCAGAGGTCTTCAAGAAGTATTGATCAGCTTTGAAACTGTTTGAAAAAAGGCTGGAAAAAGCCTCAGTGCAGGCTCAGGTCCCAGCTCCTGGGAGCTGCTGCTAAGCTGAGGCTCTCGCCCTTTGTCCCTGCCTGCGCTGTGTTGCAGCCATGGGTCATGTATGCTGGTTGACCCATGTCCTGACTGACCCATGGACTTGATGTCCCAGCTTGACATTGGTCATGCCTCATCACCATGGACTTGTCTGGCAACCTTGGCTGCATCTGGCCACTGGTGCTGGGTCTGCTTTGCTCGCTTTGCTCAGGTCCTGTGGGACTGCTCCTGCTGTCAGAGTGGCATCTGCCCCTTATGGATCAGCCTGCCCTTGCTGTTCTTCAGTACTTAGAGGATTTTCTGCAGTATTGCTCCAGAAATGCTTCAGCAGCATCAGGGTGCACCGCATTTGAAATGAAAAGGCTCAGGAGCTGGCAAAGTAGCTGTGTGGTTGCCCACTGTACACACTAAAGCAACCCCACTGCATCTGCGCAGAGAGAAAAGGGTCAGAGTGTGCCCACAGCCACCCAGGTGAAGGTTTCTGAGGCTGAAGCAATCAGCCTGGGATTTTTAAAGCAGTAAATGGGTGAAAAGTCAATAGGAGTCAAATGTTTAAATCTCCTGACGCCCCTTCTACACATGGAATGGGGACAGCAGGAGGGACACAACAACCTAACATCCAGTGAAAAACCTGGCTGATTTTAGTAAGCCATGGATCAATAGACCTTTAGGCTGGTGCTTTGCAGACACTGTTCACCTGAAGATGGGCTGCAGAGTCAGGGCCTCTCACTGAGCTGCATCACCCGGAGAGATGGCTGGGGAGCATGGCAAACCTGGATCAGTTTCCAGAGGTGCAGGGCACTAAACAGTGAAAGCGGTGCTGAAAACACAGCTGGTATCTCTGCATCCACGACACATGTTGTTGTTGCAACTGGAAGATGAAGGGTGTCTGCAGAAAGATCTACTTTGTATTCTGATGAAGTCCATCAGTGAAGGGAAAGGCCATTGAGGCGCAGGAAGAGGAGCCTGTTCCATGCCAGGGAGCCTTGAATTGCAGGGAGCAGGGACAGGGTAACCTGCAGGAGGCTGCAATTAAAGCAGTACCTGGGGGTGTAGTAGTGAACACTGCTGCTAATTGCTGGAGTCGTTACAGGCAGTTAATGGAGCAAGGATCTGTGAGTCAAGACCAGGTTGTAGAGGCTGCCAGCTCTGAGGCTAAACTCATTGGTGCTTCATTATTAAAGCATATAAACTCTCAGCTACCAGGAAACTCCAAAATAGTCCAACCTGCCAGCAAATTTTAGGCCAGCAGCCTCACAGGTGCTATGGATTTTGACTGCTTGCCATCCCATCTGGATCTGAGAGATGAGAAAGGGAAGAAAAGGGACAAAACAGGCCTGACCACATGTTCATACCTCTGTGGGCTCCACACCCCAGTAATTAGGAGTTTCTTCTCCAAAGCCCACCAAAATCCCCGCTTGACTGCTTGGGACAAAGGGCAGGAGAGCTCCAAAGCCAGGCTGCTCCACCAGCAGGTCTTTCTATGAGAGACCCAGTGGATCTAAGATCTTCAGGTGAAACAATCTACTGAGAGTTCAGGTGTTTTGAGGCATCCCATGAGGCAAGCACATTATTATATTAGCAGCTAAGCTCTGCTGCTGCACATTAATACTCCCAGGCTATGTATATACCATTATTTCAACAGATCACAGGCTCTTCTTTGATGCTAAAACTAAGGGACATGACACACACCATATCTACGCAGCCGAACAGTCTTCCACCTGAAATAGATATGGTCATGTCCTCTGCTTCTGTGCCACAGTAGCACCTGAATCATGCCTGGGCGCTGCTGGGACAGGACGAGTCGTCACAAGCCAGAAGTATGCCAGGAAAGATGGCTAACAACTGAACAGTAGTTTATTCTGGGGTGGTACTTCACCTTGTGCTCCAATCCTGTTTTTTTAGGAGCATGGAAGTACCACCAGAGATCAAGTCAGACTAATCACAAGTGCAAGGAGCATTTCACAGTGACAGATTCCTTAAGGAGACCAATAACAGGCAGATTCTTACGGACGGATAAATGCTGGAGAGAAGGCAGCTAAAAGGACATGCCCCAAGCCTCAGAGAGATTCAAAGCTGGAAGCAAAATTGGGAAAGTGATTGGGAAAGAGACTCCTTGAAAACCTACCTTGTTTTCAAATCAAAAGAACACAGCTCAATGAGCTTAAAAACAGTGTCACGCCTTCTACTTACTTTCCCTTCCTTATCACATGGGGTATGGATCTGGAAAAAGTCTTTGTTTGTGCATGGAGGACGCTCCATACACGCACTGGATCCCTCATCTAAAAAGAAAGGGTGAGGAACAGGATGTTAAACTATCAAATGGTCCCTGGAAACAGCTGTAACGAGTTTAAAATCTGGAGATTAAAGTGAGTCAGCAGTAAAATGCAAAACAAGAATGAAAAAGCAAACCCTTAACAGAGTCTACATGAACCTTCCCCTGAACTGAAGCAGGGGAACAGGGAGAATACCAGCTATGCTTGTACTACCACACTGAATTAATTTATTCAGTATCACCACAGTATCAAACCCTCACCCCACCCCTTCGCCTTCAAGCAGTAATTTGTGTAGTTTGCCAAGCATGGGAGTATGTTCTCACTTGATAAGGAGCAAAACCACCCTAACCCATTAGAAATTTTCTTACAACACTGGCCCAATTTCTGCTCCCCCCAGATATTTTTGCAAAATTTCCATTCCCATCATGAGCACCAGCACAGGTCCCCAGCCATCTGCCATAATCTGTGATATCAGGCGCTATGGTCAGTAACTGATTCTTCAAAAACTTTCTTATAAAAAATCTGCAAGGAAGAAAACTGAAGACATTTTGAGCACGAAGAATGGATTGCGCCCGTGATACATGATGATCGCCAGATAACCGCAGCTGGGAACGCAGAGGGCTTTGAGGACTAGGGTTTGCAACTAGTCACCACATCTTCCCATCACACAGGAAGTAGGGACAGGCCAGGAGAGTATTTGAGAAGGAGATTCCTCAAAACAGGACAAGTCTGAAGCCAGTGATGAAGCCAGTTCAGGTCATTGCCAACTGGTAACACCAGTTACCACGAGAGGGCACAGCCTGACTGTTACCAGGCTTCAGAAGAACTCTTCCCTTCGAGGTCATAAAGATCTCCATCCCTTCATGTTAGCATAGATGACCTGAGCCAAGATCGACTGTGGCCCATTACGCAAATATGTGCCCCCTGCAGCTTTTGGGAAGTCTCATCTTAATTTCCCCTTTGCATATCAACTACAGATTAAACTCCATTGTTGGATAAAACCATTCTCACATCTGCACATGGAAATAGCTTATGACCTTACATCTCCTGGTTTTGCTTAACCCATTTGATTTATATACCTGCATAATACATTTCTTCTTTACACTTGGTGCACTCTTTAGCTCCTTTCTCAGAATAAGTATTTCTTGGACACACCTGGCAGCCAGATGAACCTGGTTTGTCACTGAAGGTACCAGGCTTGCATGCAAAGCATTCAGATGTATATGCAACTCCTGTAAGAGAAATTACAGGTAAAGCACTGAAACAGAGAGGTATGCCCCATAACTGCTGCCTACCTGCTTATGGGGGAAAGTAAGCCAGCTGCATAACACAGCTTAAAAATCACAGACTTTCACCACCCACTTTAGACACTTTGGCTTTGCTGACTCATAATTTACGTCTTTAATCTTTGCTCCTCAGTGCAAGACTGACCCATGTAAGAACTTTATATGACATTCCACGTTTGATTACGCTTAGAACAGGACCAAGAGAGCAACCCCAGATTAATTAAATTATTTATATAGTAATTTAAGTGTCACTGTTGTGATATATATATTTATTTATTGCTGTTGAGATGCTTGCCAATAAGCATGGTCTTTCTAAGTACATTAAAGAAAACCTGTTTATTCCTTTCTCTCTCCCTTTAGCTGCTAAGCCAGTCTTTTCCAGTAGATGGCATCATTTACCAGCGAAATTATTTTTTCAGCCTTTCCCTGGCAAGTTTTGCTGTTCTCTTTCTACGCTTCAGAGGAGGAAACAAGGGACAAGCAGGCTAAAAAAAGCCACTTCGGTGCTGTAGGCACACCAGCAGAAACGGCACTTGGCAAGCGCTGTGAGGAAAGAGTGAGATAAGACCTGCAAGGCAAATATCACTTACCTTCAATCGTGATGTTTTTCACCAGAACTGGTTTTACTACTTTGGACCCCATGAGAATCCCTGTGGTTCTCCAGTATAATATGTTGCTACCTGATTTCAGAGTTACCTGCAACAACATGCATGACAGTTAGCAGACATCCCCTCACCAAGAAATTGTTTTATTTCTTACTTCCATTACCCAGATTTCTTGCGTCCTAGCAGCAATCCTGGCTTTTCCTAAGCTGCTTAAGTGAGGCAAAAAGTAATGGGCAGACAGCTAGGCAGATGCTGTGGAGACACCTCCAAGGAGTGCCAAAGTGTGCTTTACAAAAAAGCTTCTCAACACCCCAGTTTTATGGAAAAGTGCCAAGAGCTGTTTCTGACCTTACTGTAAACAGAACTGGGAAAAGCTGTTTCTGCCTTTATCCGGCTACCCCCACCACTCTTTTGCCTCTAGCTCTGTGTTCGAATACAGTCAATCAGTTTGTTTTTAAAGCCTTGGGATACAATTTTATAAAGAAACCCAACATGACCCAGAGTTCAAAAATCCGGGCTCACAAACCAGTTTTATTTATAGGTTTTAAAAATCAAGCTCTGCCTGTATCTAACACTACAGCATCGCCATCAGTAAGCCAGGCACAAACCAGGAGTGTCCCCAGCAGCAGTCCCATCCCTCCTGCTCATTTCTGACCCCAAACAGCAGATGAGATGCAGAAATCAGCCTGGTTTCCAACTGTCTTGACCTACTTGTCTTCACGGCATGGTTCAGCAAGCAGCTGCACAACCCCTGTGCTGGCACGGGAAGGGTGGTGGGGTGGTGGTCCCATGGCTGGGGTAAGGGGCAGGAGGAAGGCAGGACCACTTCCTTCAGCAGCAGTGTTGGTGCCTGCTGCCTTCAACTCACCTGTGTGACTGCAGTTTTCACTCCTCTCACTAAAAGCAGCAGGTTTTCCAAGACCTTGCCTGGCCTGCAAAACTGCACCATTACCTGCTAGCCCAGTACAAGATGCCTACTGCCCACACAGTGATACTGACCTGAAGGTGCTCTATTTGCACACAAGAAGAGGGATAAACTCTACCAGCGTAAGGGTGCAGGATAATGAGGTTTACAGCAGTGCTGGACAGGCATGGCAGGACCACAGTTTTTGTGCAGCCAGGACAGAGTCCAAAAATTCAGCAAAGTGGAAATACAGCATATTGTACCTCCCACTCCCCAAACAGCTAATAGCCAGGAGGGCAGAGCACAGCTGGGTTACCACAGGTAACATCAGAACTGGGACCATATTGAACCAAATATCATGTTGTGTGGTGCAGAGATACCCAACATCAGCTCTTGTGCAGCAGGACTAGCGTGCTGGAAGCAGAGGCTGCAGACACTGGAAAACCGGGCTCGGAGAAGCCACCAGGACAGGATTTGCAGTACAGACAAAAGCCTTGAAGGAGAGCCAGAACAGTCATCTCACCTACTCGTGTGTCTGCATTTCAGCCAGGCATTCAAGCAACCGTCATACTCAGTGGAGACACTTGCACACCTCAGATGATGAGCTCAGGTGGTGGCACCACCTCTCATATAGACACTGTCTACATCTCTTAGCTCACCCAAGTCGATGCCCTGGCCTTGGATCTACCTCTTAGCCCGTGCCACTCACCCATCCTCACCCAGCTCTCCTGCCTCCTGATGTGACTCGCGCCTGAGCTAACAGGCACTGCCAACCAGAGCTGGCTCAGGAATAGAGTTTCTCCTCCAGGAGGACAAGCCGACCATGGAAAACAGAGACCAGGTTGCTGTCTATGCCCATAAAAAGCCTTTTTCTTCTGGCATAATGTCACCTGTGCTGGGCCTTTGCTGATATGGCTCTGGGAATTACGGTATGATTGTATAGTGGAAGCCAGGCATCACCGTGAGCTAATGAGTTGGTCCACACACGGTCCGTGCACCACGCAAACCCAGCCAGCTGGGTCACAGGCCAGCCAAAGGGCTGCGGCTCCCAGCATGGAATTGGCAGTTCTGCAGGAGCCACCCCGGTGCTGCCAGCTTGCTTTTCAACTGGGTAAGTCACCACAGAGCACAAGCTGGGTGCAGTCCAGCCCTTCTGCCCGCACCCGAGAATAAAATGCCCATCCTGCCTGCCTCCACATACACACACAGCTCCCGCTGCCCTGCTCAGCAACTGGGAATAACGTGTTCTCACAAGCAAACAACTGTTGCAGAAGATTTCAATTACAATCGCGCAGAGTGACTGTGGCATGCAGGTTTGCATAAATCTATTTAACCTCATAAAGCACTTGATTCAAAGCCCAGGGAAATCAATATAAAGTTTTGCATCTATATCATTTGCTTGGGATCAGCCCTCAGTACCAGGAAAGCTGTGCTCCTTCAAATGCATTAACAGGATCTGGCCCTTGTTTGCTGTCTGCTCAGAGGAAATCACACATGTTTATAAATGGAAAAAAGCTTCACAAAGGAATTTTTTGTTCACTTACGGAATGAGAGCCCCATTCCCCATTGTCTGTGAGCTTCACCCATTTGTCTGCCGTGGACTCCATCTCTTTGCACTGGTCGTTTTGTATCTGTTAATAAAAACACAAGATCAGTGACCACAGCCAGATGCATCTCCCTATCAGCATAATGACTGCTGGCCAGGAATGATAAGGTTCAGCTTTGTTAGTCTTGTCTACATATTTAGGACATCAGCTGCCTTACTTGTGGCAAAAAAAACCCGCACCAACTTTCAAAACCCACTAGCAGCTTAACAGTGCCTCCAATGACCACCTCTGACACAGATGGAAAAAAGAGCAGGAGGAGAAGATCTCAGCCTTGTCCTCTCGCTATCTGGTCAGACTTGGATGCCAAGCATCTTGTCTTGGCTGCCTCCTCCTTCTCCTGAGCCCACCAAGGCCCAATTCTCTAAAACCCAGAGGCC
The DNA here is from genome assembly GCA_035590275.1 of Ibycter americanus. Taxonomy (NCBI): domain Eukaryota; kingdom Metazoa; phylum Chordata; class Aves; order Falconiformes; family Falconidae; genus Ibycter; species Ibycter americanus. The sequence continues at coordinate 70,138,031 of JAVJGI010000060.1, read as the reverse complement.
ATGGGCTTCTAAGTCAGATGGGAGGTAGGAGTGGACAGGCCAAAGCTAGACGACAAACTGCAGCCAGCATCTGCTATGTCTTTGGCTCCCTGCCACCTGACCTCAATAGGGATGACAGTAACGGTATCAAGGGAGAGGCCATGGAGAGTCTGCCCTGGCAGAAGTGTGAGGTTGATTGTCCCCTGCCCCAGTCCAGCGCAGCTCAGCAGCCTTTCCTTGCAGCAGGGTTTGGCCTCACAGTGGTCCACTTCTTTCTTCTCATAACTGTCTTCTCTGAAGAAAAAGTATCAAGTCCCTTTGAGGCACAAGCTCAATTACTCAGCTTTCATTCCAGCAGGGAGAAAGGGCAGTTCAACACTTTCAGAAGACCTAGGGTCAAGCAACCTCCTCAAAGTTGCTCTGCAACAAGTCTGATACAAATCGCATAACCCCATATCCTCTAAAGCATCTGAGCACTTAATTTCCACCTAGATCAACAGCACTGAGGAAAAAAGGTGAGAGAAGCACCTAAGTAGAAGGTAGATCCCTAATTATCTTGCACGATCTGATCTACAGCATCTTTGTGCTTTGGTTCCCACCTGCAAAAAGGAGATAAGAATATATAGTCTCTTCTCACAAGGTGTAAAAAGGGCTTCAATACGTAAAGAGCCTGGGACAGGCAGGCTGTGGAAGCAGTGGGTATCTAACAAGAAGCATCCACACTTGCTTCCCACGTTTGAGGACAACTCCTCGCTTACCCTCAGACCAGCAGTGTAGCCACTTGTGCCTGGAGAACCCAAAAACTTCACCATTTCCCAGTAACCTGCCACTGAAATGCCACTGTCCAGAGCTAAAGTGTCACTGCTAAATATATTTAAGCACAAAGACAAGCTGAAGGAAAAAAAACGGACTTTTAGAGGCATGTTAAATATGGCTTCCCTGAAATACTGAGGCTGACTAGGCATTATTCACATGGGCATTTCTATAAAGGACTGCACAACTCACTGCTTCTTGAGCAGGGATTGATAAATTCAAGGAGGTGAATGAATGGGATATGGATAAAAATAATAATCAAAATGACATTTTCAAAGGCAGTGCTCAGAGGAACAATATATTTTCCTCCCTTGCAGGAGCAGATCAGTCAGTCATTCAAGCAACTGGAACTAGGATTCATAACCCTGGTACACTCTTCTGACGGCAGAAAGCGTATTTGCTTTCTCCCCATGAAGAAGGCAGGATAGTCTAAAATAAAACTGAAGCAGCTAAATACTACTGCCTACAGTGACTGTTCTCAAAGTATGCAATAGCAAACTATTGCAGATGTTGCAGCAAGAGGATGACTCCAACAGGTTATTTTTGTCTTCCTTTCCCATCTCTGCTAAGGGTAAGGATACTTTGCACGTTTCTCCAAGCTTCAAGAAACATTAATCAACACCATTTAGGGCTTCTCACTCCTGTGAGCTGCCATGAGCAGTGTTTTTTGGATAAAAACCAGAGCTCACCAGACAGATACAGAGGCAGTAACAGAGGAGACTGAAAATTTCCAGTCATCTCCTGCTCTGAGTTGCCCTCCCATTACGTTTTTTTCTGTCCCAAATGGCAGGTACAACATGTCAAGGAAAGCTATGCAGGTGTCGGTGGAATGTTCCAAAGCATCTCAGTGATGTGAGGCATTTACACCACACTGCAGGGCCCGTTGCTGGGAGCACTCCAGCTCCCTGGACCCCAACCAGTCCATCCACGTGGGCAGAGGAGGGTTGCCTTTCCCATTCGGGTCACTGCTGATCAGATTGTTTGGGTACAGCGTGGTGCAACCCCAGCCAGGCTGCTCCCATTTCAGAACTAATGATCCCCACCCCCTCCATTTCGCAGTGCAGACGTGTCCTCAGAACCTAATTCCTACCGAAAGTCATCTGAATGTTTACTCCTAAGTCAGTCTGTCTGGAGAACTGTTACTGTTATTTCTGGTCTGTTTCTTTTAGGGATCACCCTTTTGATTCTTCGCCTGTTCTTCTTTTCATCTATTCATGCTATGAATTTTTATCTCATTCATGTTATGACCCAAATTGACCTAAAATTAAAGCTAGGGTTTCCACATATTAATGCCTTGGAGCATCTCAGGTTCCAGACGCCTACCTTGGAAGAAGTCTTTTTCAACGTCAAGCCCCTTCAAAGGCATCTCAAGTCAAACACCCCCAAACTGAAGCATCTACCACAAACAGCTGTCTTGTAAAAGGCTGCATTAACAGGGGCAGTCATGACCCCAGTGGAAAAATCCCAGTGCATGGTAGATAGGATCAGTTTAGCCTGAGTTTTGAAGCTGAAATAAATGCCAAAAGGCAGCATAAGTGACAGAAAGAGAAGAGGATGTTTTTTTTATCTTGTTCAGCAGTAACAAGCTACAGACATACAGGGAATGTAAAGGGAGGAAAAAGCTGTTTCTAATGGCCTTTATCGGGATGGAATTCTTCCAATATCAGGTTGCATTCACCATACAAAAGGCCTTACAAAAAATTCAAAGAAGATGTTGTTGTCAATATACTGGTATTCGAAGAAGACAGAACCGGATTTCTTCAGGTGCACAGCATAGATGAGAGAAACTGTACAATCATCCCTGTTCGACTCTATGTAATTCCCTCGAGGCGTCCAGGAAGAGCTGATGAACACAAACAAAAGAAGCCTCAGCTGAGATCACAGACACTGAGGAGACTTTTCTTACATTACCATACAAAACCACGTTACTAAATAAAGAACCCGGATTCCCACTATAGCTAACTGCAGTGAATTTATAACTTTATTACTGGATTCCCATTTATTTTTCATGCAAATATAATACTTTTCATTAAAACCATGCATGGTAAAGGTGCTAGAAATGTAGGACCCAGCCTACGCAGGAAAGGTTTGTTATCCATAGGTTCAATATACTTTCAGTTAGTAACAGCCTTCTATGACCACTATGGGTCTCTAAATAGGCAGCAAAAGTACCTTTTAGCCACATTTACCATACCATGACCCTGAAGCTTTCCAGATACAAATAAGAGCAGCTCCAGGCCAGTCTTAGACTCACTAGCTGCTGATGAGCCCGAGACTGTGATGGCAGCAAAGAGGTGGCTGCAAATCTGACTTCCCAACCCCTCCTGTTTGCCATGGATAAGGCTGGTTACCCTCCGTAGAGCTTATATCAGTCATTAAGCTGGTTTTGTGTTGCTGAGCTGTCTCAGGTTTGCCCATGGCTGCATAATACAAACGCAAACATAACTTCTTACTTGGTACAGCTGTCAGCTTTATTCTCAGTCGAGCCAACCGCTGTGTCCATGAAAGTCGCCACGTTGGAGAATCCTGCCGGCAGCTCATCCCACTCGTCAAACTTGATCCCGCTGCCCAGCGAGTAGGTCCCCTCCACGCATTTGCTGCACACCTGGTTCTTCATCTCCAGGTACTCGCCAGAGGCACAGGAGAAAGCTGGGGAGGCAATTGTTTCCAGCATATGAATGGAGAAATTAATCCCTATTGATTTCCATTAATTTTTTGCTGCTTAATTAATTTAGAATGAACTGCCACTAAAGGGAACCAAACAGGAATGCCCCAGTCCCAGGAATACAACAGCTGAACTAGCAACATGCACTGCAGAATCGAGATGTTCACCAGTGCCTGCTTTTTCACCAATGTGGCAGGACTGAAACTGAATCTCAGGTGACAGCTCCTGATTTGCAGCTTGTCTCCACTGGCAAAACAAGATTTCAGAAATGAAACCTCTACCCACAGACTGTGTCCAAAAGCAATTTGTGAAAATGAGGACTTGTAATACAGTTCTTCTTACCCTTGCTCACCCACCTGGAACTCAATTAAAATCACCAGCACTTGAGAGTCAGAGCAGACTCATCTGACCCACCGGGATGGTAGCTAAGAAGGGTGTACAGCAGCACACTACAAGTCTTGGCTGAGAGTTGCAGACCTAATCCAAGGGTCTTTCCACATTTCTCCCTACATGGGCTGTCTACAAAGCCTTGAACATCTTGCCTGATAGACCAGGTGGTCTTGGAAAAGATCACCAATGGGCCTGTGTCTAGCAAATGAGGATCTTTGACTGGGGTGATATTAAGCACACTGAGAAAATAAACACTGGTTGCCAGCACAGCAAAGGCAGCACTCAAAACATGTAAGTAGGGGACATATCATTAGGAGGTATGGTCACAAAGTGGTTTTTTTACTGACGTCTCAAAAATTATTTACTCCAAGTAACTTTATGGCCCTTGTTCCAGTCTGATCACATCTCTACCGGCTAAGGGAAGAATATTCCCATTATATAGGGGAAACCTGGACAGCAGCTGAAGTCCTGTATGCCCATGGAGCCCCGTGTCTGTGCTCATTTCAATGGCAGAGCATCCCACTTTCCCCCAGCCCCATGCTGCACCATGTCCTGAGACTGAACACTCCGGATGGAAAACAAATGAGTGCTTTCTGCAGTACATAGTATTTCCTACGTTGCTTGCAGATTTTTACTTAACTGCGCCAGTCTAGCCAAAGCAGGATTCAGTGCAACACACACAAGAAATGGTGGGGATTTTTTACTGTTTCACACATGCCACATTGTGCAGCGACAGATGTCTCATACACTCACTTTAAGAGACAGAAGTTGCCTAGTCTGAGAAACTGTAGAACGAGACCAGACTGCTAGCCAAAGTGGTGACACTGGCCCAAAACCACTGATGCCAGCTGAAGTCCCAGCATATGCAGTTTCATAGGTGTTCTGGTGTTTGTTTAACTGCAGAAAAACTTGATTGTAAGTACTTTGATAAAGTTATGGCTGCATGACACCTGAATCCAACAACAATTCTGGCTCCCATTTCTGTGCCAGCTCCCGTGGCATTTCTTTGTGTAATTGTCCTTGACAGGCAGCACTGGAATGCAGATAAAAGGTCCATTTTGATGGAAAGATCTGCCAAAGGGTCATTTTTCCCTCTTGGTCGTATCAGCATTCTCTGAATTTGAACCAGTGGACTTCAGGCCAACATATCTGTTTTTCTAACCCCATCGCTCACTGGTGATGTGTCACAGCACTAACAAGACTAGCAGGCTGCAACAAGGCTTTTACCTTCCCATACCAGCCCCCTCATGCCTCGGCACCAGCACCGGTCTCACACAAGGTTTCAATGGTTCGTCTATTGTCCGTGCTGTTTCTCTTTCTTCCTCAGGCAGTCCACCCTGCTTCTTGCCTCTGCTGCGTCCGGGTTCTTCCTCCTCCAGGCTCCTCTTCCAGTCAGCCTCTCCTCATCCGGGCCCCCTTCTGCTTCTCCTGGGGCCTCTCCTATATCCAGGGCTCCTCTTCATTCACTACCTCTCTCTTCACCCAGTGCTCCTCCTCTGCTGGGCTCCTCAGTGCTATTTAGCTACTTAGCAGGAACAAGCCAGAGCTGTACATTATCCACATCAGCCAACCCACCACCGCAGAAGCAAGCCCACAACTGTATATTATCAATGTTAATTAACCCTCTACAGTGATGGACTAAGAAGGAAAGTGGGCAGGAGCCTAAACAGGGACAGGTGATGGGGTGGGGATACACAAGGAAATCCTGCGGCAATGGATTTCTGTGAAAGACTGACAGACAGGTAAAAAATCCACTCTCAGTGGGGGCAAGGCGTTTTCCGCAGGCGGTGGCACATGATGCAGCAGTACAGCTAACATCCCACCTGACTGCCTTGCGACCCGAGCTCAAGCAGCTGGGCTCAGACACACAGCTTTCTTCAGAGACCCAAAGAAAAGTAGCCAGCACCTCGCTGTGCGTTGGCACTTAGACCACACCTCGTACAGCTTTTCACCTTAAATGTGTAGAGGTGTCCTGTCTCATTGCTTTAGCATTATTAATAAATCTTGCCCTATTTTTTTCTTTTCAATGGCGCAGAGAGAAGCCATCAGGAAAGGAAGTAAAAAAATGAGCTCTGTAATGACATATTCAAATCCTTCAACGGTTTCAACTTTTTTTTTTTTAAGAAAGTTAAATAGCAAGAAATGGAAAGTGCTGCTCAACCACATGTTCCAGATTTGTGAATTTCAAATAAGGAGTCAGTAACTGTGAGCAATTCACTGCCATAATGAAGATGCAGAAGGCAGTAGAGCCTCCTCTTCGATTGCAGTGAGGTTGCATGGAGATTATTGCTTTAGTTGAAATAATATCTTTTAACTCCTTGCAGCCTGAGCATTTTAGGGAAAAAAAAAAAGGGTATAAGTGATCAGGCAGGCTGCCACACAGGACACTGCCATCCATCACTCACCTTCCAGGAGATGACCCTTCCTCTTATTTAGGTGGGGAATTACCTTCTTTCCCTTTTCTAAGAATCATATTTCAAAGGCAGCACCATTTCCCATCAAAACACATACGACTGCAAGCAAACTAGCTCTGAGCATGCCAGCTGCTTGCCAGGTTCAATTTGGGGCTGAATGCGGCTAACAGCAACACGCACAACTTTCAACATTGGAACAGATGCATCATTTGGTCTCGTTCCAGGCAGTGAGGAGCAACTGGAGGGGGATGGGGAGAAAACACGGCACGTTATGAGCATGGAGATGGTCTCCTCTCCTAGTGTCCCACAACTTGCTCTTCCAGCAAGGGGGGACACCAAAAGCCAGGCCAAACCCTCTTTCATCTAAGCAGCATCAGTTCAGGAGCCCAGCCCAGCTGTGGGCGGGCAGGTTGTGGCCATACCCAGAGGACCCTGCAGAGCAGATGTCTGCCACGATGGGTCAGGAGGCGCTTGCTGGGGGACAGGGCACAGACAGATGATCCGTCCCAGGGCACTGGAGTTTCGCCTTGCTCGTGGCTGCTCCATCTCACTGAGACATAGCTGAGCACAGACCCAGCGCTGACCAGCAACCGCTTGACATGATTGCGGCACTGCTGTGTTTGTGAGGGTGACATGCAAGGTGCTGTCAGCAGCAAGGACAGCATCACCACGCAGGAGGTTAAGGTGCAATGTGAAGTTTCAGGAATCTAAATCATAAATTTTAGCTGTGTGCTCTGATTTGCCCTCCACTAAACCCTCCCAATTGCTTCGGACTCCAGGGGAAAAATTAAGTCTCCTGGCTGACAGAGGTAGCCTTTGCGAACACCATCTGCCCCCAGCCCCAGAGCCCATTTCTTTAAGCATTTGATACTTAATTTTCAGAGAAAACATTCCTGTTGAATATTTCTTATATGCCTACCCTGTTTCAGAAAACAGAACTAAGGCTGCTAAACCACGTAGGCAATTCTGAAAATCTTTTCCAGATTTGACACTAGTGAGCCTGTTTGGACATTGCTATTCCCTCTCCCTCTCTGACTGCAAACTTTCCTATTACACCTTTCAAATATCAGTTTGGGTGTCACACACCAAGTTACACAGGGCAATGCACGTTGTAAAGACTGCATTTGAACTTTTTTCTTTCTGTGAAAAAAATTGTGAAACACATTAAAAGATTTCATGACTTGCCTCATCATGGGCATTTTTAAAACTGGGAGAACATTTTCAGAGGCAGTTAGGAATAGGACAGCATACTGTGGTGCTAGATACATTGATGCCTTCAGTAGCTCCAGTGAAGCAATTATTGGTGATTTGCAGCTGTAGCTCTTTTAAAATGAATACAGAAAGAAAAAAAATATATGTTGTGGTTTGTACAGGCAACCAGTCTTGCTCAGAAAACATGCCATAAAGTACTGTTAGATAGGCACTGCCACAGGCAGCCACACGCATTCATACATGCATGCAATAAGGCTGATGCCAGATTCACTTCATAAAAAATTAAGAGCTACAGCACTAATACCCGCCAAAACCATTGTATAAGTCTTGTCAAACAGACCTAATTTCATTCTTTAAAAGGATTGCAAGTCACTTGATAAAGGTGACTGAGTGGATGTAATAGACTTAGGGGTTTCTAATACACTTAACTTAGTTTTGCATGTCATTCTGACGAAAAAGGTAGTACCATGCAGTACTGGTAAGGCACATCTTTCATAGATTAAGAACTGCCCGAGTAACAGATCTCAGACAGGGCTGTTGGTGGGAAACCATCACTGAGCAGGGAGGAAAGGGGCTGAAACGTACCCCAGAGAGTAGCAAGCCTGAGGGTTGGAGCAGACCCACCATTCACCAAGAGTTTCCACTGTTGAGATGTGCAAAAAGGCACAAGTGAGATCTGTCAATGTATTTAGACGGGTGGAGGTAGAGATGTATAGGATGAAACTCATTACGGGCAAGAAGATCATTCTAATACTGAATATCGTTGTGATTCTGCATTTTTAAGAGGTCAATGCAAAACAAAAGGACTTTAAATGCTTTTAAAAGTGGGGGTAATGTCTTGCAGTGAGAGTTTTGAAGTGTTTAGTCTACTTAGTTTATCAAAAGAAGATTGAAAGTCAACTTCATTAATATATAAGCATCTCCAGGGGGAAAAAACGCAAGATCCCACTGGACTTCTTAATCAAACAGGGAACTGCATAAAAAGAACTACCTCTGGAAGCTGAGCCCAGACAAATTCAGATTGGAAATAACACATTTTTCATAGGAAGACTGACTGATTGCTGGAACAATTTGTCACAGCATGTGATGGACCCTTGGTCTCTCAAGTGCTTCACACCATAACTGGACAACATATGGAAGAAAAGCTCATGCCAAAGACAAATTATCAGCATTGGCCTAACTGGATGCATTTAAATGGCCTGCAAGGTCAACCTGGCAAATCTAATCAACGCCCCCTCCTCTTAAACCCTGTGAGTTGAGAGTGATGGTATCTTACCTCCCTCCTGGGACTCACCATGGATGTAGGGCATCCTGAAGCAGGAGCCCTGCCCGCTGTGTAACCACTTCCAAGGAGTTCTTGCAGTAGATCTCTTTGCAGACCTGATAGCACTTTACAGTCATTTTGCAGACATGGAAATGGCTTGCCAGAGGACAAAGCAGACCACAAACAAGGTTGCCTCGTTTGCCCTTTGACTGCAAGGGTCCAGGGTCACATTTTGCCTTTTAGTACAACTGTGGCCTTCCCAGTGAATTTGATGAACAAGGACCAGTGTTAGTTGGCACACTCCTCTTCTAGTAACTGACCCTAACAATCTCACATTGCTTAACTTTCTGATGCTGGGGGTCAGGACAGGCTTATCACATACACTGCTGGACTAACAAAGTAGATGATCACAAGTGTATGACTACTCAACTCCTGAGGTCTGAAACCCTCCTCTGGAGAGTTTTCTCATGTTGAACATCTTCCAGATACTGCTGTGCTGTGAGAGGGATCAGAATAATTGTGATTTCACCAGAAGATTAATAAAAGCTGCCTCAATGCCCTGCATCCTCCAGCACTAAACCTGTAGTATGTTCAGCTGCTTCCTCCTTTACGCAGCCCTGGCCACTCAGTCTTACAGCTTCTCTAAGCTAGCTTCCCACCCCACGCCACTCAGACCCACTGCTTCCACCTCTACCACTCTTTTCAGCAGACATTTTTCTCCAGGTGTTTCTTACTTACAATACCTGAAACTATTTCAGCTCTTCTGTTTATTCTGTTGCCACTGAGCACATGCACTTTCATGTGTATCCTTCTGCGTCCTCCTGGCTTTCAATACATTACAATTTTAAAAAAGACACAGGACTGGATTTTGCCAGATTATAACAACATTAGAAGGGGGTAGCTATGGATCAATTCTACCCAAAACAGTGAAAATACACAGGAAAAATGGTTTCAAACACAGGCTTTCCATCTCTCCCCCCTCCACTCCTATGTTGTTCATCCAAAACCCAGCTGCCTGAGATTCAGGTGAGATGCTGCCACCTCCTGCAGGCAGAGTCTGGGCTGACTGTGGCTCAGAAAGGAAATATGAGGTTGGCAGTATCACACTGTTGTCCCTCTGAACAGCTGCTGGGTTCAGCAGACACATGCCACTAACCTGGAGGGGAAGATGTGGCCAAGGACAAGCACATAGAAGCATCTGTTCAGTGATACCCTGGGACATCAGGGTCTGCACAACATGGAACCAAGGACCAACCAAAATACAGGATGAAGAGGAAAAAAAAGAAAGCCAAAGGACAAGAGGAAATCATAGCTTCATTATTAATGTTTCCTATAATCTCAGCCAGCTTCAGAATGTCTTCTGTGAATAATTTATACAAGGCTTCTCCAATAGACTGTGAATAATTGATGTTCATTTTCTTCAGTCATTATATCCCAACGTGTTACCAGGAACCAGACTGAATCTTAATTATAAGAAAAAAAGTCTGTCAAGGCTGTTTAGGCTCGAAATGTGATCACACTGAAAGCTGATGTAACTTGGGGAAGAGTACCCTCCAAGGAAGAGACCCTTCCTTTTCTTAAGAGTAAGTAATTTTCTCTTTTACCCAAGAAATTACAAAACAGAGCAATGCTTTTTCCAGTTCACCTCTTTGACAGGAACAGTACCATTTTCCCCAGCTGGCCTGGCACATAGAACAGTTTTATTATCACTTCATCATTTGGACACTGAAAGTTGTGGTTTTGGAAAGGAAGTACTCAACAAATTCATGGAAGCATGGCATAGAGTGGAGGAAGGCAGTCATCACCAAAAGGTTATCAACCACATTTGCTGCAAGGGTTGCAACAACCACCCTAGTGGCTCAGCACTGGAAATGGCAGGCCACATACCTTGGGGTGAGTGAGTAGCTTTCCAGGCCCCGCTGACTCCATCAGGCTTATTTTGGTTGCTCACCAACCAAAGTGATGGTGCAAATGCCTTCTAGTGCCATTTGCAATGTCCCCTGCGCACGTGCACACACACACACAGAGTGCTTGCCTCTCATCCCTCTACCAAGCCATAGCAAATCTCAAGGTCTTGCCAGCTGCTTTCATGTTGAAAGAGAAATCGGTGACCCAGAGGAAGCTGTGTTTAACTTATTTAATTACACCATGTGCATAAATAGGGTGAAGAAATCACCAAAACACACTAAGGCAAACCTTTCTTTTGGAAGTCTCAATACATACATCAACATGTAGCTCCCGGTAACTCTTCTACAGGAACTGTAGGGTTCAGTGCAAATGCTCATGCTCTTTTACTGACTCACCTAAAAGAATCTGTGCTTCAAAAAGCCAGCCATGGGACTTTTCCTGCAAGGACAGTGTATTGCTCATGGACAGAGGGAAAAATTACTTGTAAAACTGGGGTATCTCTCAGGGTAACAATACACATTATAAAAACATCCAGTTGGAAACATGCCGTGGCAAGATGTAGCCTTGAGCCTCCGTCAAAGTGAGAAGCCTAGTGCCATCAACAGCACTCACCTACCTGACTTGGGTTAGGAACACACGTTAGCAGGGATGCTCTAGCAGGAACTGGAGTAAACATTTGCTTGAGTGTTTTGCTAAATCACAGCCTTTTGGTAGTGACTCTCAAAGTGTGCCATGCACACCACTGCTGCCTGAACACCTTTGCTATGTGACAGCCTTGCATTAATTCCTCAGCTTCACAGTGTTCCTCAGAGCAGCCACTGCTGCTGTGTGCTAGTCCCCTCCCCAGTGTGCTCTAGTGGGTAAGCCTTTCCTTTTCCTTTCAGAAAAGCCATTAAAACTTTCCTAGGGATTTGAAAGAGACTCAGGTACAGTTGAGCTGCCCAGTCCTGCAGGCCATATGCACAAAAGCACACCTGTAAAGATCGTGACTTTGAAATCTACTTCTTGCACATCTTGCTGCTCATGTCAGCAGTCGCTCCAGAGACAGAGTTATATTGTGGTTTTCTCTGTCAGACATCCTTATTCGCTAGGTAATACACGACAGACCAAGGGCCAAATCTAAAGTATATCAAGAAATTCTGAGATTCCCTGGATTTCATGCCTGTTTTTTGGGTGCTTACATTTGAGAAAGCAACCTTCCATATGTGATTCTTATACATTGACAGGCAGCTTCATGGGAGCCCTATGACTGTTCAAAAGGGAGGGGAGAAGGTAAGGTGTCAGTCAAAATGAAGGAGGAGACCAGCATATACCATTTAAGTGAGCAGTCTCAAGGATGGAGGAACAAAAGGGGACATCTTCTGAACACATTTTTTTAAGACTCTCTCAAAATAGTACTTTCCTACAGCCCAGGATACCCAACAGCATCTGTCACCTTATGTAAGTATATCTATGTGCGTATGTCAGATCTAAATGACGCAGTTAAACACCAGCAGCCATTAATAGCTTGACCTCATTGTTTCTTCCAAGGTAGATACCCAAAGAAGCAGTGTCTGGATGACATTGAAAATGAAAAAAATACTAGTACATCAAGGTTGATGAAGACAAGATCCAGTGCTTTCAAGCCACGAGAAAAAATGGCAATGTCCTCAGGACTACGCTGATGCCACCACATTACCTCAGTTGAAACAAAGAAATCCCAGTCATTGCAAAGCCCACTAACGAGACCAGAAAATAACCCTCAGTGAATGTCAAGTAAAAAAAGGGAAAAAACTCTGATGATTTGTTAGGATTCACGTTTCCTTCAAGAGGCCGCAACTTGGACTTATTTAAGCCCTATGAAAAGCAGTTTACCATGCATTCACATATGAAGACAAAGACGCTGTGGTGACAACATTTTTTGATTACATAACAAACCATTTTGAAATAACATAAATAAATGTGGCTGTGTAATAAAAAGCACCGTTCTCACAGGAGAATTTGTATGTACATTCGCAACCACATGTGCAATAAATACTAAAGAAACTATTAAAACTTATTGCTCTTTTCAAGTCTTCACCAGCCAAATTTCAAAATTCTAAGTAAAACTCCAGAAGAACCAATCTTTTTACCACAAGGACTGCACAGAATCTGCCTGAGTACAAATCTAGCTGACAATGAACAGATGTAAACTTTATGTCACCAGGCAGTAACACAAGCACACAGGTCTTGCCAGATGTGTAACATTCATTTTATATTATCCATCTGCACAGATATGTACGTGCATACACCATACGTTACAAAATTTGCAGGTGCCCACTGATCTCCAGGGAGTTAGGGGCAGACCCACTTCTTACCTGCTTGGGATACCTAATCTTACCAGAGACCCAGAGAACAAACTCCAAACCTTCTATTTAAGTTTTCTGTTAAGAAAGCAGAATGTTAGAACTCCTGCAGATCTCTTAAATTGTCTGAAGTGTTACAAAACCTACAAGCCTGAAAAAGGTCATTTGACCTAATTGTGTCTAAAGTGCACTGCAATTAGCAGAAAGATCCATATCTCCTCCTGTGGTATCCTAGGAGCAGATTACAGGAGTCAGAATAAACTCAACAGACACAACTCAGCAGCAATAAATCAGGACAGATTTTGCTCTCAGGCCCCAGTAAAGTCCATTGTAACCAAGGGCAGCCTATTTTCTGAAGTCAGTGGAGCTTTTCACATGCTTACCATTTGGCACAGGCTCACATGCCTCACCTGAAAACCCGAGCACGTTTCTGATCTTAAAGAAGTTGCTCCTGTTTCAGTGGCACCAGGTAAAGCTGGAGTTTGCTAAGCAGAGCCATTACTAACCGCATGGCACCGTACTCGATCAAGTTCTCCCGTATTATCAATATCTTCTTGTCGCAGCACTACAAAACTAGTCAGCTGCAACAAGGCTTTCCCACACAAGTCTCCAAAAGTTCATCTGCTGTCCGTGCTGTTTCTTCATCCTCTTCAGGCCAGTCCACCCTGCTTCTTGCCTCTGCTGC
>JAVJGI010000060.1:70079207-70124277 GCA_035590275.1 Ibycter americanus | reverse complement strand
GCATCTGGGTTCCTGGCTTCTCCTCCAGCCAGCCTCTCCTCATTCAGGCCCCCTTCTTCTCTCAGCTTTTCCTGGGGTCTCTCCTACATCCCCAGGCTCTTCTTCATCCATTCTCCTCTCTTCACCCAGTGCTCCTCTTCCACTGGTGCTCCCTCTCTTCCAGGCTCCTCAGTGCTATTTAGCTACTTAGCAGGAACAAGCCACAGCCATACATTATCCACATCAGCAAGAAGCCTATCCACAGAAGCAAGCCCACAACTGTATATTATCAATGTTAATTAAGCCTCTACAGTTCCTCTACATCTTCTGTGTCTCCTTTCTTAAGAAATCTTGCTGATTATAATTGTAACTGGCGTTTGAATGCTGACTATAGCAGTGAACCTACCAGCACTTTTTCCCCTTCCACATGGCAAACTCAACTCCTTTTAAATTGCTCTATTATTCTCACTACAGTTTCTTCATTATGCACAGGGCGCCACTAAAATGAACAGATATTTATGAAATAAGGTGCAACCGAATCTTGCATAGGATGGCAAAAAAATATAACCCATGTTCTGTGGAATAAGAGAGTTAAAATCAAAAAAGAATTTGAGGTCAAAATGTGAAGACTTTAAGCCCTTTTTGGTCACAAACTCTGCTGAGAGGAGCATATCAGTGCACCTGGGCACAGCGAGGGCGCACTGTGAACCAGACATTTGCATCGTATTTGAGTGAAGGGAGATGAAGAAGAGAGGAAGGAAAGGAGACATGGAAGGAAAGCAGGTTCCAAATTTAGACTTTCAATCTGAGTGCGAAATGTGCAGCTATATAGTCAGGATGGCAGAAAAGCCTGACTGTGGCCACCAAAACAGACCGCGGCGGTGTGTCAGTGGGAGCACGATGCCAAGTCCTGCTCCTGCTGCCAGGGCCCAGAAGGTCCCCATTAGACACTGCATTCAGCCCCCACACCAAAGCAAAGGATTTTCAGAGGTGCCCACAGTAAGGTGGTGCAGGCAAGGGCTTAGCCCCAAAAGCAAACTGCTCCCATTGACTGCCATAGATATTTTCCATTTCAAAAGCCAAGCAACTGCCCTGATGGCAGTGATCTTTATCAGCTAAATTCCCTTCATGCCATCAGACTCATGAGCAGATCAGAGTGAGATCTGTGGTAATTAAAAATTAACGAGACCAAATTAGTTAAGCACATTCCCAACTGTCGAGAAGTAATGGAGTGATGCCGCAGTCTGGATTTCGCTGAGGGAGGCTCTCTGTCCACCACCCACCAGCACAACAGTTCTTGCCTCCATGTACATACCCCACCTCCAAAACAGTACAGGGAAGATGCCTGGTGGGGACATCTCACATGGGAAGCAGAGGACAGCCACACAGAGTAGCTTTAGGTGTAATAAATATTGTGGTTTTCCCAGCCAAGACCTTTGCTGCACCTTCAATGCATCTCTCTGCAGGATGCCTTGCAACTGTGATGTGGAGGCATCAAAAGTAAGACTCACCTCTGAACGAGCACAAGCCTGAGCGAGGTGGCCGAGCAGCCTGGTGTGGCCGTGCCATGGCCTGTCCAGAGCAGCCCACCCCCACGGGGCAGGCACTGAGGTACCGCACCACGCTGAACGGCAAAATTCAGGCTGACGCCCTGACGTGGGGTCTGAAAGCGGCGATGGCTGCAACCCCACAAGGCAAGGAGATCAGAAAAAAAGAGGGGAGTGGAATATAAAAGGGGCATGTTGTCCCAGTGCATTGCAAGCGAGCTACTGTGCTGCAGAGCTGTTCCTGCACCTTCCTTCCCTTGCCTGCAGTCACGGCATAGCTGGACCTCCTCCAGCATCAAACATCTGTCATGCAAGGTTCCTTCCTTCTTCCTACCTCCCACCTGGATAGGAGAGATGGGGAGGGGAGGGGAGCAGGAGGGGAAGGTGGGTCATCTCGCTGCTCCGTGCTCCTGGCAAGGTAAAGGGGGGGGGGGGAAAATATCCTTCTTCTAATAACTAGGTCATAAAGCAGTCAAAATATGACAGTCCTTTCTACTCTGAATCCCATGACTATTTCTCAGAGGACCCTGTCTTCTCTGCAAGTAAACTTTGCCGATTAAGTTTTTGAAGACTCAAAAAAAGGGCTAAATCTGGACACGTTTTAGAGACTACAGCTGTTTTGGGGAATGCTGGCAGCCACTCTCAGCAGGTCACAGTCAGCTGTGCTTTGCAGGTCGGCGTGCACTTCAAAATGCAGCAGAGCGCAGAGGTACCCAACCTAATTTTAAATGGGTTCATTCGAATGAAAAGCAGTAGAACACCACATCCTGAAAATAAGCACATCTCGAGACACCAGCCAAGCTTCTGGTACCACAGTTAGATTGCTCCAGATATTTGAAGCACTTGAGCTAATACAATTTTAGCAATCTCAAGTGTCTTTCCACTCCACTGGAGACCACAGTCTAGACATATTTACAGAGATGATTGGAGACATTTAACATATTGTTATACCATCTTTCAAATTCCTAGTTCAGGCACAATTTAAAGAGAATGACTGCTGAGCATTTGGAAGTCAGAGAGGCTGGCGCAGTATTCTCAGGATCCAAAATTAATGACAGCCTGCAAGTCGCTTCTGTTTTCAGGGAGCAGTAAAGATCAATAGCAGATATTCTCAAGCGGCAGGCATTTCTGAATAGATGAAAACAACTGCACTGCTGTGAAGTCATCAGCCATGGCAGGTACGTTCCCAAAAATACTCACTTTCTCACCCAGATTCCTACATATTCATTGTGTCCCAACTGTCCCCAGGGACCACCAAGGGCTCTGCCAGCCTCAAGGAGACAAAAAAAAGCCCTAAGAGCTCTTCCTGCTACACAATTGCTAAAAGGACATAGTTGGCTCCACTGTATCTAAGGACTAGTGGATATCAACCAAAACTTCTGAAGATAACAGATCTCCAAGGCTGGAAATCACCCTATCTGGGGTAATTATGCTGTGTTCCTTGGTTCTGCAGGCTGAAGGACTGAAAGAGATACCTAAGGGAGTCCAGGATGCTACCAAATATTAAGATGAGCCCCAGTGTCAATATGATCTGGCATAGGGTAGGATCTACAAGATGTAGGAGGATCTAATAAATCTGTAGAATGTCCAGTAAGATGTCAAAGGATATGGCATAGTTACAGTATTTCTTGATAGGCCTCAGGATAAAATAACACTAGGCCTATGAGAAAAGGCAGGCATCTCAAGGAGTCATTAATGACTTGGTGAGATGCGCATGCAACCCCTGGCCAAGTCTGCAGCGCAAATCTCACTCTGCACACAATCCACTGAGAACGTGAGTTGTAGCAGCCCCAAATGCAGATCCTTTCATTCTCCTCAGGCTACAGAAATCTGTGCTTTTAGTATAAGACAGCCTTGGTCCAACTGCTGTGTTGTCAGGCGAGACAGAAGCCACCAGCTCAGACGATATGGCGAGTCACTGAGGGGGTGTCTGCCTGTCAGCGTTTTCAATACAAGCCATCATCAACAACAGACCCCCACGTGCAAACGCTAAAGGACTTGAGGACACGCAATTTTCAAAAGCTGCCTCTCCTGGTATGTCCCACCCATTGAAGAACTGGCTGTCAGCCAAACCCTACACTGGTTCAAACTTATTGTGGTAAAAACCACCACGTCAGCCAAGCCGAAGGGGGGGTGTTCACGACACATTCCTGCAGTGATTGACTGCTGTTGACAGATTCATGTTTTCAGCTGGAAAGGTTGGTTGTTCTTAAAGCAAAAGGTGAGACTACGAGATGAGAAACCTAAAATGACTTCTGCCATCAGAATATAGCCAGACATCTCCTGAAGCCAGATAATCTACTACAGACACAAAAAAAGACAGAACTCCATTAACACCGCTGTGCTCCCAAGAGCCCAGAGAGATGAGATCTGAAGGGTTCAGTAAAAAAAGTCAAATATCCAATTGCTTCTCAACCAGCTGAATTGCCATGGGACTTAACAGCAACACTACAGGGAGGAGAGGTATCTACCAAGATGAGTTTTCCAGTGTATTTAACAGAAATCTGTACTTTGGTATATAATATCACAGCCAATCTACCGGCCAAAGTTTTCCCCTCATCTAGTAGGGGGCCAGATATGGAGAAGCTATTCGTCTATTGTTATAAAACAGTTGAACGTTCATTGGAACTGATTTAAGAGCAGAAAGGCACACAAATAAGAGAAGATAAAGATAGAAGTGTACCATTTGTCAAAATCTGCAGCAGAAAGTCAAGGAGAGTGTAAGATTGCTGGACCTTACACCATTTATCATAAGATTTAAGAAGAAATACTGTATATCAGAAAAAATGAGTTATGCCTATGCAGTCCACAGTACACCAAAAGCGGTTGTGCAGCAGAAGGGGTAACACCATCTGCCTCTTTATAGTGGAGGCAGCAAAAAGCAACAGGCTTGAAGTATAACAAGGGAGATTCAACAGCAGAAAAAGCTGTAGCAGGAGGGAAAATGAAAAGAACAAAACAGTTGAGCAAATATCTGAAGAGCTTCTGGGCTTTTCATCACCAGAGGTCCCTGAAAACAGTCCAGTCAAACATCAGCTATGAATGACAAAGTCATGGCTACTATAGCTATCTGGGCTGGGGGATGAATCATGGGATCACCTGAGGCGCTCCCCAGCCCTGTGTTTCTGTAATTGAAAAATACATCCTAAGGATATACAGAGATTCTACATTATAAACCTCAGAAACTAAACCCGAATATCAGGCATGACACAGGCAACTTCTCCAATGATGCTTGCAAGCAGTCAGAAATCTTCCCGTGGTCAACACTGTTACAGAAAACATTTATGTGCCTCAAACTGGAACATATGTCATAAAGAAATTAACAATAAACCTTTACAGGAGGAGAGTCAGAAGTGAGTAAATCTCACCTCTCCTCCAGTAGAACTGAAGGGATGTTCATGGAATCATAGAATCGATAGAATCATTTAGGTTGGAAAAGACCTTTGAAGATCATCAAGTCCAACCGTTAACCCTGCACTGCCAAGTCTACCACTGAAGTAACATCCCTAAGCACCAACAACATCTACGCGTTTTTATAACACCTCCAGGGATGGTGATTCCATACCTCCCTGGGCAGCCTGTTCCAGGGCTTTAACACCCTTTCAGTGAAAAAAAAAATTCCTAATATCCAATCTAAACCACATTGCTGTTGTTCATCCTGTTTGTCAGATACAATAATTTATACCTGCGGTTCAAATTACTGAGGAAGTAAAGCACTGCCAGGATCTTTTGTGGAGAGAATTGCTAGAGCAAGAAAGTGTGATGGGAAAGAGCATTCAGCCTGGAAAGCTACAAAACAGTGAGGGAACAGTTCAAACGTATTTGCAGAGTAGCAGTTCACATATGTCGCCAGATGCAAAGAAGTGTTGTAACATTTCAAAAAAAAATGCAGGACCAAGTGATATGAGAACACTCTTAGCTGTTAAAAATAAATACATAGATAAATAGCATGCAAAAGCTTCATCATGAAAATAACCAGGTAAATAAGACATGTAAAAGTCTTTACTTATGCATTCAGCTTATGACTTAGCTAAATAATGCAGGTAACAAGAATGTGGACACTATGCAAATATAATTTGGCCACCCCTGGTCACCATTTTGGCCAATGCAGCTACAAATGAACTGGAGAGCCACAGAACTTAAGAGTATGGCAGCTCAGAACAAGCAACCACATCTCTTCAAGGGGTGTTGTAACAGATGTGGCTTGTCCATAAATTAGCATACAAGGGTGTGAGATACTGAGCTATACAACTACGTTGCAAAGACAACCCCTGCTCCACCACTCCAAGAGATGAGGAAGGATTGGAGGGGAAGGACTAATGCAGGGACACTCAGGACATCAGTGACAAAGCTAAGAAGCCCTGCCAGGGTAAATAGCACAAACAGCTAGTAACGGTCTGTAAAATGAAAAGTGCCAACATACTGCATTCCTTCCCTTTCACCGGGTCAGGTAGTCCAGAACATTCCACCGACGGATTTGGGACAGCCACCCTCCATCTGGAGCCACTGCTGTCGCACTCTGTGTACTCGAAGTGGTAATCTGTCTGCAAGCAATTACAAAGAGGTTCAGTTTCATCATAACATTTGCATATTAAGCTCATTAATCAAGACCGGGATTAGCAAACTGAGTTATAATTAAACCAGAAAGGAAGTAGCTGGTGTGGAACATACTGTGCAGCACTCTCACGGCTTTGATGATCACCGTGTATCATCACAGAGCAAGCACAAAGCACATCGGATGCTGTGCAGCGCAAATGCTAAGGCAGAGGGTGGGATTTGCAAAAGCACTTGAGAGACAGGACACAGATTCCACTAGAATTTTTTCCCCAGTCTCTCAGAGTAGAATAGATCCCAAGCTTCTGGCTGTCACATCTGATCTACAGCAACCACCCAGGCTTCCTCTCTGGTCAATGGAGCAGGAGCAAGCCATACCCCTCCCCTGTTAGGTTGAATGTCTAAGATGGATGGGATCAGTCGCCTTCTGCAGGTGCCTTTCGCTCTTCATTGATTTCAGAGGAAGCCCAGACAAATTAGGGGAGATAAACCCAGTATTGGGATACCTCTGCAAATGCCATGCAGGGTCGGCTCTGAGGAATACCTCAAGGCAGAATGACAATGCGAGGGGAGATCAGCCCCATGGTCTCTGTGGCTGAGATCAGCCCTGAGCAGTCTAAGCGAAAAGTAGCAAGAAACTTCCTAGCATTAGCTAGGAAAGAATATTACCTATTTATCTTACCAGTAATATTGATTCAGATCCCAAATGCAATCTAGAGTCACATCTAGTTACATTTTTAGTTTTGTCTTTGTAGCTTTGTGTCCAAATTCATAGCCCAGAATTTTACTATTAAAATAAACCTCAGCAACACCTTGTTCTTGAACCAGCTTGGTATCAAGCAGGAGTTTGGGTGAAGCTGGCAGATTAGTGTATAACTTCCTTCAGAGGGAACAGACCTATATTAAAATGACACATACAGGCAAGCTCCATGAGATGTCTCCACATGGGCAAGGCCACCTCCAGCTCCCTTTGCAGTCAATAAAGGGAAAACTATTTTAGACACCTGCTGCAGAGGGGACGAGGAGATAACACGAGTGTTCAAAACACTTCTTTCTCTCCACTGGCTACAGAAGGAGATCAACCACTTGGTTTGGATGAAGACTTCTCCATTCTCTCAGGAGAACCCCACCTCCAACGCTGCATGGCCCTGCATGGCCCGTAAAAATAACACACAAAATCATGTGACTGGGGAAAATGGGATTGGAGCTTTAGCTGCAGGTTTGACATCTACGCAGCTTTAGGGCAGACTGGTGCAGTGGATCCATAAAGTTTCCTTTGTTCTTTTCAATTTAGCTGGCTTCTCCTGGCAGGACTGGCCATGAAACAAGGAGGAGGAAGGCAGTGGTCACATCCGCAGCCCAAGAGACAACCAGAAGAGCTCCTTAGCTGGTGTAGCTCCCTCTCACTATGGCAAAACCCACCCACGAGGCAGCATATATCTGCCTTCTTAAAGATCTGCGACACTGTGACTGCAGACATCAGTCCCCAAGCTACGCTCCCCTAGGAGGAGGTACTTTGTGCACACAAGGATTATTTTGGGGGCAATCTTTTCCTGCTCCTTCTATGACCTGACCCCTTGCAGTGCCAGCATCCCACATGATGGAGAAGAAGGGGAATCAGGTGGATGACGCTCAATCCATGCTGTCTCTGGTACAGATTAGCTAATCCCTGCAAATATTCAGTGGACTCACAAGAAGACAACTTGCAATTCTCCTCATTTACTTATAGAAACACAAACAATACTGAGTTTAATACTTCTCCTACTGTTACCACAGCTCTCCAGAGATATTCAGATGTTAATAAAGTTCAAACTAAATATCATTAACGCCTTTGCTATTTTGCATCCGAATGCAAATAATATTCTGATTTCTCTGAAATTAAGGTTTTCAAGGTTCAATAAATGTCTTTGTGGCTCAACCTATGGTTTAGAAACCTAACTAACAGAACAGTGGAAAGCAAAACTATTTGTCTCAAAAATAAATCAAGACATAAGAAGACACTATCAAACCCAGAGCCACACATGAAATACAATACACCACACTCAATTCTACAAACATACTCAGTTAAAGTATGCATTTTCCCCCTTTCATCTCATTATACAGCCTTCAAGGAACAGAAAAAAAAACAGTCCTTAATCATCTTAGTATGAAATCTGCCTAAAAGACAACCAGAATGCATAAATATCTGTAATAGATCTATCTCATAGTTCACATCACGTAAGAAAAAAAATGATCTATTAAATCAAATATGCAAGACTTGAGTGAAGCAAAGAAAGGATATTGAAATGCTCTGAATCTGACTCATGTTCAGATCTCTTTTCTATGGGGTCAAAAAAAATATAATGAGCAGTTTGGTGTTAACAATTGGTGTTAACAATCCAGATTGCTCTCAAAGCTACCCTATCAAAATACACTTCAGGGATGTCTAGCCAGCGTGCAGCCAGAGGGGGTCTCAGAAGTGGTGCAGCTGTGAGGGACACACCATGCAGTGCAGAAACACATCCTCTAATGGTTGTCTGATTGTCAGCTATCACCAGAGATTCAAAACTCAGGACAGTAACTAAAATTATAAAGAAAAAACTCCTTCCAAGTTCAAGAAGAGTCAGGTCTCCATCTCTCCTCTTCCATCCCTCCATGGAAATCTCTCCAGCTGTAACCAGTCAGACGAGGTTTCTGGAGAGTTGGACACAACAGATGTCCTTCCCTCTGACCACCCCATCCCTGTGTGCAGCAAGCCATGTCCACAGGAGTCCCAAGACTCACACGGAAAGTTACACAGCAGAACTAGAGTTCTTATATGGTCTCTTTCCATTACTTTTTCCACCACTGTACTCAGTTCTCTTATGGAACAGGCGCATGTTTTTTTGTTTTGGTTTGGTTTTTTTGTTTTGGTTTGGTTTTTTTTGTTTTCTATCTGACCTTCAACTCAACTTTATTGCTGAAAACCACTCCACAGACTTGGTAGTTCCTCTGGTAATTGACTGTAATGAAGACTCTGCAAATTGATTTCTGCCCTTGGTCACACACGCATAACTCAAAAAATCTCTGCCAGCTACCAATGCTATCATCTTAGAATCATAGAATGGTTTGGATTGGAAGGGACCTTAAGGACCATTTAGTTCCAACCCCCCTGCCACGGGCAGGGACACCTTCCACCAGCCCAGGTTCCTCCAAGCCCCATCCAGCCTGGCCTTGAGCACCCCCAGGGATGGGGCACCCACAGCTGCTCTGGGCAGCCTCTGCCAGCACCTCGCCGCCCTCACGGTAAAGAATTTCTTCCTAATATCCAATCTAAATCTCCCCTCTTTCAGCTTAAAGCCATTCCACTTTGTCCTATCACTACAGACCCTTGTGAAACGTCCCTCCGCAGCTTTCTTGTCAGCCCCTTTAGGTACTGGGAGCTGCTCTAAGGTCTCCCTGGAGCCTTCCCTTCCCCAGCTGCACGACCCCAACTCTCTCAGTCTGTCTCCATAGCAGAGGTGCTCCAGCCCCCTGAGCATCTTTGTGGTCCTCCTTTGGACCCACTTGAGCAGGTCCATGTCTTTCTTACGTCGGGGGCCCCAGAGCTGGATGCAGTACTGCACGTGGGTTCTCACAAGAGCTGAGTAGAGGGGCAGAATCACCTCTCTTGATCTGCTGGCCACACTCCTTTTGATGCAGCCCAGGATGGAGGTTGGCTTTCGGGGCTGCTAGTGCACATTGCCAGCTCATATTCAGTTTTTCATCTACCAATACCTCCAAGTCCTTCTCCACAGGGCTGCTCTCAATCCACTCATTGACGAGCCCGTATCCGTATTTCGGATGGCCCTGATCCAGGTGCAGGACCTTACACTAGGCCTTGTTGAACTTCACGAGGTTCACAGGGGCTCATCTCTCTAGCCTGTCAAGGTCCCTTTGGATGGCACCCCTTCCCTCTAGAGTATCAACCATACCAGGCAGCTTGGTGTCATCCACGAACTTGCTGAGGATCCCATCATCCCTGTACCCAGCAAAGATGTTAAACAATACTGGTCCTAATACAGACCCCTGAGCAACACCACTCATTGCTGGTCTCCACCTGGACATTGAGCCATTGACCACAACTCTTTGACTGTGACCATCCAGCCAATTCCTTATTCATTGAGTGGTACACCCATCAAATCCAGGTCTCTCCAGTTTACAGACAAGGATGTCATGCGGGACAGTGTCAAATGCTTTGCACAAGTCCAGGTAGATGACAACAGTCACTCTTCCCTCATCTCCAATGCTATAACTCCATTGTAGAAAGCCACCAAATTTGTCAGGCATGATTTGCCCTTAGTGAAGCCATGTTGGCTGTCACCAATCACCTCTCTGTTTTCCATGTGCCTTAGCATAGTTTCCAGGAGTATCTGCTCCATGAACTTGCCAGGCACAGAGGTGAGAATGACCGGCCTGTAGTTCCCTGGGTCTTCCTTTTTTTCCTTTTTTTAAAAATGGGGGTTATGCTTCCCCTTTTCCAGACTGTGGGAACTTCACCAGACTGCCATGAGTTCTCAAATATGATGGATAGTGGCTTAGACACTTCACCTGCTAGTTCCCTCAAGACCTGCAGATGCATCTCATCATGCCCCTTGGACTTGTGCACCTTCAGGTCCCTTAGATGGTCTCAAACCTGATCTCCTACCACAGGCAGCACTTCATTGTGCCAGTCCTTGCCTCTGGATTCTGTGAACTGGGCAGCATAGCTAGAGCACCTGCTGGTAAAGACCACAGCAAAAAGTTGTTGAGTAACTCAGCTTTCTCCACGTCCATTGTAGCCACATCTCCCGTTTCGCTCATCGGGGTGGGTGTGCGGTTTCTTTCACCTTCCTTTGTTGTCCTATGTACCTGAAGAAACCCTTCTTGTTATTTTTCACGTCCCTAGACAAGCTTAGCTCAAACTGTGCCTTGGCTTTCCTATACTATACTATACTACATATACTACGTTATTCTATAGCTCTCCTCTATACTACAGTTTTACCTAGAAACAGCCACCAAAGGCCAAGCTGTATCCCTCTTTTATAACTAGAATATATCTGTGCTGCACCACAGGCATGACAGCAGCTCACAACTTCGGCTGCACCACTGGTCAGCTTTAAATTAACCAGCTTGGCTACTTACAGTGGGTGAACATAACTGCATGGAGCTCTGGTTCAGCTAAATGATCCAGCATCTGCAGCTGGTTTAGCAGCCATGGTGATGCTGCCCTCGGCACCCAGCGTAGCTCAGGTCCATCTCTATGAGCTGGAAGCACACCTTGATGGCAGCGCCATTGCCTTCAGAACACACATGATGTAGGCAGGCACTGGACATCGCCCATTAACACTGGCTCACCCAGCTCAGCACTTCCAATCTGCCTCATCAATCTGAACTTCCACATATAGAAGGCTGACAGAGGAGCCTCCTCAGCACCGTGGGACATTCACAACACCTTTTCCTCTCACTGAAAAATGCTGTTGCATTATGTTGGGATTTCTCCTCCTCCCTGACGGAGAAGTTTCTTCACCCAGCAGTTCTCTGAAATTAATTTCACAGCAAATCCATTGCCAGATGTTATCCGTTGCCAGCTATTACTCTGTTTTTGCTTTCAGTGTTCTTTTCCGCACTATCATCTAGACATATAGCATCTTTAAATTCGGCCATGGGCCTGTTTGAATTTTAACTGTAATTCTGGCTCTGGTTTATTACTTTTCTGGGCTTGGCCTTAATGTTCTAAACATGTCCTTCCCCCAATTCAGCTGTTATTTCCTCTAACATTTCCTATTTTATTGCTCATAAATCCTAGGCTTTGGCAAAACCAGTTTGAACTGCAGTCCAAAAGAGTAGATTTCCACAGGAAAGTGTTTCTCAGAAAAAAATGAACAGTACCCTATATAGGGTTAAGCTTTAAAAAAAAGCAGGTTCGTAGATGGAAAATTGATGCTGTTCCAAGAAGTGGCACAGAATCAATGTGTAGTCCTCAGCATTACATTTCAAATGAAAGGTTAATAGTAACCTGAAAAATGCCACCATAAATAGGCACGTGCGTTTGTCTTACCCTCTGTTGGACTTTGCTTTGTTGTTCTTGGAGAATCAGTGAAACCACATCTGCACTACCATGCAAAGCTGCTATAAGAAACTCTCTTTCAAGGACACCATGTACAAAAAGATGCCTTCACGCATGCACATCATGTCAAAGACATGGTGCACTGGTCACAGCTCTGCTGGGGGGAGAAAAAAATGACAGAATTGGCTGGTGTCTTATGTTCAAAAAGCATCAATACAGGATCGATGGTGTGGGCCTGCCACCCTCTCACATGTCCTGTGCAAAACTCCAGCAGACATCTCCTGGCTCCCTGGGGGCACCTGTACCTCCCACCCTACAGCCCTTCTCCAGCTCCCAACCCACCACAAGCCAGCTGAGCAACACTTCAGCAAGGCATGTCCCTGCCAGTGTGTCCTCCAACTCCACTGTCCCTCTTCTCATACAATCCTTGGCTTGACTTTAAGTGGCACTGAGTACTCCTCCTTGCCCAGCTCCCCAGACCCAGTGGACGTCATGTTAGATGTCTCCAGTGCAGACCTCTACATCGGAGCTAGTCATGTCATGGTCCTTTACAACATCTGACAGACACAGGCACCTCCAGGGCTCCTCTTGTCTTAAAGTAAATGCCTATTTCAGGGCATTTCTGAAACTCTAGAACTATCCGTTTCCTCGCCATTGACTGGAGAGCTTTCTCCCAGACGATCCCCTGTAGAACCGAGCTTTCTCCATGACAAAGAGCAACATCTGCTTCAATGTCTTCCCTGGTTTTCTGCACCAACCTTTTCATTTCCTCCTTTCACCTAGATGGGAGATGCCCTGTAGTCCTTCCCACTTAGCTAGAACTGAAGGGCAGAAAGGGCACAAGCCCTTACAACCAGTTCCCAAATGCACTGAACTCTTGATCTGAGCAGAAAACAATGGATGAAGCCCAGCAGCAATAAACATTTAGCATATCTGTTATGAAATATAATAGCAAGAGTCTCTTGCAATTTAACAGCTTGCTCTGCT
Source organism: Ibycter americanus (assembly GCA_035590275.1). Lineage (NCBI taxonomy): Eukaryota > Metazoa > Chordata > Aves > Falconiformes > Falconidae > Ibycter > Ibycter americanus. Next base: position 70,111,164 of record JAVJGI010000060.1, on the reverse strand, counting down.
CTTGTTGTTTTCCAAACACAGACATCACTGAGCCAAAGAAAAAAAAGAAAAAATTCTTCTGTCCTACTTGCCACAATATTACTGAGCAACAACTCTCAAGAGGTCTGTCACTTTTCCCCTGAACTTGCATTGCTTGTTCCACTGATACTTTTACTTAACCCGATTAGCTACACACAATGCTATTAAAAGATATTGCTTGCTAAAAGGGGCATCCATAATCTTTACAGACCCGTGTGCTATCCATATTTACAAGTGCAGCAGGGACTGGCTGTGTATTTGTTAAAAAAAACACAAAACACAAAACCATAAAGACCCACACACAAATACAAGAGTCTTAAAGGAAAGAATGAATACAGAAGGAGATAAGAAGGGAGTCCCACCTCACTGAGCACTCTTGTGATCCCCCCAGACTAATCACACTGAAAAGGAGACAACATTTTCACTATCCTGGTACACCAAGACGTGATATCCCAAAGACGGCAGATGTAGAGACACGGCAGCCTCTCTGCACGGCTGCGTTCCCCCACACCTGGCCTCTGTAGCATTACGCCACTCAGGGACTCCTCTCTCAACACCTTGAGACTACTCCAGTGCCTTCAAGGGCTGCCTATCAGTCATTTCTACTAATTTAGGCTCTGAAGGAGGAGATCCACGTTCCAATTTCTTTATTAGTTTCAGGCATCTAGCCCATCCTCCTCTTTTACTGCACTCAGTATTTCTAATTATACCCTCTGACATCAGTAAATATCCCCGCTTCCCCTCTGCGCTCCCATCATCCCAGCCCATGAGTGAGCAGCAGAGCCGTCCGTCAGCAGGGCTCTGTCACATCCCTCACTCGGACCTAATGCCCAGCTCTGCACTGCTCCTGAACGTGAACAACGTGCCTCTTTAATCTCCTTTGAAATTACCTATATTAGTGCTTTTCAGCTGCAGACTTGAGCCAAGCTTTCAATTATTTCCATCCGTATTCCTAAATCTCCAAATTCCTAAAGACATTTTCATGTATTCTGTCACATTTCTCTTTCTGGACTCCTAATTCATTTGCGGCTTTCTTGGCAGTGAGAAACCCAGCCCTAATTGCATTACTTAGAACTCCAAAAGGCAGCTGCATATATTTAGACTTGCTGAAAACCAGGTTATTTGCATCTTGAGCCTAATTGAAGCACCAGGTTTCAATCACCAGAAGCTGAGGTTGAAACACTGCCAAAACCATCCGTAAATTAAAGATGAACTGAAAAGGTTTACTGAATGAAAGCCAAAATTCAGCAAAAATATATCATCAATATTTGTGAGGAATCAGAATAAATGACAGGTTAGGTAAGTTTTTATATAATCTTTTTAAGGTGACAAGTCTTATCAATGTTTAGACACAAGCACCTGATAGAAAAGTGTTCAGATGAATATCATGTCCCATGGAAATGTGAAAGGCACTAAGCTCTCATACCGGCCAGGTCAAAGGACTTCCTTTGCCCTTGGTCAGTATCCTGCAGCCCGGGAGGGTGGTCAGCAGGGAGAGGAGGTACTTCCAGCACACCTCAGACGTTCAGGGCAGGGCACATGAACTGTATTCGTTTCTTCCTCCAGAGCTGGAGGAGCTAGCTAGCCTAGCTTGTACACACAGACATTTCCACACAAGCACCTGAAGTTAGGTGGGACAAGTTCTGCCCGTTGCCCCTCTTCACCCCGCTGGGACGTGCTGGGCTGCCATTCGGATTTTGAACGCATGGGTGCAGCCTCTGAACAGCTCCTAGTCCAAGAGGCACCCACCTCTTAGCTGAGCCTCCCAGAGATGCTTGTCATAGAAATAACGCGTTATTACTATGGCAGAGTTTAAAAGTAAGAGATAGCAGGGCTAGAAGGGCACTTCAGAAGCCATTTAATCCATCTTCTTGCCCCTCATACCTAAACCATTCCTGACAGAAGTTTGCCTAATCTGTTAGAAAACCCCCAGTGATGGATGTTACACTGCTTCGCAGGGTAAAGCTCATAGTTATCGGCTAGATAAAATGATGTTAATGTGCACAGACCATTCATCAGGCAGCTAATGAAGCAGTTATCATCATCAAGGAAGCTGAGCACAACAGCTAGAAGAAATACCCGGGGGTGAAGGGTTTATTTGTTGAAAGGTGCAGCCCAAAAGGTGCCATTGCAACATATAAACAGTATTCAGAGAGCATGGCTGGCACTAAAGTCTGGCTGTGTGCTTCCAAAAAACTGCATTTACTATGCTATACGTTTACCATACATTTACTCTATGGTTTGTTAAGGACAGTGCATTCCCATGTAACACATCACCTGCATGAAATTTCAGGTCTGTGCTCTGAGCAGCGTCTTGGCTTTCAGCCACCCTCATTCTGGCTGAAATCAGCGGAGATCTCACCAGCCTCACCGGGCACCCGGCGGGGCCAGACACAATCATCTTTCAGCAGACGGTGCACTTTCTCATTCTGACATTTCTTCAGCCTTTGCCAAGTCCCTTTCAGCAGCAGTCCAGTAATGACTAGGAGAGGTTTTATTATTATTATTATCATATTCATCCTTCCAGTGACCATTTTCAGCATGAAAAGGTCAGGTCAGCCAGCAGCCCTCTGACTGTGAGAAAATTATTTTTCTTTTAAATAAAACTTCATAAACAAGCTACATGAAGCCCTACCCCAGCCATCTTTGAAAGTGTCTGGGATTATTTATGTTTGCAACCTACCGAGACAAGTAGGCTTTAGTACAACAGCGGCTCTTTCATCTCGGGTCTCATCTGTTGCACAGCTAAGTCAATAAAAGGTATCCATTGACTTCAAAGGACAACAGGATGAGCCACAGTCAACCAGCTCATGTACTCATCACCCTAAGCCTTAAGTAACAGGCGATGGGCATTGCCATCCTTGCAAGTAACACTCTAGAGAAAGCGAAGACCTCTCTGCCTTTTCAGATCACCTCGTTGAATTTCATGGGTGGAGGTACCAAATACAGAATTCTACCAGATGTTGCAAAATGGCCCGCGAAAATACTATTTTTGGCCAGACAAACTGTATGTGTGGAGGCATCTCCAGTGATGGCTTAATAAGTTAATATGGGATATTGGGCAGTTTGCCTGTTCCAGCCCACGTTTTTCCTCTTCCCTTGTGCCAGCGCTACAGTTTAAAAGAACTTGATCCATCATAAAGTCCTTTTTTTTCACTAGTTTCCAGCCAGAACAGCTCCTTGACCCAGTTGATCGCACGCACTGTGAGCACTGCTGTGGACACAGAGAAAGTGGCACTGGGTGGCTGAGGCGGAAAGATGGAGAGGGGAAGAAAAGCAGGGAACAGGACTGGCCTAATGGCCACATGGACTTAAACTGATGGTGAAAGTACACCTTGATCCTGATGTCTCCTCTCCCACCTTTCACAGGTGTGTTATTCAAGGATTTGGGTCTCTCTCAGGCACAACAAATCAGTTTAATGAATATGGAAATTAGAAGAGTCTCTAGGGATACACATCTCCACAGCGACTCAACAGAATTTCCAAATGCATATTCTGGATCATAGCAACAAAGCCTTACAAATCTTCATCAAAGAGAGATTTTTTAATGCCAATCAGGCCATAAAAAATAGAGTTACAGAAGAAATTTTGTGTTTTAACCTCATCTTTCGTGAAACACTGATTCCTGTTTCAATACCTTCTCTCCCTGCTTTACATGAAGCAACTCACAGGAAAGTCATCAGCAAGAAATTCAGACTTGACACTACATGCTTCCATGGTATCTTAAGCCCTAAAATATGTCTTTCCTAAAGGATAAAGTTGGAGTTAAACCCTCCTGCCCCACTCCATTGCCCTCCCCCCATAGCTGGACTTGGGTGATTCGGAGATGTGGGACTGAGGGCTGTAGACACATCTCAGATAAAGCACATGAGATGGAAGTAGTAAATGGTACCATGTAAAAATGGCAGATCTCAAACCCTTGAGCAAACAGGAGGATTAGATTCTTTTCTAATGCATGGGTGGGTTAGTATGGTTCAGAGGCATTAAGTCCTCCTCCTTGGTCAACTGCTGGCTTGCTGTGGAGTCTCAAAGAAGCCTTCACTCACCTGCCCTACGAGTATAATCTCATTTTGCACACCTGGAGATGACACACTTCTCTGCAGATTATTTTAGGAGCCAGACCATCTTTGAGTGTCCTACCTAATGTCAAATTCTGAGACAAGTCAGGAGTGGGAATCCAGAAGCCGATTCCTTCAACAGATAATACTTCTTACTCTACAGGCAAAGGGCAAAACCACAAAACAGATCTAAATTAGTTCACATAATTCCACAGCATTTTGTCCACTGCCTGCATAACTTCAGAATAATGAAGGGCTTGGAGCACTTATCTTCTTTACATTTAAGACTCGGTAATAGGCCAGTTACAGGAGCCTCAAAGATGACACTTCTGTCAGGACAGAGCTTGTGAAAATAAACAGCAGGTTAATAACCCGTTGCTGTGTCTCTGATGGGTCATTCCACGTACAAGAGCCACCATGAAAGAGGGCATAAGCTGTCAAATAGCATGGCACAGAAAGCAGCAGAAGTTTCCCATTCTGTCTCTCCACGAACATGTTCCTGCCATCATCTGATACAAGAAGCCTTCTCTCTAGGCTGAAGGGATACTCCCCGCAATCACTTGCTTTTGGACTCCGCTGCCCAGGACTATGAAAAACAGTGCTGGTTAACACCTTTGGAGGTCATTGGGTTTAGAACAGGATGCCAGTCAAATAAGAGTAGTTCAAGGATCAGGAGAAGCATTTCAGCACAGCTCTCAGGTGGGAGCTGCTGTTCAGGACTGGACTGAGGAGCTCCACCTTGTCACCAGAAAACTTTTTGTAATATTCCCCCCTGTAACTCTACAATGTCACCAAACTTTTTAGCTGGAAGTTAACTGTCTCAAGGGTGACACAACTTCCTCAGGTCACAAATAAATTTAAATGATGGTATGAAACTGTCTGGTATGCTTCCAACAGCAAGGATAGAAGAGAAATGAGCGAGACATGCCCAATACCCAGAGCTTCCGCTGGGAGGAAAATCTGCTAGACACGATCAATTTATTCGTTGTAATAAAGAGCACTGAAACCTGCTATCGATCATTTTTGTCCTGTCCTTTGCATCACATGGATTTCTAACAGATGCACATGTCAGGGGACTGGAAGGAATATTACTCAGCGAGTCTTTCAATTGGCTTTCTTTACTACAAATCATGTGATTATTTTTTTAACAAGTTGGAGACATGTTAACGATCTGATGATATTTCATTTGTGACTGTTGTCTAGGTAGGGCCTTCAAGGTGCACTAAATACAAATAAAAAAAGCAGTCACCTTTAACTAGTGTGTGGGCACATAACGCACCTGCATGTGCATTTTCATACGCACACACAAAACCTCAAACAAGGATAATTCTGTCATCATTTATCCCATAGGCTCCATGACTCCTCAGCTGATAAAATTTGGTACAGCTCCACTGCCTGCGGCAGAGCTACACCAATTTGCACTCACGGAGGCTCAAGTTTCTTGTTTATCTTTTAACAGAAAGACAAAAGGTCGTTAAAGATAACACATAGGTCTTGGGAGAAATCTGGCATCTCTCACTGCTGCTCCATGAGACCCCCAGTCATGCAGCCAGAACTGCAACTTTTTGCCTCCATTTTAAAATCCTTCCAGCAATGACAGCTAATTAGGTGCCGCAGAATTAACTTTCATCTTCCACCTGTGCACTGGTGGTGACTAATTGCATTCACAGAACAAATCGGAAAGCAATTCCAAGCACGCCAGTAAATCCCACCATGGAGCAGCATGAGGAGACGATATGAGGAGCTACTCAGGATGGGATTGATCTCACCAAGACATGGATGGTAAGGACAACAGAGCAGGATCTTGATGTCTTTCCCTACTTTGCAATAAAAAAATGTTCTGAGAAAGTGCTCCTTTCGCAATGCAACGTCTCACTGCAGCTGGGGCACTGGGCACAACCGCTGCTCCCATCCAGGGTCCCATCATGGTTCCTCTGGGTCTGTGGCACAGGCATGGCAAGGCAATGACCACAGTGCTCCAAAGGAGGGTTATAGCTAACTTCTGCTTTCTTTGCTTGCTAACACCCACTGAAACCCCGCAGCAAAGTCCATGGCTGGATTTCCTCCTGGGATCTGACAAATCCATTTCCCTTATCCCCTCTCTCCTCAGATGCTTTTATGTTGTGTTACATATCACTGAAGCGCGGGTGTTCCAGGAAGAGCCTTAACGTTAAACATAAATATAGGCATTACAACCAAAGCCATCTGTTCCTTTCTGTTGATTACAAATCTATTCTCCTCATCCTGTGCTACTCCAGCCTCATGCTTTCCCCTGCAGCCTCTGTGGCACCCCAGGAAATACACACATACGCAAATCTGACTCCAGTTACCTCTGCGCAGGGATTCAGATTAGCCTGACAAGGGATTGCCAATAGCAAGGAAACAAGTATCTGAGCTCCTAAGGGTCTGTAGAGCTGGATAGAAAATATCCTGAGGGACACTGAGAGGGAAATGCATCACAGGGCAATGCAACTGCTCGTTCATAGCACCCAGAGTGCTTCACCCTGTGCTTCACCTCAGCGACATGGAGATGAACTTGTGACTCCAGTAAGACAAAAAATCACACTTCCAGCGACGCACATGCTGCTCTGAATTCAGACAGTTGCCAGCAGAGCACCTAACCTGGCCTGAGACAAGTGCATAGGTCTCTGGGGAGCCGAAAGGGGTACAGGTGCCCCAGGATTACTGGAGGGCGCAAATATAACTCAGGACAAAGCAGAAAGGCATTCAGACCTGCATGGTAAACCAAGAGCAACCAAAGGCTCTTCCCTTTCCTTTAGGGACTGTGATCTAAAGCTCCAGCTAAAACAGCTGCAATAACACTTCCCCACAAGCTCCACATAATCACTTTTCCTCCTTTCATTATTTCTATTTCCTATTTCTATGTAAAACTCCCATGGGAAAAGGTCACAAAAGATTTGGACAGAGATAGTCTTCAGCAAGAGGAGCAGAAAAAACAATTTACAACCCTTTTCCTGGGGCGATGACAAGCCGCCTCCCTCCCTCTTGACACTGGAGATGCTGATAAGCATTTTCCCAGCCTTGAGTCCCTGCCAAGCCAGACCAGCCTCAACCCTCCAGCAAAGGGAAGATGCCAGACTCCCCATCTTGCCCCTGTCCCCTCGGACAGCCCTCAGGACCACTGCTCACACCTGCGTGGGGCAGCCAAGCTGCTCAGATCTGCCCCGGGCAAGTAACAATAGCTCAGGAAAGCTGTTTGCTCCCCCAGTTCCTCTTCAGGTAGCATGGAGCAGCAGAGCCAAAACCCAGCAAACAAGAGTTCAATCAGTTGAGGCTCAAAATAGAAACAAGACTGCGCTGGCTGTCACAACAGAGCGCAGAAAGAGTTGCACAGGCTTGATTGCGTGCAGAGCTAAAAGAGGCGTAATATTTGTTCCTGGAGCTACAGAATTTGCAGACGACTCCCTCTGAGGTTATCAGGCGTTTTCCCTGTGTAAGGAAGTAAATAAGCATTATTAACTCTGAGCCAAAAGTCAAAGAAGCTCCTCGTTAAACAGGAATTTATAGAACTGAAGTCTCAGGCTTGCTGCACTGCTCCATGGTCACCAAGCGGCAGACAGTCAAGCTCTGTGTCTTTGCCACATGGCTGGGGAAGGAGTTGCAGCAAACACCCTAACACTAAAACATACAGGAATCAACCCCCAAAAAAAGCACCAAAGGCAAAATTCAAAGCAAGCCTGAAATTGTAAAGAACAGAGCAAACCTCCCCAAAACTGGAGCATCACCTGAGGCACGGGCATGAGGAAAGACCATGGTACATGCTTAGGTCAGTCTCCATTAAGCAAAGGTTTTCTGAGCGTGCTGGGAGTTCAGCACACGAGCTTTTGGCCAGCTCATAACACCCCCACTGACATTCACCTAGCTTGCTGCAAATTCATGTCTGAAGCAGGGTCTGTCTAACAGGGGTTCGCGTTCCCACTCTAACTGGAAAATGTGAAATTCTGAGGCAGCGGTGGCACTCGCTGCAATGGGTGAGAACAGCCCTAATGTCAATACCTGCTCTGGAGTGCTCTTCTCAGCTTCTAGATCCGAGATCTGAAACGAAAGCCCGTGAAAAATCTTATAATTCAGTGTTTAGCTTACATCTTCTTCCTTACAACACAGAATATCAAAGCACACCTTGTGCTGTCTGCTGCCTTTATCCTCATAGCACCTTGCTGTGGAAGACAAGTGTTGTTATCTCCAATTTAATTCTGCACTAAAGCTCAGACCCAGGCTGTTTAGGCCCATATTTGAGAAGGTACTGAAGAGCCCTGCTCCTATCCAGGCACCTATTACTGCAGCAGCTGAGCTCTTGACTAGCTTAGTGTCGTGCCCCAAGTACTGTGACAAGGTGGCACACAAGAAAATTAAATGAAGGTCTCCTGAGGGTCTAAAGACAGGATCAATCTCCTCCTTGAAAGCATCCTAGACCTGTAGTGTCAACTCTGCCTGAGGGACTGGCGGAAGCAAGGTGCTTTCAGCACAGGAGGAAATCTCCTTGCAGCAGCCCCCATCATGGCAATCCCAATCAGCACCCCAGCAGAGCTCCAAAAAGCAGCAAAATAGGAACATTTGGCCCCATTTCTGTCATTATGCAAAGCTCTCCTGATAATCCATGTGTTTTCTTGCCAAGGAAAGCTCATCACATAAAATCAGGGCCATGGGTTTCTCCAGTCAACGAGGCAGACAGCACTGCTAAACATGCTTTTATTGAGCAAAGGCGATCCCCGCTTTGGGGGCAGCGGGTGCGTTCAAAGGCACTTTGCATGCCGGCCACTTCGCCAGGTCACTGGCACCATCCGTCTTATGTTAGCCAGCGTGATGGAGCTAGCACAAGGTTAATGCAGTCTAGATGCAATAAATAAATAAATAAATAAATAAATAAAACCAATACACTGAAAGGCACCGTGCATATGAAGCAGCTGATTTCCAAGTACTGTTAACTCGGCATTTCTCAGGCTAACATCGGCACGGGTTTCCACAGCATCTTCCCACCACTGACCGCAGTGCACTTTGCAAGTGTTGACGATTTAAGCAAGACTCAACATTTAAGGAGAGTCAAGTGGAAATTAAGAGAAGCCATATGCTCATGACACATTTGTACCTTGCAGTGGTCAACCGAATGCATTCTTAATTGGCTCTGAAAATCAGAATTAAGCACAGGCACAGCGTGATTACGTTTCCTCTCTTCTCTGTGGACTGTACCTATTAAAGCAGTATCAAATCTGCCCCAAGCTAGGAGTCTGGAAGTTTGCCATCCTCATTTAAATGAGCCTCAATGTCTTCCTTCACTGTCCAAAGAGAGAAGTAGAGTCTCCAAAAGATGGTACATGTCATCTCAGAGGAGGGTGACCACCTGAGGGTCTTTAAGATTAAACCACTTGGGATGTCAAAGTCATTGACTCTGAAGGCTGGAAGGAGGGAGGGGAGGAGGGAGGACTGTTTGGGTTGTGGGTTTTTCTCAGCTGAAAAGCAAAGAATATTTCATTCTGAAGTATCAGTTCAACAGGAGATGGCTTGCTCTTCAGCTAAAAGCACGCTTGTCAAAATGCATTTGAAAACATGCCTTTTAATGTGGAAGATTTCAAGTCCCACCCACCAAAACATTTTCTTTTTAAAAAATAACAAACCCCAAAACCAACCCAGTGGGCATATTTCTCTCATTTCACTCATTTAAAATACTGCAGACTTAAAATTTTTTCAGGGCTCAGAACATAACCACAGCACACCCCGTGTGGCAGTTCCACTTCCACGTGAGCCCAAGAGAACCCAGCCAGAGCTTTGCTGTGTCAGATGGAGACACCATCGGTACTAATTTGTTGTAACTCCCGGTGCAGACATAAGCCCAACCAACATGACTGCAGCACTCGGGGAGGCTCCAGGGATGGAGCAGCCCTGCCAAGTCAGCCAAAGCCATTCTGTGCCTTTCCAACCTGCTACCTCCCACGTGCATTTCTCTGCGCAACATCCTATCCTATGTATTCACAATTTGTTACACACCAAACAAAAGTCTGCCTAATGCCATAATTCAGTGTTCATGACGAAACGTCGTAATTAATCTGCTCATCTTGACTACAGCGAATCAATATATAACTATGGCCCACTAGGTACAGAGATAGAGAAATAATTATGAATCCTCTGCCACTGGCTGAGTATTTCGTACGCATATGCGCAGGCACAGAACCAAACACAGCAAATCCCAACTACAGCCGTTCTACCCGCCTGACACCTCAGGCAGGACTGGGAAATCCAACACAAAAGATGACAAAGTCAACGAAGCTCCTGGGGGTTTCCTGCAGAAAGAATAGCTTTACGTCCATGGGATCCACAAAGAGAAGGAATAAAGTGCTAAATCACATCCTCCATTAGCTACCCCAGGGTCCCCAATTCACCGCTGCCTCCGTGTTGGTTCTTTATGAAGATCTGTCACCATGTGAAGCTGTTCTGCTTTTCTACCAGACTTTTGCCTCGAGTCTCTATGAATGTTTTCCAACATCACAATTTAAAGGCTGAGGCATTTTTTTAAAAATACATAAGCACAGACGGAGAGCAAAAGGCACATGTTGGCAGATTATCTTGATGGGAATGAGGTTGCTTCCTTTTCCAAAAGAGTAATTCCCTCTTCTGCGTTGTTCTTTTCTATGGGAGATGCTCGAGTGAAGCAAACTGCTACAGCCAAGTTTCCTATCCCAGGAAAACTATTGTCTCTGATGGAAAACCCTGACTAGCAGCGAACCACAGCTGCTCTGTCAGGAGCCGTTACGATGAAGGATTACCAGCCCAGGCCATCTGCCCGAGCTTGGGAGTTTGCTTTTTTTTTTTTTTTTTACTGTGTGACGCTGCGCTAAATCACAACAAAATTAAACCCAGGAGTGACCGATCCCTTTGGGGCTGAGCTGCCCCAAGAGCACCACTATCTCCACTCCACTGAACAGGGAGATTAAAATAAAAAAAAAATCAACCTGACCTGGTGATTTAAGATGATTCAGTGCAATATGCACAGCTGACATGCCTTTGTTAAAAAAAATAAACAGTGACAAACAGAAAGGAGGGCTAAATCAGTCGTCATGATTCGGGCCACATTAATCCCTTTCACTGTGCAAATAACATTACAGTGATTCACAGAGACAGCCTCAAAGAAATAAGTGGCTCTGCGTTATTATGCAGCAAAATGTTAGGTGCCTGGGAGTCATCCCGGGCAGATAGATGACGGCATTAGTGATTTAATTGACCCTTATGAATAAAAACGCATATGAGGAATGGCAGGGCCATCCGCAAGCAGCACCACATACAGAAGTCAGGCCAGCAGAGAGCAGAGGAGGAGTTAAGATGTTTTCCCTGCGCTGGCAGAGCAACAAAGCTATCTGCTTGGTGTGAAAGGCGTGGCCAGAAGCAGAGCCGTTGGGGGATGCAGATGGGTTCAGGCACGGTAAGGCATGGGCATCCCCTGGGAACAGCCGTCCATGGCAAGGGCCACGTCCTCCTCATGGAGACCATGGGGCTGTGCGATAGCAATGGTGGATGATGCATGCCCTGTAGAGTGGAGAAAGAAGGTGTAATACCAGGATTATCTTTGGGTTTAAAGCAGGGGAGCGTGTTGCAGAAGGTATCTGGTGAAGAGGCACATCCTGACAGTGCACATCATGGAGGTGCAACCAAAGCCACCCCTCTCATGGGTTTGGAAGTCGCCTCACCAAACCTTACCATTGCAACAGAGTGGGAGATGTCCTCCTCCCACTCACAGAAAAGACACAGAAAATGTTCTTCGTTGCCTGAGGGTGGTGATAAGAGCTCAACGGAGGATAATAGCGCACATCCTGACCCCTCTTCTCCTCCTCCATTCGCTGTGGCCATTTGCTGTGGCAGTGCAACAAGCTCCCACGGTAAGCGACCCTAAATGGAGAAACACTCAAAAAAGCCAGGACCTAAATTTTGTGGACAGAACTGGGTGTATCTGGACCATTAAATTCCATTCCCACACCCTACACGGAGAACAAGCCTCCCTATTTTGAAAGATTGATAATACAGCCGACTAGCTGTTTGTACAGGACCATTGCACTTACACACTCAGCATGGTTTTTAAGGAAGGAAAAATTGTCTGAATGATTCTACCAGGTGCATAATCAAGTTCTAACTATTTTTTTCCTCTCCAACCACATGCTACCCAAACAGTAAGTTATATTGTGTCAGATGATGGTAGACAGAAGCAGAAAGCAGATTTTTGGTATCTTTCTTCGCCCATGGGAAACTCATCATGAAGCAAGGTCCCACCTTTCGGGTAGCGGTGAGAAACCCACAGCCAAGGCACAGCCGACCGCACAGCTGGTTTAGGATACTTCCACTCACAGATGCTTCACCCACCTGGGTCCTGAGCAGTAACAGAGCTCCCACAGGGGTAAACCATCTGAAGACACCCCGCTTGGAGGGAGACGCATGTGGGGCTGGGGAAGGTGAACGGTGAAGCTGTACACAGAGCTGAAAAGAAAGAAGTTGCCCCCAGAGCTGTATTTGGGGTCACAAAGAGGACTGTAGGGCTACCCAGGCTCTCTAGGAGAACAGTGCTCACACGTTTGCTCACACAATTGGGGTGTTTGTTGTGTAATCACTTGAGTCTGGAGCTCATGGTTTTAATACAACCCTAACCGGGTGGCTCAGAGAGGAAAATTTCTGATGTAATTGTGTAATCGTAAAAGTACAAAGGTTTTCTAATACTTGCATGCAAGCAAAATTTGTCCTTTTACCTAGAAGGTTCTCACATACAATTTTTCCTGTTACAAATGGTCTCATTATTCAATATTGCAGTTCACATCACCATAATCCTTTCATCCCAAGCAAAAAAAAAAAAAAGTGCTCTTTTATAAGCATGTTCAGTCACAGCCTCCCTGTGAAGTCCTGATGAACCAGAGTGAATTCATGGAAATGAATGTGAGCCCAAACAGCTAAAAAATTAATTTTTATGAGCAGAAATTTAGGCAGGAAAGAGAGGGAGGCACAGATTTATTGGCATATCAGACCCTACTAAAAGTCAGGGAATGCGTAACAGTTCTTAACCGCTGGAGCTCAGGCTGGGGGGTAGATGCAGGAAGAACAGGCAGGGGAGCCTGTGCTCCTTGGTTTAGTGAGAAAATCAAATCTCCAGCAATTAAACAATTTAATTTTCCAAAGCAAAGACAGAAATGGTTTCTAAATTAATGTTATGATATAGGAGGAAAATGTTAAATAGAGCAGCTTTGGTGGCCTCTGCTTTAGGTGAATAACACACTTTCCTTGGCAGAAGGCCATGAGTTTCTAAAGAAAACACTCCTGGATTTAGACCGCGCTTTCATGAATACCCATGCATGTGAGAGAGAAACGACCAGTCTTAGAAAGGATTAGCTCCTCAGGCCAAACAAGCTTTAACACATGACTAAGGATCCTCTGAAGACAGAAAAGGGGAAATAAAAATATAAAAAACCACCACAACTGGCTTTTGCAGGCCAATAGGCACCGTGGCTGAATTAGGTCTGCCTAATGCTTGGTTAAGATCTGTAGCCTCGGGCAATCATTTTCTATTAAATAGATTATATTCAGCACAAACACAGCACATTTTTAAGCTTAATGCTAAGAGGCTACACATGAAAAGGCAGAAAGTAAATTGGTCTGGGAATAGAAGTAGGGGGAGAACTATAAGAAAAATAATCATTTTTAAACTTAGGAGAGGAGGTGCTTAGTATTTAGCAGAGACAATGATCACCCCTCCAAGAACATCTTCGTACTCCATAAATACATGCAGGATACACAGACCCTCTCCTGTCCTCCTACCAAAACAGGGAATAGAGTGATGACAGGTCTCAGGAAGATGCTCTCTCAGGGTCCCAGGAGCCCCCAGGGCTCCTGCTGCCGCCGAGACCCTCCAGACCACAGCAGGCAAGTTTCTTATCCAGGAGGACCTCATCTGGCCTTATACCATGGCAGAAGCTCTGGCTCAGAAAGGTCAGTATGAATGGACAGGAACTGGCTGGCAGTTTCTGGTTGAAAAATTCCTGTTTGGAAAAGCATCAGTTCCCTGAGATATTTTGTGGGAAGTGATCACTTTTTTGAAAACTTTTCAAACCAGACCATTTTAGAAAATCTGTATTGTCCACATGTTCTCATGTGTTGTTTTACATACAGACTATCCACTTTTTCGCTGAAATGGTACAGAATAAGTTAACCTCCAAGCAGACAAACTTTTAACATCCACTCCCGTCTTTTCCAGATGTTTTTTTTCCCCCACTTTTTAGTTAAAAATTGAAACTTGACTTCCATAATGAACCGGAGGACACTTCTGAGCTTCCAGTGCTTTTGCTGAGCAGGGAAACAGCTGGTTCCAGAGAAGTTCCGCTTTTAACTGACTCAGAAAAGGGCCACCATCCAAATCCACTAACTCAGTAAGCATCTTTCAACCAATTTCAAGCAGGCCAACCAAAAAAAAAGAAAATCTTACTCGGGACCAAACTACACAATACACCAAACTCTCTTCACTTCCACAGTGTAAGAAAGCTGCACCCTTTAAAGGATGAAGCTCTGAAAAGCCGCCCGGGATGTGATCCACAAGTCCTCGTGCCAGTGGGGTATTGGCACTCCCATCAAATAGTACAAAAAAAACCATAATACTATCTCTCAACAGAAAAACAATGTTTGATAAAACATGTGTTATTTGTTTCTCAAGTGGCTGGAAGAATCCTTTGCATTGCTGGAGAAGAAACTCATGCTTTGCTATTTTCTGTCTGACTGCATTTGCCACATTTCTGGAGTCCTAAGGAAGCCAAACTGAGCAGAGCAAAGCTGACAGCAGTACCCTTGCTCTGTGAACCTATAAATCTAGTGTGGAGAAAGAAATTACGTGAGAGAAGGAAAAATCTCTGTTAAAAGGGAAGTTCTCCACACAGAAAAAATATTTGAAAAGTAGATCTGAAGAGAACGATCCATCCAGCCCAGATTTTAGCTGGCCTTTCAACAGATGTGGAGCCACAAAGAAAAACAGAGTGGATTGCCCTGCAAAGTGGCAGTCATTGTCTGCTGATGGGGAAATCACTAATTAATAGCTGCCCGTATCTGTCACTTTGGTGCTCTGTATCTCAGCAACCCCAAGCAGAAATGAAGGTTACAGCATCCCACCTCCAGAGGAGCTCATACCTACTGTGCCCACTCACACACCGTGAAGATGCCGTCCCTTACAAGCCCCTCAGTTGGCACATATTGCTATTAATGTCAACAGGAGTTTAGGTGAATATATGGGGACCAAGATGTAGATGCAACAATCATCAGTTGTACAGTGACAAGTATGGGAAAGGTTTTCTAAACATTTATAGCAACCCACCAGCACTGGCATCCAGAGGCAACCATCTTCAGGTGCAAAAGGGAAAGGGCTGGATCACCTGCAACTCCGTGCAATGCTGAGCGTGCCCTGCACCCACCAAGAAACCAGAAGTCTTGCTGTGCCACAGCACCCTTTCCTTCCCACCACCTTCAGCAACCTCCTTCCCACTGAAGCACGCAGCAAAGACTTTGTGTATGTGGCATTAGCAAGGGACAAGGGGAATATGAACCCCAAGAGACTATCATTACAGTCTCTGGGACAGGGGTGCCCACACCCCTGGAGGGCAAGAGAAAAGGGACCAGTGGGACCTGTTTCTCCCCACCTCACACAAGAAGATATCCCTCTGGGGCAGGCACCAGCTCCAAGGGGAATCAAACAACTGGGGCAAGAGGAGTGAAGAGGAGGACAGAAGGCTGCATCTCCATTCACCGTTCTGGTGAAAAGGTTTAATAGCAACATGATTCTCATTGATTTCACGGTATTATTTATGCTATCCAACTTATAAAAGTCTTCAGGTCTATCACCCACCTTTACTGCTTTATCTAGCTGGGAATACGCAGCATGGCTAGATGTATAAAGACAGACTGAAGATGAGGTTTATTACAGCCTGGAACTGCTCATACATCCTCAGAATTTTGATGTATTTTAGTCTTAGAGCATCTTATGACACTTTTGCAAAGCCAGCTCTAAAAAGAGCAGCTCTGTGTTTTCATCTTGAAGAAGCTACAACACAGCTACAGAAATGAGAGCATGGGCTGTAAGTGAGAGATGGTTGGAGGGGAGGACACGGAGTAGTTCAAGAAGACCCTGATTTCAGTGGAAAAACCTCCTGTGCCTTCAGCACACTTCGAATCTGTCCTCGTGCAGTGTAAGTTGAGGGTGATTTGCATTTTAGAGTTTTTTTAAATAAAACCTAAAAATATTTGCTTCAGAGCTCAAAACTGTCCTAGAGTTCAGATGAGGAGAAAAGCTTTCTCATTTCTTATCGACTTCAAGGACAACTTCCATGCTTTTCAGGATTGCCACACTGCGATTTGCAAACATCTATGAATTTCCAGGCTCCTAGTCCAACTTGGCTTAACTTGTGGGTTCTTATCAGTTTCCTGTTAGTAGCAAGAGTTTCCTTCCTTGGATCTCCCTAATGTGATTTTTTTTTTTTTTAAACTCCAAAGCATGATTCAATAAGCAAATGATAATTCTGTTGCTTTAGCTTGACATTATTAAAGTCTTTTAAAACCTAAAGAGAGAGAAAATCATACATTCAATGCAATTCCCAACTTGTAGCATGTAAAACTTGAGATCTTATTTAGACTGGTGGAAGTGTTGTCTAAAACAAGAGTCAAATGTTTACTGAGATCAAGGGTATCTATATATAGCACATTTATACACTAAAAAAATGTAAATTCTCTGTACATGTAATGCTCTAAGAAAGCCATGAGAGCTTCCAATGTATTTCACAGCTTGGATATATATGTAAAGGTTTTACCCCAGATCTAGACACAATTTTTCATTTAAATCTTTGGTATTAGCACCAAGTTATCCTTCAACAGAATAGAATCTGGTTGCCAGTATTTGTCTTTCTCTGTTGCCTGTGTTCTCATTCTTTAAACAAATGACTTGGTCTATTTTGATAGCTCCTGTCTACAGTAACAGTCTGTAAAATGACCCCCGGTGCATTTACACCCAACTTCACAAAACTAAATTTATGCTGCAGTGAAAAATGTTAAATCACACAAATTTCTACAACTCTCTTGATTAAACAAAATTTCTTTGGTCCAAAGCCACGTTGCTACATCTTTACTGAAGCTACAACCTGTCACAGTGCTTTTTTCCTACAACATGCACTCTTCAAAGGAGACGACAAACTCAGTATCAAAATGCAATTTCATCTGCACCACTGAAGTCAATGGCGTCCCCTTAAAGCTTGATCCAATGGCACATTTTGAAGAAAAGAGGGGAGGAAAAAAAACCGCAAAGGCTTACAAATAGCAGAAATCTTCCCCAGCTTCCTTCAGGATTGATTCTCAAGGTTAATTGGTCTTTTATGTACAGACGACTTGCAGGAGCTGGCTCTTTATCTCTGTAAAGTTCAGTTCATAAAATAATTTCTAAACCCAACTGTGCTATAGCCGGCGAGGAAGCACAAGGCTAGTAGAGAAAGGAGATAAATAGAAGGATTATAAGGAGAAGGGAGAAATAAGAGCTAAAATGAAGGCAGAAGGCAAGGTTATTGCTGCCAAAGAGGAGGTAGGGGGCTGCTTCGACTGTAAGGAATACATTAGAAAGAAATATATTAGCTATCATGTTGTACATTCAGAGAGTAAACTAGGCACAGGCAGAAAATGTTGCAACATGGTTACATGAAGTCAACAGAAGAGACCACATGGTTGGCCTCATCTTACAATTTTACTTTCAGCTGGTTTTCCTCCAACCGGCTTTTTTTCTTGTTTCAGCCTTCCTTGCTGTTTCTGGGCAGTGGACAAAGGCAGCAGGTAGAACAGTCTCTTCAGCTGCAAACCACAACATCCTCACAGGACCGATGATGCATTTTCCTGATGAATTTAATGATCCTGAAACGTAAACACCACCTATAATTGGCCCTTCATCTCCACTGTTGTGAAAGGCAGACTCATTAAAGTCATTCTGGCTTCAGACACAGGCAGGAGCTGTATGTCAGGAGGGGACCAAGCTTGCAGCCCTCAAGCAGCCTTAGCAACGTGGGGTGCCGCCAGAGCTGGACCTAAATGTATGCACGCTGAGTGCCGCCCATGACTGGCTGCCAGCTCCCTGGATCCATCACAGCACACACAGATGCTTTGACCAGGCAATACGAAAAAGAGTTAAAAGCTGTGTCAAGGTTGTTTTGGTAATTGTTTTGCCTGCATTTGCAAGGGTTTTGAAAAGACAGCAGTTCCATCAGCACTCAGGACTCTTGTATTTCATTTAGAAAGTCTAAATCCATCCCAGCTTCCCAGGAAAATATTTTTATGCCACACTTTTGCTCCTCAGGGGAAAAGAAGAGCCTTGGAAAGCCTCCATCATTGCCACCACAGGATGCAGAGATGGACCAGCAGGAGTCCAGCAAACAGTCCCAATCACCTCGGTCATCTCAAGTTGGTCACCCCGTTAGAAGTAAGATGTCCTCATCTCCTGATGTCGGTATTTTGGGCAGTTCAGCTTCAACCCAGTGCTCAGGGGGCCATAAAGAGCAGAATAAAACTGATGTCACATTTTCCTTCTCCATTACAACGACTTAAAAATCTATTTGAATTTGTATTGAATTTTTGAATTTAATTTGAATTGAGTTTGAATCAAATTTGAATTTGAATAGAATTTTCCCCTAAGCTATTTATTTACACCCTTCATCACTGGTATTTTTTGTTATTTCTTCAGGAAAAGCCATCAGGAGACAGACTGGCACTTTCTGTCACAAAACTGATCCTTTTCACGATGCTGCTTAACAAATTTAGTCTGTTATGTTGTCACCCTGGATCCCCGGATGTCTTAGGCATTCCTTATTTCCAGGTTTCTGCTTTCCACTGAACACGTATTTTAGATTATTATTTCCGGAGATACTTGAATTATTCACTGGAAGTAATTTTTTCTGGTTGATATAATCCTCCCTTCTCTAAGAAGTCATTAGAAAGTCATTTTTTAATTATTGGTAGATATTTGCTAGCATGCAGGAACCGAGTCACTTGGGAGAGCATTCTCACTTGCAGTTACAGGGCAGAGCACTCCAGCATGTGTCGACATTTCCATATCCCCCATTTAAACCCAAAACATAGAATATTCTTCTAGTACCCAGCCTCAAAACTAAGCATGTATCTGCAGGGGGATGATGGATCGGGGGCTAGGATCTGTATGCTCTCTTTTCAGTTGCACGCCCCAGTTGCATGTTGTATCTGATCCTTTACGAGATGGAACTTTTAAAATTAAAATCATAAAACACGCGTGCAGACAAAAAACCTGTCTAAATGTCCAGGAACAGCCTTTGAAAGGGATGTAAGAAGGAGCTGGATTTCCACCGCAAATTTGGCCAACACTGGCTCAGTCTCCTTCTGAGTAAAACGATGCAGTTCTGCTGCCACGACACATCCAGTCATTTCACTGCATATGGCCAACGCTTTGTCTTGCATAGAAACAAGGAAGAGTTTCATGTAATTTTTCTTTGTGTACACCTAAAATCCTAAAGAAAAGCTAAACAAGCACTGAGGATGTAATATAATTTATTGAATGCTTTGTCACTAAGCTACACATGTAGCAATCAAGTATCTCCATGCCATGAATGATTCCTTTTTCCTCATTTCCCATACCTACCAGTTTAGTACCATCTACACAGTTTCTGAGGATAGTTGAAACTTACCCTTAGCAAAGGAAAAATTAAACAGAAATGCTGTTTGTTCTGTGAATTAGTTACCCTGCTATGAATCCCTGGCTGAACATGTCATGTTTTGTTTATAGCTCTTCAACCACTTATCAATCCATACGATGGGGTCCAAAGCACAGGCTGAATTTGTTTTATGAGCAGGTTTCAATGCAACACGATAGTAAGTGCTTTATCACAGGACAGACATAAATAACATGAGTTGTAGTCACCCTCAGCTAGTGATTTGTCTCTATCAGAAAACGCAACGAAATTTGTCTGACATCATTTGTTCCAGTGAATGCCGTGATTTTGCTGTTTGCTAGATAATGATTTTCTCTCCTTCGTTATTTGTTACACTGTTTTAGTCAGGTTTATGGGCCAGTGGTAGCCAAGGCTCCCTTTTTTTGAAAAACGGTATAGCATTATTTTTTTCCATTTCTCAGAATTTTCCATTAGTTATGGCACCAACCACTTTATACACATTAATTGAATATTTGTTTTATAGATTCAAATAATCCTTCCAATTGCTGTACAAGATCTTCACCACTTTCTAATTATTTTCCATAAAGGTATTTCACAGGTGAGTATCCCTTCATCATAAAATACTTAAGACACTATCAGTAATGGAGTTAGTGCAAAGCAAACATTATTCTCTCTTCTCTAGGAGTCTAAAAGCTCTCTCCGTTTCCTTGATATGTTTTGGCCAACATCACCTATTTTATATAACATGTATAATTCCTCATTTTTGTTTTATGTTTTTCCCGTATTAGTCAGAGATACCCCTTTATATCTTCATCTGGTTGTTTACTTTTCTCAGTGCAGATATTTTTATCCCCGCTGTTTTGATAATATCGTTGCTTTTATTTCTTTTTCTGAAGAGCTCTTGTTAGCTGGTCCTATAATACATTAAGAAAAGCCTTACATCCTTTACTGTCACTGGATTTTTCCAGCTGCTCCCCGACAGTCCCAGTAAGTGCCCACAGAGCACTGTTACCAGTCTGGCAGAGGACTCTGGCTGTGCTCAGGTACCACCAAAATCGTGACCACGATCACCAGCGGATCAGGTTCTGCAGTTCAGTTTTCCTCTGGGTTTTTTTGTTAGTTGTTTTTTTTTAAGAAGAATTTCTAAGTCCTACTGCAGTCACAGCTCACAGGAAAGCATCCTTTCAGTGCTATCAACTGCACGTTGCAACACCGCATATCAAAAAGTCCGTTGAATTAATCACCAGAGAAAAAACACTAAATGATAAAAGCAGCAAAACTCAGGCTGCAGGCACTTGTTCAGCCATTCCCACCTTATACCGCACCATGGAAAATACATTGCAACTTGAAGAAAATTCATGGGCAGCTGTCTGGGGAAATTTGGAAACACTAATATTACTTGAACCGGGTGGCTTTCTTAGCCCTGATTTTCCTTTCAGACACCCGTAGGTAACAGTTTCACTATATCCCAATCTGTCCGCATTATTTTAACCTGTCAAAGAAACGATGACTACTGAAATCAGTGGAGTTAGGCTATCAAATCCATCACAGACCTGGTCACTGGCTTACAAATCAATGTTCATGGCAAGAACATACATAGCTTCTAGACTAATGGAGACTCTTCCTGCTGATCCAATAGCATCCAACCTAATCCTAATAGAAATATAGTGGGAACTTTTGATGGAAGCAGTTTCTTGAGTCCCATTTCCTGAAATGATGAAACTACTGAGCAGTGATAGTTGCCCACAACAGCACCTACTCAGTAAGTCTGAATCTGTGCCTTCCTCTTAGAAGCCGCAACCTTCCTTTAGCGACATGCGCTTCATCAAGAACGTGCAGAACCAGATGCAATGACTAATGGCCTCTACCCAAGCAAGTCATCCCACTGACTTCAGAGAAATTACCCATATGAGCCAGAGTTGCTGAAAAACACCATTTCTCATCAACTGATGCTTTCAAATATATTAATCTTACTACAGCTGCTCCTTTTTAAAAATTGTTAAAAGATTTACTGACAGTGAAACGGGGTTATCTAGCAAAGACTGACAGCCTAAGGGCAGTGGGCTGCCCTCTGGCCATGTAAGAGAATGTGAAGCCACGTGGTAAGATCTGTCTACAGCACAAGTGCGTCTGAGCAGCCCCAGGTTAATATGAATGGGCAGGTTCTTCTTTAAGTGGTATGGTCCCCAGATGACATTTAACACTAAAAATAGCATCCCTTTTTTTAGTGCCCTGCTCCAGCACTTCTGTCATTGAACTGAAGACTTGGCATCCGCAGCATCCACCCTCCCAGAGCCATGCTGCCTACAGAAAGGGAATGGACACCACATCCCAAAATGACAGCTGCCTTTTCCATTAATTCAGGAGTGTTTTTCTTAAGAGCCATAGGACTGGCAGGACTAATCCTTACCCACTCCATGCTTCCTTCCTCGAGACACTTGACATTTTTTGCATGCTGCCTTGCTTTTCTCTGCAATACCATCCAAGAAGATGCAGAAGGAACATGGTCAACCCCACACCCATTCAGAAATTGAGTTTGCTGCTAAGAATTTAGTTACGGAGAGCAATCAATGCCGCAAACTGAGAAGTGACCAACTGTGAAACAGGGGTAAGTGCAAAGCACAGGCATGACAGAGCAGTGTGTCTCTTCCTACACATTACACTTCATGTGCATCCACAATCAAAGAGCTTTGTGACATACAGGCATGATATTATACCACATGAAAAGAATGTGCTTTAATTACCAATAAATGACCACTTAGGTCAACTGGAAAACCTAGGGATTTGTAAGCAAATTTTGTCATCTCCTCCAAAACACCATTTCTGCAAAGTTTGGTGCAGTACACTGCTATGAACATGCTATTCACTAATTAAAATGTATTAACGTTTTCCAAGCACACACTACCCTTTACGTACAAGTGCCATTTCTATTCCCAGAAAAGAACATTTTACCTTGACATTTCTAATTAAATGAAACACATTGCTCATAGATAAATAATAAATGAGAGTGCAGATGTTCTTTTCTGCATGGCAGAAGGGAATAGGGAATTACTCATGAGTATGTATCCAAATGAAACTACTAGACCTGTCCACAACATGCACATCTGGGTATTACAACAACTAGAGAGTCACTGACTCATTTCCCAGGCACTTTTCTACAATATCCCACCTAATCAATTGTATGGCTTTCTTTTTCTTCCTGAGGAGTCCTGTGATGAGTAAGTATGATGAAAACGTACATCTCAGAATGAATGCTGTTGCTTTTTGGGCTGTAGATAGTTTTGGTAGTCACCTTAAATTGTGTATTAGTTCTGTGTTTTTCCCCGAACATGAGAAACTGCTATAAGTAATCAGAGTTATTTCCATCATTTCACCAGCTTGATTACTCATAACGGTGTAGAAGAGTGAGTCAGGACTGTGACTCTGTATTAAATGTCTGGGAGAGTTGAAGATAACTGGCTTATAAACATCCTGAGTGTCACTCTCTTGGATATTTCACAACATAGGCTTTAGGCTTTGGCTTTGCGTTAGCAAAAGGTATGTTCATTAGTGTTTAGAGCAACCACTGGGAATAGGGTTTACAGCTACTGATCCTCCTTCTGCCACCAGCTTGAGCTGTTGTGTGGATTTGAGAGAACCCACTTAAATTTCTGCATCTCTAATATCTTAAAAGCATGGTCTTTTAAAGCCCTTTTTCACAGGGCACAGGTATTACAAGATACAAGTATACGTACACACATAGGTATGATAATGTCCTAATATGCCAATGGTCAAGGGCTGCAGTGTGTTCTGTTATGCCCCGCTGGTGGAAACGGGGAAAAACTCAGAAGCAAGGCACAACTATTTATAGGCTGCTTAACTTCCAGACAGTAATGCAGGCTTCATCCCCGTCCATTATCCTATACAGTCAGAGGAGATAAATAGCTGCAAAACCTAAACCATGCACCTAGAATAAGAAAATTCAGATGCAGACCCCAACTCTCCCGATTGCATTGGCTTCCTCTGGACATCCAACGGTGCGAACCAACCCTGCTGCTCTCAAAGTGATGACAGCAGCTCATGTGCCCACCACAGCTGCAGCCAGCTGCCCCCGCACAGAGCCAGCTCCCACTCAGCGGGTGAGCACTTTCCCGGCGGCGTCACAGGGAGCTGGAGCAAAGCAGAAGATGACACAGTGTGCTTCTCACAGAAAATCAGCACAGAGTAGCCTTGCTCCTAAGAAACGTTAGTGATAAAATGCTAACATTATTTAACACCATTCCATCTAGCCTTACTGATTGGGAAGTTATTAAGGCAGCAATTTAGGCTCAGTCACAAAAGAGCATAATTAAAATTTCACTATGGATTCACCTATGTATCCAAAGCACTTCTTATCTGAACATTCATTCTTGTTCGGATTATGGAGTCCAACAGTCCTATCAGTAATTCCAGCTCCTTCTTAGCTTATCCAGACAGGGTCAGCATTTATATCAGACTTTGTGTAAGTCCTTTCCCTCCTCATCGGCCATGCAGCATGGGGGAAGGGAAAGAACACTTAATGCACCATCATATCTCCTCAAAATAATTAGCTCAAAGACCCAGAGATTGATTCAGAAGGCAGCATCCAATAACAGAGGGAGAATGAGCCATCGTTACATCTCCAGTTTCAGTAGCACATCACTTAATCCTAAAGGCAAAATAACAACAAACGAGCAAACAATTTCCTCTATAATTTTATTTTTATTACTTCCCCTGTAACAGAGAACAGGACCAGATTTTACTACTGCTAACTAACTCCGTTAGCCTGGAAATAAAAGGCAAATACTGTGCTACCCCACGTAGGAGGCTGAGAAACTCAGATGTCAATTTTCCTCTTTTGTAGAAGCAGAAGAAGAAATTATATCAGGCCATAATGTTGAGTGAAAATAACAGCTTTGATACTGAAATTGCCCAGAGGTGGGAAAATGCTGCCCAATTCTAGAGGTGAAACATTTGAGAGGAAACAGTGAGGTCACAGTAATCAGAGACAGAGACCTCAAGACTGTCAACATACCTTTAAAAGCACAGCTAATTAGTCCCCTAATGAGGAGGTGTGAGGTACAAAGTTATGACCTATCCTTTTAGCTGGAGGGCTCAGAGAACACTAGGACTATTTTATGGCAGATATTCCGAACATCTTCCCATCCAAGCGAGGTGTTTCGGTAGCCCCCAAGCACACAAGCCCTCACGTGCTTTGCTTAACCTCTCCCGTGCGGTCACGGGGCTGCCCAGACCTCGGGGACCAGCACAAAACTGCTCCCCTATGGCTCAGAGGTGATGATGGTGCCTGGGGCACAACAAATCTCTGGACAGGCAAAAACCATGGCACAGCACACGAGGTGGTAGGGAGAGCAGTGAGGAGATGCCATCCATCAGGGCCCAGCACGGAGGTTAATGTTAATGACAGGAACATTTGCATGGCTGAAGCTAAAAATCAAATATGCAGGGAAATGTAACCACAATCAAAGCTTTGAAGAAGCTTCAGTTGTTCAGAATTTCCCTAGGAACTCCAGTCAGGTTTATTTTCCTTACTCTGAAGGTGAAAATGAAAATCTATTTGAATTAAAAATAGATAAACTCCAAAAGAATTCAGAATTTGTCCTAAAAATGGTCAGGATCAGGGTAGAAGTAGTTCAGGGTTTTGTCCAAAGGAAAACTAACCTAGTAATATTTCAATAGGAGTCAAGCATCTTGTGAACTCACAAACTTGCCCTAAGATGCTTGGTTTAGACCTACAAGCCAAAAATTGACCATCTTTGCCTGTATCTCTGGGGTTACATCTGCGTACCACCCGCAGGCTGCACCAGCACGTTGGAGAAAGCAGTGCTCACTCACATCACCGCCACAGAACCCCATCTCCAATGCCTGTTTGCATGGCTCCAGCCAGGGCTCTCACCTGGGTACAGACTTTCACGCTACAGTTTTGGAAACTTCAAGGACACACCATAAGAGCAGATGAAAAACACAAGGATAAGACTTTCAGAGACCAGTCGAAGTGCGCTCATTTCAACCAGCAGCAGAAATTCCACCCATTTCAACGGAAACTGGAGCAGACCAACATCAAATCCTTTGTAAAAACCCTTCCATCTCCCTAGGACTCAAGATGTCTGTTTTTTTCCCCCATCATTAAGAAATCCATCATAATCAAGCCAAATAAAAGGTCCTGAGGAAACTCCGAACCTTGTTCTGACGACGTGCAGGGAGGATGCAGCTGTGCAGGCTGGAGCAGGAGAGGGGCCGGGCTGGTAGCGCGCTCCATGGCACAGGCAGCTGCGATGTGAGAGCCCTGCAGCAACACGTGTCACCAGCTCAGCCGGGAGCATGGGAGTATCGTTATGCAGAGGGATCAAATGGCCGTTTTTCAGAACCGAACGGAAACAACCCTCTCTGAACTGCAATTCACGCACGCATGCAACGCACAAATGCATAAACCAGTCACTTCTGGTTTTCATCTGTAAAATAAGGCTAGCAGATATCAGCTCTGCTACAGAGCCACTGCAAGAGAATACCTACAGCTAACTGTGAGGCGCTGGAGGGCTGCAGGATGGGGTCCCCATGTACATACTGCAATCAGTCAAGAACTGGTTTCCCACATAATTCTACAATCATTCAACATTTTTCTCCGATAGCACCAAAATCCATCAATATTTTTTTACAATTAATTTTGATTGCAGCTCAATGAATATTGGCCAGCAGCAATAATACTGATCCCCCCCTTTTGCATAAATGACGAAGACTTTCTGCTCCAAAACACAATGCGAGCACGCAGTGTGAACACACTGTGTTTTGGATGCTGCTGTGGTAAATGAACAGGCTGATACTCTCCACACCTGCTCCTCGCCCCAGCTCACCCTGCTTCCTCCCCTCTCCCACCCACGGGCTGACCAGCGCATGTAACCCCTCCTTCACCTGCATCGCTGAAAGTGAGCCAACACAGCTTTCATACATTTTTAAACTCAGCTTGGAAAGGGGTTGGCAGAGAGGTGGAGATGCCCTTTCCAGCCAGTACAGCTGCAGCTAGCAAGTCTCAAGCTTGTCACGACCCTTTCTATGATAACTAGAGCCTGGAAAACCAGCAGCTTTCATTGGATTAATACAGAGAAGCTTTACAAGCAGGAAAACATAAGGAGCTGCCTAGTTAGGAGAATATCTAATATTATATAATGTAATTTATAATATAAATTTGTATCATTTTGGTGCAAAAAACAGCCCAGCCAACCTCCAGCTCGCCTGTCTCCAGGATGAGGGAGCAATTCAAATGCCGCAATGGGCTGCACTACCCATCCCCATCTCCTCCTTCTCTACAGCCCCTGCTCTTGCCAGGACATGTTGTACCTGTTCTCACCCATCAGTGTTTCACCACACGTTCTTTGCAATCCCTGGAACACATCTAATATTTTGTTAACCTGAGATGTGTCAACTTGCCTTTCAGGATTCCCAGCACCAACCCTATGTATTTCTGATACATACTCATCCAGTTACAATGCTTAAACCACTTGGGGTCTTGCTCTTATTGATCCAGGGGATCTTTCTTAAGGGTTATGCAGCCTAAATACCACAGTGGATTTGATTGTAAGGCCAGGTTTTACAATTTCTGGTCTTAAATAGCAGCTGCTCGGGAGGTCAGCTACTTTGACACTAGCATTGTCTTTGGTGCGGAGCAAAGAAATTGGTGCCATCATCTTGTCACAGCTCTCCCACAAAATTCTTTAAAGCACTTTATCTTTGGTAAAAAGGTGCTGAATGCAATAAGCCACAGCCAGACCTTACTCGTAATAGACTTGTCAGCAGCACGTTGGCTTACTGTAGGGTAGCGGCATATCATCTGCTGTCTCTGTGAACTGTAACGCCAAGCACTTACACAGCCTTTCATTCTCACAAAGCTCTACAAATATTAAAAGAGCCCAAAGGAGAGTTCAGAGCCTTCTCTCTTGAAAATTAACCTCTATGAAAATGAATTCACTGTGGCTAAGTCCCGCTCACTTGTCCATTTTCCTCCCAGGAGTGTGTCAGTGAAAGTCCCTGGCACCAGGTCTCTTGGAAAGCAAATATTAAATCCCTCAATATGGGATGGCAACTCCACCACCCGGTGAGAGGATCGAGCCAGACGGCAAGCATCGTGTCCATCCACACTGCACCAAGTTCCAGTTTTGGCTCTCCAGGAGTCAAAGCATGTTCTTGAATCCATTCACACACGGTCCACGCATCACACCCTTTATACGACTCCAAGACAAAACTTCCCCAGCTCTAACTCTGCCACTGCACTGCCCACCATCACTGCTGGATGAAGGCCAGCAGAAGAGGGATGGATGCCTCTCATCCGGTCTCAGCCATCCACACGATGCGTGGTCAACAAGCACATGCAGAGGGTGGACTTGGTACGGTGTAGGGTGGGATGCGGGTTGCAGATGGCAGCGTTGCCCACTGGAGAAGCACCACTCAGAGAGATGAATCCCACTCCATTTCACACACTGAAACAAGCCCAACAACTCAGATTCTAAAAAAAACCCGATGCTGTTTGCACACGTTAATTCAGATGGGAGTTTTCTTTAACAGAAAACCTGGCCATTATGTTCTGAACAGGCAGAAGCGGTTGACCCTTTCAAACACTGCTTTGAAAGCTTGCTTCACACCTTAATTACCCCATAACATTGCGGTTTCGTCTCAATTGACCAGTCTTTCTTCTCAGGGGTTCCTTGGTGTCATTTACGCAGGCTGAAATTAACTCCACAACCAAAATAACAATCCTAATGATTCCTGTTACCACATCACTGCCCTTTCTTCAACACAGTCACTGCATCCCTTTCTCACAAGAGCAGGGGGGACGCGAGAGTCTGCTGAACGAGGTAATGAAACATAAGAGACTGTCCTGAAGAGCCACTCCGTACGCAGCTTCACCAGCGAGTTACAAGAGAGCCCAGGAAGCGGGTGAGTTTGAACATGATGTTACATCCATGTTCGCACCTGGATCCAGCCTACGGAAGAAAGGGCTGTGGTAAGGCACATCCACCCAGTTGGGCTCCACAGCTTGGAAGGAGGACTCAAGACTTCCCCACTCCTCGGTGTTTCCCTCCCATGACACCCGAGTTTCCTACACAGCCTGTAGCAGAGGCTTAAAGGTCTAATACAGAAATTAAGATTTAAATCCAGGCAAATGTCAGCAGAAAGGTGGAGAACCCCCCTGTTGATCCACACGTCCTTCCAGGCTGCCAGGCTCTCCTGGAGATCAGCAGGACGTTTCTGATGAACCCAGAAATTCAGGGTTTGGGTTGTGAGGTTTTTAAACCCCTTAGTCTCCAAACCTAACAAATTCACCTACAAATCTCTAGTGCTTCTCAAAAAGATTTTAGACAAAATTTTAGATCAGGAATTATTTTGTTTTTCAGTGAGCTCCTCAATCTTCTGAAAAAAATAGTCAGAGTAAAGAGAAAATTGAAGTGAAGAACATGGTGGCAAAGGATGTTTATAAATACATTTATCTTCCTTGTCCTAATGTTATTGAGTCATCCAGTCTTTTAGTCACCCAGCAGTAATATTTGGACAGATTTAATCCAGTTCCATAAAGTGACTACATTTCCATGAACTGCAACGAGCTTTCTTAGGAGTTTTTATAATTTTCCTCTTATATTTGCAGCCAAATAAATATAGCTTGTCAAACTGAGAATGACTTTTATTACTACCAATCTGTACATGACAACTGTTCTTTACTATCCATGACAAGAAAATCTTACAGTTTAAGGGTTATCCATGAAGGTTTGGGTTTTGTGGTTTGGTTCTTTTGTTTTTGTTTTTACTAAGACTCTCAGTCACTACAAGCATTTAAATGCACACGTGATAGTATTTTCAGTTTAATAAACACACACGTAACTTGCTATGTGGCTAAACTTCTTCAGTGATACCTTCACTACCTGTGGCAGCATATCTGTGATTATTTTACACTGCCCTACAGATATTCACCCCACTGCCTCATATCATTTTGCTTCCACACAGCAACAATCAGTTTTTCTAGGAGTTATGAGAGCCCACTGTTTCCAGCCTTTTCAATGATAATGCCTTTTCCTGAGGTTATATCTTCCGAAGCAGGAAGCCCTGTTTCAATACTCAAATCAAAACATTTTAAAATAACATGGTTTTTCACTTGTTCTTGTTTGTGACAAGAGGTTTCAGGTCACTGCATGTGCAAGTTTGTGACACAGAACAGGTTTGCAGTGGTACTGGGCACATCTTCACCTCAAGCCAAAAAGACCAATCGCTTAAACGCCGTGCTGAAGTAGGCTCTCAGGGCTTAGACCTGTAATATTGAAGCCAACTAGCTTGAAAGATCAAGCATTAACATAGATGTTAGGCTTAAGGAAAAAATGTCAGGTTTAATGCCAATATTCACAATCCTATGGAGGCCCATCAAAAGCAGAATTAATGGGCTACAGCTTTTTAACTATCAATATTTAAGCATCCTACTCATAGCTTAAGTACTTGCTTTGTTAACTACCGGGAATCTATCCCTTACGCACTCTTTTATATCAATAAAAGAAAGGTAAAAAGAGTGTAGTGCTTCACACTTTTGATTTGACAGTATTTCCCCTCCCCCACGGTCATAAATTTCTACCTAAAAAACTATAAAGGAGAAAACTCAGTACATCCTTATGTTTTGTGGTTTGATATTCAACAGCCAGAGCACAAAGCAAATAAGCAGCCTTGCAAAGAGGACAATGACACATCGACTCCACATGCCATGTTTGCAAGGAGTTTCCACGTCCTGCTTTAGCCAAGAGCTGCAGGTGATGTTCATGCTGTCTACTGAAGGGTCTTCCAAGACCACCCACGTGATGACGTTTGTCTGTCTCCCCTACAGCAAGGAAAGCTTTGGGTACTGGTGGAAGATGTTCCTCAAAGTGCTCCAAGACGCCAGGTGCTCAGGCACAGCCCGTGTGCCACAGTGCCA
Organism: Ibycter americanus; assembly: GCA_035590275.1. NCBI lineage: Eukaryota > Metazoa > Chordata > Aves > Falconiformes > Falconidae > Ibycter > Ibycter americanus. The sequence goes on along the minus strand of JAVJGI010000060.1, from coordinate 70,080,433 downwards.
TCAGGATGGCCGGTCCCCAGCTGGCTGGGTGCCCCGTGCCGACTCTAGCACATTAACAGAGCAGTGTCCAGACGCATCAGCAGGGAACTTTTTGCACAAGGTCACTTCCACACACACAAACCAGCTTTTGTTTTCAGAAAAGCAAATTTTAGCGCCCATTATTCACAAACGTCAGCTATATGGTGTGTCTTATGCAAACATTGTGTGCATATGGACACTAGATAAATCCACCCACAGGATCTCAGTACAGCATACTCTAATTCACACACGCTGGCACTGTGTAATAAGTCAAAATGTTCTCCAAGAACAAGAATCATGTTTCACTGCAAATATGGTTAGGCTTTTTATTCAGAGCTATGCAGTTATTACAGTTGAGAAGGCCTGACAGTATCAAAGTTGATCACAGTTCTAATTATAACTTTTCATATGCTGGATTTTATTCATTCCTCCTCCTTTTCAACCTTGATGTTTTATTCCCAGCTATACAAGGCTTAAGACTTGTAAATGAATAGAGAAGTTTCTATTTTTTTGAGTATAGATGTTGCTGACTTGCCGATTCGGAAGGCAATCTACATAAAAAGAGTTCAGCGTATCCCACTTAAAAGCCCAGAAGCAAAGCCCAAGGAGGCAACTACCTAAGGTACCTGCAGCATCCCAACAGGTGTATTAAAGCCACAGGGAAAAATCGTTGAGCTTTTGTTTGTGAGGGAATCAAGGCCACCAGGAGGTTCCAGACCCGAGATGGACAGCAACCAGGTGAGTCAACTGCTTCAAGACGAGCGAGCAGATCTTGACCCCAGGTGGCCTCCTCTCAACAGATGTACAAGCTTTCCCCAGGCTTCCCTTGGGCACTCAGCTTTCCATCCCCCAGGACAACTTCTTCCTTTTTATTTCTGCTCCTTGCCCTTCTTCTGAACCCCGACACCAATGCTGTGCCCAGCTGAAGCAGTTCTTTAAGCACCAGCCAAGTGAACCCACCACCTGCCATGCCTTGTCAACATCCTCTATCAGATGCAAGGCAAGATGATAAATTTGGGTCCTTTTCTATATTCTCAAAATAAAGGACACAGCAAAAATTTCACTTCAGGTGCTCCGGAGACATGTAGAGTCCACAAACTAGAAGTACATTAGACATAACGTAGTTACAGAGTGGCGAGGCGCTGGCAGAGGCTGCCCAGAGCAGCTGTGGGTGCCCCATCCCTGGGGGTGCCCAAGGCCAGGCTGGA
>JAVJGI010000060.1:70065213-70079107 GCA_035590275.1 Ibycter americanus | reverse complement strand
GCTGGCAGAGGCTGCCCAGAGCAGCTGTGGGTGCCCCATCCCTGGGGGTGCCCAAGGCCAGGCTGGATGGGGCTGGGGGCAACCTGGGCTGGTGGGAGGTGTCCCTGCCCATGGCAGGGGGCTGGAACTGGATGACCTAAACCATTCTACGATTCAATGATAAAGCAGCTGAGTACGGTAAAATAACTTACCTCAGATGAGAACCTGAGCTGATAATTTCAGGGGGGAAAATATATTTATGTTCTTGAGAAAAATGGAGACAGATGAAGCAACTGTTAAGGTAAATACTACAGCATATTTATGTACAAGGGCTCTCCAATCTGAGTGAACCATTTAGCGCAACCTACACATTTCTGGGCATGTGCAAGTCCATCCTAGAGCCTGTGCATCTCCTTCCCTGTGGCCACTACCTCACTGAGCCACCACTCTGAACTAAGTTTAACATCTGCAGTTACAGTATCCGCAGGGAAAATATATCTTCTAGGATTCAGTTCACAAACTATTGCCAAACAGCCCATCTCATCCTTGCAGGGCTCCCAGCAGGCTCATGTGGAGCAGTATAAAGGTAATACAATTTTACAAGTTGTCCACTTTAATCCAGCAAGCACCTGAACGACGGCCAGATTCAATCATCTGAGGAATCAATGTGGCCCATTTCATTGCATTTCATCTCCAGCAGCAGAGTTCCACAGCAGCATCCTGTCCAATCTGCTACACCAATTAAATTTCAAAAAGCATATAAAAGGACATCATCAGTTAGTCCTAAAAAGTCCAGTGAATGTATACAGAACAAAAAAAGGATTTTTATGAAAACCCACAAAAGACAGCATGAAATGACCACCAAACTGACTTAAAATTTAAATATTTTCAAAGAACACCGGTCAATGCATTTTTTTCCAACACTGCACCTAAAGGAAAACCTTTGGTTTACTGGAAGTAGAAGGTTTAAATTCGATAGTGCGTCTCAGTTACGTCAGAGTACTGACTCTGCAATCCACAGAATTCCGTCACCTTAGTCCAGCATGGTATTTAAGCATGAAGTTCATCTTCAATAAGGCATTGCTTTTCAAACTGCAGCAGAATTATTCATGTGCTTAAAACCAGGTACATGCACAAGCGTTTCGCAAAGCTTCCGCTCCTGCCCCTCTGCTGTTGGTTATCAGTTTCCATTGGGCGTGTGAGCTTTTCATACAGCACTAGGCAGCAGAAAAATATCAGAAAAGGAACAATTCTGTTATTGGAGGGAAGTCTGGGTGATGCTCGCTCATCTGATTTTGTACTGTTTTGCTGCCCTGTCACCTCCTCCACCATTTTCTACCAAATGCCTTTGCTCCACATTTCCTTTTCTCTCTTGAGAGATGTTATTACGCGAAAAAATATCTGCTAGCTGTTTGGCATGCACAGGGCAGGAGCAGGGCACAGCTGTGAGAAGCCCATCCCTCATTTCCTCGCCACTCTTGACCCAGGTCTGCATGCCTTTGGTGCTTTCCTCGCTCAAGCCACGCGGATGGATGAGTCTGGCTCACTTCTGAGCTCAGCTGCCCCCTTTCAGACTTCAGCTTCCTCAGAGGCTGAGTTTTGGGCACAGCTGGGGAGAGATACCGTGAAATAAACCTTCAGTGTGGAAGGGACTACCCTAATATTACCCCAGTACAAAGTCTCCTCTACCTATCTACAGTTCCCAAAAGAAGAGGGGTAAGAGCTACAGGTAGTAGTCACTTCTGTGTCAATACAAGTGATTTGCACTAGGACTTGAACTCACATAATTTCCTTGAGACAGGATTTTAAGCAAAGTGGTCACATGGATGGAAAACGTGTTTATAGACAAGACTTTAACTGTTACACCTACATAAAATATTACAAAGCAAGGATTCTGCTAATGAAGAAAAGGTGTGCTTCTTTCACTGAGCCTAATTAATCCTTGGGGAGAAGTAAAAACAGAAATATTTTTATTGACTTTAGTCTTTGCCAAAGCTGCATTTACTTATATGAAGATCATGACCAGATTCTGCTTTTTACAAATACAAATTAATTCTGTGTGGGGAAAAAAAATGACAAAACCAAAACCCACCAGATTATAGAAAGACTGTGAACTGTTTCCTTCTCCCATTAGTTGTTTTCCAGTGTATTCTTTGCTGCCAATATCATGCAGCATTTTATTTGTTTGCTGACCAGATGGCTGAGTATTTTCAAACAGGAAACAGAAAAAGCAACCCATAGCAAATAAGACTTTTTTTTACAGTTTTTAGCTGAACATTCATCGATACTCAACTCTGGAAACACTACCTGCTTTTATGAATTTTCCATTTTGGGGCTGGGGAAAGACAAAAAAAGAAGAATGATGACCCCTGCAACATAAGAGGGGGGCCAAGTTTGGGAGGTGTAGGTCAGGAACTTCTGTCTGATTTGCAAGCACTTGCCTCAGGATAGGACCGTGCCCTTTGTGAGTGCTTAACTGTATGATGTGTCTGAAATAACCCTGTTCATTGAACGAAGCAAGATCTTAAATCAGAGCCTGAAAAGAAAAAAATGTAACCGTATATTCTTATGAGGAAGCCTCATCCAATATTGCCCTCTTGGGTTGCCTCCAAGCCCACAGAGTCCATTTCCACTGCAAGAACAACTAATAAATAAAGCCAAGGACAAGCCAGCATCCAAGGCAGCCTGAGCTGAGCAAATGATGAAGAAAACACATCTTAGATTTACCTTGGCCATCAGCTGCATTCAGCTCCTAGACTCTCCTCTGCACTCACGCTGCTAACCCCAGTCAAAATGACCTCCAGTAGCAGGTCTAGCCAAGCCCTGCCCAGTGCAGGCTTCTTCAGAAGTCCAGATTTACCCACAGGGCTAAGGCAGCTTTTTAGGCAGCTACAAATCCGCATTGGTTAGCATCTCCAGCAGCCAGAGAGCGCCCAGAGCTAGAAGCTTCCCTCTCGCGTAAAACCAAGGCTGGGCTGAGGTATGGGCCAGCGGGGGTGACAGCAGTAGGCAGAGCTTTGGCTGCAGCACCGTTAAACCCTCTGCAAGGAGCAGGGTAATGCCTGCAAGGAGCAGGGTAATGCGTTATCGCCAGGGCCGTATCAGTCAAATCAATCAGCAGTGACTCATCAGCCCACGGGCTGGGGGGAAAGGCAGGACACGGAGGAGACCAGAGCTTTCCTCAGGAATGGTTCCCGAGCTGTCCCTTGCTATTGATTGCGCTCGGGAGATGTGATCCAGCCTACAACACGAAGAAAGAAACGCATTCCCAGCCGGTTTTCCTGCCCGGGTAATGCAGTCAGCCCGTAATCACCCACGCTGTAAGCAACCGTAAATTGAATGCCCGCCTTCCTGCTCTGGGAGATTAAATCCAAACACAAGGCCTAGCCCATCTGACAAACAATTGCAATAAATTGTAAGGTGATCATTACATGCAAGCTTACACGTTAGGTTTAATCCTGTGTATACCATAGACAGAAATTTACACTGGCATGAGCTCGATGTTAATTACTCCCTGGGTAGGAAGGGGTTCTGCTGTGTGATAACGAGCCTTTGGTAGGAAGCTGCTACAAGGCAAAACAATAAAACTCTTTACTCACAAACAGCTCTCCACAACTAAGGACCTAGGCTGTGCTCCTGCTGCGTCTCCATTTTTAATTCAGCAGTTCGGAGGCAAAGATTTAGGTCCTTTCTCCAGTGTAATTAGGTCACTGCGGAGACATAGCTCCACCACGGCGCGGTCCCGGCCCTAGCAGAGCACCTTCACCCCTGCAGCTTACAGAGCGCTGCAAAGCGACCTGCAAAGCTGCGTGTAACAGCTCAGGTAATGCAGTTACAGTGGAGATTAATTCCTCTGATGGGTCCAGATTGATTTTATTTTACTTTAGATAACTAAAAGTTGAGCATCTACCTGACATAAGCCAGAGTCCCTCTGTAGTCAGTGGAAGAATATGGGCACGTTCAGCAGCAACGTCACACAACCCTTTCAGGATGGGAAAAATTAGTCTTGAAGGATGATTGTCTTGTCAACTAGACATTTAGGTCAGACTAGATGCCTAACTTGTACAGTTAAAAGTGAGATAATTCCTTTTCATGGTATGAAATGCTGGTTCTGCCTAGTGCTCAGCTACTTCCACACCACCAGGATCTCATGCTTGGACTATGCATGGATCACTGGAGCAAGTTTTCTGTTCACATGGATTTTCGGCTGTCCTGAAGAACCACGAGGGGGCTACAGGTCCTCCTAACATGGCAGGTATTCAAGCAACTACAGCCAGTCATAGTCATCCCATGACAAAACTGCCTGCACTCACCTTTACTGTCGAACTGGGGGAGTACCGTGGGAGTTCATCCACAGCTTCTATCGCGATGTCCCATCCCATGCCAGCTTTCAGGGGCAAATCCATGCCAGAGAGCACACTAACAAACCTTGGGGTGATCTGGACAGTTTCAGGACCAGAGCTCTTTGGGTCTGTCACGTTGAGCAGGCCAGAGACTGTCCATGAAAGCAGGATATCACAAGAATAATTTACTTTTATTTCCAGGATGTGTGGTGCCCCTGGGTCTCCCCATCAGACTATCTACAGTGTAAATGCTAAAGTTGAATAATGGCAGTTTGTTAATCAAATTGTACTTTCAGTAACAGTCACATAAAGCCTCTCAAAACCTTAAGTCAGGCATCGTTGCTTCCACCCCATCAAATTCGTATAACTTATTTAAGTGCTACAGGACCTTAAAACACCATGCAACTTAGCTCCAGTTCATTTATCTTTCCAGATCTTTGCTTTTTTTTTTTTTTTTTTCCTGCAATACTGAGGAGCTGACTTCTTACCTTCTCTTTTCCCCCATTTTTCAGTGAAAGCTGCGGTTCCTGCCTAACCACATGATGAGGCTTTAAGGAAATCTTTTCCCTTGTTTAGCAAAGCAGTTCAAGAGATTAGCAGGTGAGTATCGCAACAGGCAATGCTGCCAACAAGCTTCTTTTTTTGTTTAATTTAAAAGCTGGAACTAAAAAGCAATGACTCTTCAGAGAAGCCAGCAAATATTTAAGTAGCATTGGTTCTAAGTGCAGTTAAAAATACTGCAAAACAAAAAGATTCGGGAACTGATTCTTTTTTACATTATGGCTCCTCTTAGCTAGGGTGAGTGGAAATCTGATCATCCATCACAGCTGTTTCAGCAGCAGTGCAGGGCTCAGCGCTCAACTATTTGTGATACCTGCTCTGCGCATCCCCTCACAGGATGCCCTGACACTAACAGGACACGTTGCTTTGGTGCAGGATTGAGCAACTTCCCTGGATCCTCAGCCTCTCACTGTGCAGAGGCTAACACAGAGCACAGCAGGCTTCCGGTCAAAAAAAAGGCGAATTCAGAGTCCTGGTGAATCCTACATCCAGCACCAAAACCAGGCATTAATCGACAGAGTCACCCTGTCTGGTCTTCTGGACGAGGAGACAGCTGGCACAGGTTCAGCTCTTACCTGAGCAGCTCTAGGGCGGAGAGCCATTACCTCGCTAACCAGGACACTCGACAGTCATCACACGGCAAGACAAGCTGCTCATCAGCAGGTCTGCAGGGCAGGTGCTTGCCAAGAAAGGTGCGGCATGAAAAGCTGAATCGTTTCTCCGCTCCGATTCTACTGAGAGGCTACCCCACACCCCTGAGATGCACATCGGCTCATATTCCCTCCAGACCAGCAGAAATTCTGCTGCGAAGGAGCCTGGTTGGGCCTCTGTTTCTTTTCTTTCAAGATAAGCCTGAATTTTTTTAAAAACTGGATTAAAATACCAAACAAAAGAGAGACGACAAGAACTGTCTTGGGAAATCTTTCTTTTTCTTCATTTGCTTTAAGGAACCACAGAGCTGGAGATAAAAAGCAGCTAACCAGAAACAAGCAGCATTTGATCAGCACTGTTGACCTGCCAGCAGGAGGGAGCCATGGATATAAAAGCCTGGGAAAAATCAGAAGTCATCCATTCCTGACGTACATCTCTCAGAAAGACACAGCACCATCCCTATGTGTGTATAAAACACAGCCGGCCTGTGTGAAGATCTTCCTTTGAGAAACTTCAGACAGTAAGTACAAAACCAGAAGGATTTTACACGCCACAAGAAACGCTGTAGAAAATTAACACTTTCAGGGTCAATGGCTGAGGTCTAAATCACCTCTGCCCTTGAGTTTGCTGCTAAAAGTCACCACCTCACTGCATTTTAGTTTTCTGGGACAGCACAATCAATTTAGGCACTACCATTAAATGTATACTGTACTTTATCAAGCCAGCAGCAATTATGTTAATGGCATCTTCAGTTTTTGCACTCTCCATCACTTCTTCCTCTAGCTTGGTTATCTGATGACTTTCAATTTTCTGACCATATTCATTACATCAAAAACACCTCTTAGCATGTTCAGGTCAGTTCCAACCTCAGAAGGAAAGTTCACCCTTTGCCCAGAGCAGGGTTTTTTCATCAAACTGGATTATAAGATTAGCATTAGTAACCCACATTGGTAATTATTATATAGAAAATAGCTCTTTTGGCCGTGTCTACCCTGGTAACTAGAAGAGGGTCAGGGATCTGTCCAGCGTCACAGACTGGCTCACCTTGTTTACGTGAGTCTCGTCTCCCGATGCTCCTGTACTTGGCAGGATGGACATATCCTTTTAACCAATCCCAAACACCCTGAGCCACTTTCCTATGGATTATCCCTGGAAAATATTTGCATCTCTGAAATGGAACAAAATCTAAACAAATGAAAATTGAGTTTCCCAGCGTTTTCACCCCCAAATAACACAGTTCCTATCATTTTTGTAGGTACTTTCCTATAATCTTCCAGTATCACCATGAACCCCCTCTGTTATGCATTGTATTTCTTGACCATAAAACACCAACAGATGAGACAGGTTAATGCCATATCAGCAAGGGAAAATGGGATGAGGGGTTTGCCCTCTCCTTGTACCAGTAAAAATTCTCTGTCAAAGAAATTTCCTAGCTAGGAATAGCCCATCCTGGAATTATATATATATTTTTTTTTTCCATTGCAAATGTATCTTACCGGCAGCAAATACCTTTCCTTGCAGAGATGGCACTTGCACCTCTGAAGCCGGAGCGCAGACCTCCACAGAGGGAGCAAGAGCCCAGCTCTTTCACATCTTTAACACACACATCTCTCATTTTCTTCTTCCTACATCAGGAAATACAATTCCCTTGCCATTATCTCAGTGCACATCCAGGCTAGTTCTACCCAACCAAAATTTTATGTTCTAGACATAAAATAAGAAGGGACCAGTCTTGTGCATGGTGAGTCCCAAAGCCTCCTGCACTGCTTCTAGCCCCCAAAGACTAAACACTGAGTCATCTCTGCCACTTACCCAGATAAACACTCACCCTTTTTTTTCTTTTTTTTCTTTTTTTTTTTTGGCAGGTTAGTTTTCAGCCGAATCAGCATTTGCTCTGACTCAGCACACAGTGACAGGACTGTCAGCACCAACACGGGGAAGCTGGCAGCTCAGCTGCACGTGTCGTCTTCAATCATCTTAAATCAGCCCTGAGCCCACATCCCAAGTGCACAGCGATTACTGTCTGACACCATTTATCAAAGTGAGTATCACAATGCTTGTGAAACAAGGTCACTGTTAAGATTTGGCTAATGTTTTGTAATTCAGAGGGGTTTGTTTGGCTTTTTTTTAAGGTCATTGTAAAAAAAAAGGGGGGGAGTAACTATTCCTCTTCTTCAAAACCAGAGATTTTCTCTTTCAAAATACTGAAAACCAAAATGTTTCCACTACAGCAGCCAAAACCTAAACAGATTTTCAAGTCCAGGATAAGAGCTAAAACATTACCAAGGGGGAGTGGGAGGGACATTCTTTTCTAAGTAGGTGTAAGAGTCAGGAAAGACACAGCCATGCTGGACACCAGCACGGGACCTTACAGTAGCAGCCCCTAGAAAAACCTTGGCAACGTCTGGGAGACACGTGGGACCTGATCCCTGACCTGTTCCCAAACACTGTTTCTTTCCTATCTCAAGCATGAGGGGTTCAAGGCTGCCTTTCTTATTACCAACCCTTATCTGTCCTCCACTTTTTAATTTTTTTTTTTTTTTTTTTTTTCTTAACTGGTGCTTACCACTTCCTTCAGTGGGCATTGACAGCAACTTACACATGCGACACAGGGGCAGCCTGCTCCGACGGCATCTCCCCGCTGCCCACAGCGTGAGCCCTGCAAGCCGCGGTAACCCCCGGCTCAGCCCCGCGCTTGTTGCAGGCGGTGGGAGCCCTGCCAGCATCTTCGCTTCAGACCTGCGGGCCAGAGTTTCCCTTCCAGCCATTCCAGCATTTCTGTCCCAGGTCATCAGCTGGCATAAAGAAACGCACAGTCCTCGTAAAGCTTTCCCAACCTACACCCAGTGGAAAAAGTGGCCCGGAGGAGGCAGCTGACAACCCCAATCACTGTGCACACCCATCGCGGCACCCGGCACGCTGACGGTCCTGACCGGCACCGTGCACGAGTGGGTCAGGAATCCCAGAAGAGCTCCCGCCCTTGCTCAACCTCTCTAAATCTACTAAAGCTATGAGGAATAAAGGGGGGGAAAAAAGAAAGAAAAAAAAAGAAAAGAAAATCATGGGTTTCTTTATAGATGATAAACACTCATCCTGAACGATCAAGTGATGTTTGATGATGAAAGAAATGCAATCTTCTGTTGGATTAATGTCTATTACTCTTTTCAGTTTATGGTCTGTTATAGCAGTTTCCGCCATGCCTAATTTTATTATTCTTGAATCATTACAACCATGGCTCACTTTCCATTTTTTACAACAGCATCTCTGTTCCTTCTCAGGCTTCAAATTCTGACACCTCACCAGTTTGTCCTGTGCTTCCCCCCACCCACCGCCTTGGTCTGCTTACGTGCTGTGGTACCTGTGTCCCAGCATTTCTCTTCTCACCTTTTGTGCACCTGTTTCCACTCCATTGACTTTATTGTCAGCAGTTTTATAGCATGGTTTTTGCTCCTCTTTCCTCAACTTTATGACCCTCCATCGCCACAGCAAATGGAAGCTGTACATTTCTTTTTTCACCTCAAAGACACAAGTCTGCGTAGCAAGAGGTGATAAAAATAATATGATCTGTCTAGGAATCTTTCCACAGCCTATTCTGCTTACTACGAACTGTTCATAAATTAAGAGTTTAAGACCTTGCAGGGTGTTTCGAAATCAGGGCATACAACACTAGATCACCCCCGCAGCTGGTATAGATAGCTCCTGCCTTGTTGCCACACTAGCCGGTGCTTCAGAGAAAGGGGCAAGGGTACTAATAAGCGACAGCAAGAAAACAGACTTAGAAGAATTCTTTCCTAAATGTTTAGCAATGAGCTAATCCCTTCAGAGATTTTAAGGCCAACAGAGACTTAATGAATCCCAGAGATCAAGAAGTCCCAGAAGCTATTTACAGTTACATGAAAATAAAAAAAGTATCACCTTTTAACAGCACTAACATTTAGCCTTTCAAGTGCACAGAGAGCCTTTTTATGTCTACCTTATCCTAAAGGTTTGCATCTCATTAATTTTTTCTACCCCATGCATTAATGGATGTTCTTCTTTCTCTTCCTCCATCAAGTTATTCCCTTCTTACTTAGACAGCACCAGCCTCTGCTGTGATCGCCGTATGCTCATTGAGCAGTTACAGAACAAACACAACATTCACAGTTCCTGAGTACTAACGATAAGGCACAAAAATACTGTTGCAGGTTTTGTTCTTTTTTTTTTTTTTTTTTAATCATCCATCCCACTTATTTCACCATGAGCACAAGGGCTGTCTCTACAGAGCCACCTACAATGGCCCCAATCCTTTTCCCAAGCAGGTACGGTTCACTTACAACATAAGGGTGTTTCAGATACTCAGATTCCTTCCAGCAGCCATCCCTGTTATTCCTGCCATCTATACTTGGTGACAGGCATGCTGACTTACACACTGTCCTTCCAAGCCTGTCACATATGTCCTCTCCATCCTTTACATGGAAAGAGAGAACTTCACCTTGCTTCCCAGGCTGCATAGCTTAGTACCTAGTACCTTGATTTAATGGACTAATATTCTTAAAATACTTTGCACTTAACTTAGACACACCCCATTTTTTAACCTTTTCTCATCATGAAAATTGGCATTATTACAACATACTTAATCCACTGTACTTGACCTAGTTTCAAGTTCATGTTTCCCTTCCCTCCTTAAGGCTTCCTTGGCTTTGTCTTGCATGTGATTTTATAAAAGATTTTTTAATTGTTCAAATAAATTTATTCTATCGCTTTTATCTTCCCCAGAAGTATTCCAGCAGACTAGTACAAAAATACTTTCCTTTACAGAAGGCATTTAGCATTACCCTCTCCATTCACTTAGTAACTTTACAATTCTACGTTGGGTCTACCTGCCTACTGAAGTGGCAGGTAAACCATCCAATGCAGCAGAATCACATTTATTATCTGTATCAAAACCATATGTGTTTGCTCTCAGTCTGCATGGTAACTGGGAGTCAAACAGGGTATACGAAAGAAAACATTTTTGCCATCAGCTCGGATACTCCATATCTCTCTTTGCAAACAATTTGGCTGGATGGGAAGTAAGAGAAGAGTCAATTGCTGATTATTTTTTTTTTTTTAATGGTTGAGAAAACAATAGAGGGAAAGGAATGATGGAATGAAGAAAAGATCCATTTAGGCTGAGTATCAGTTAAAATGTCCCAAAAGCAAGATCTGTTCAGATTTGGGTGAATCTCTAAGGCGAAGCCCAAGAAGACTCTTTTCAGTTGGAAAGTTTAGAAAAAGCACATTGAACACTGGAAAATAAGATGTAACAAAGATGCTCCCTGGGGGCAGGGGTATGGGCATGAATATCTCATCATTTCCAACAAAATAGCTTAATGTGTATTTAATGGCAGTGAAAACATGGGTGTCATCAACCCTGCTCAAAGCCATAATTTATGCAACACATGAACCATTTGCATTAGCACCCCATGCACCATTGGCATAAGCAGAAAGCGTTCACCAAACAGTTATTCTTCTACCGCTGTCCTAATTTCAGTTACCCAGTCACCAGAAGCCCAGGTTATAGCAGTGGGTCTCCTCAGCTTCTGCAACCCAGAGGGACCCCGGCCATCAAGGCCAAGCCTGCCTCCGTCTCTTGGAGCTGCACCTAACTCACCTTCTGGCATCGGAGAGCTCAGGGAAAGCTTGTGATGTGAACAGTCCTCACAGCCCGGACTGACTGCTGTTATGCCAGAAGCTTATGGCTGTATCAATTTATTCCAAAAACTCATGGGAACATTCATTCAAGCTGCTTGTGTGTCTGGTTTGCAGCACAAACACACCTCTCCTAAATTCAGTGTGCTGACCTACTACAGTCCCTGACGAAAGAAGGCAATGACAAAAAGGTTTCTGGAAAGTGACATTGCTATACATTATTACTTTTACTATCTATGTAAGCAGAGCACCATGGAGCCTCAGGCATAGCCAGAGATCCCACTGCTCCAAACGCTGTACCAGCCCAGAAATCTCACAAACTGGCAGATAACTGTATTTCTCGTAACAGTGAGGAAACTGAAAAACAAGCTGTTGGGGAAGGGATGTGTGTGCAGCTAAAGGAAAGATCCCCTATAGATTCAAAATTAACTACCTGCCAGTGCGTGAAGCCTTGTGCTTCTCAACCCTTTTGGTATAAAACAACAAGACCTTTACCAAGTCTTCAAAGGACAGAAATACTCTCTAACAGGCTGTGCTTTCTCACTGTGTGACTTCATCCCTGCCTGAGCCTGCCCAAACCAGAGTCAATCACAATGAGAGCTGCTGTGATTTTAACGGCAATACACCCAGATCACCTGGATCAGGATGAATTAGAGCACATGGCAGTGTTTTGAGACCAACACGTAATAGCCAGGTATTAGCCATGTTTTACACGAACTGTTAAATTTTGTTCTTCCCTTCTGTAAATCAGCTGATCTGCTCTTTGCAGGGTTTTGTTTTTTTTCTCCCCCCTCCATCCAGACATGTTTGTAATTACATTCTCTGGGACATACCATTGCAGGGCAGCACACACACACACCCCAGCACAAGTAATGTACAGCTTTTTAACCATGTGAGTGAGGGATGTATCTGTCTCAAAGAGTATTCAAGTAAAACTAAAGTAAAACAACACTGTCTGTTCTTCTGAAAAGAAAGCAAAAGCACTCAGGTCCAGATCCAAAGGGGCACAGAAGTGAGGCTTGGGAGGGAACCTGCACACCTAAAGCCCAATACAGAATGCTCAAAATACCAGCTCTACGCCTTTAGTAGCTCGGCTGAGACTCAGCTGTCACATTTAGCCATCTGCAGAGGTTCATTTTTTTAAGCAAATATTTCAGGATGAGATCAGTTCTAGAAGGGCCTGTTTCCCTTCACTAGCTGAAAAGGGAGACAGGTAATTTAAAGCAGGTGGCTACGTAAATCCCCCTCTCTGAGGATGCCCAACATTTAGGAGAAACATGCCACTGATCTGGATATTCCACATGCCCCCCTACTGCAAGATTTGCCAGCCCAGACCAGCACTGAGCTCTCTCACCGAGGCTCCGCTACTTGCAAGACAAAAAGTATGTTCAATAGGCGAAGGGTGAATATCCTCTGGGGTTGGGGACACCCTCTTTCACCGGAGGAGACATGGGCTTCTGCACCCCTGGCTGGGGAGGTCCCACACTGCAATAGCCCCCAAGCATGGATCAGGACCCTTCACCCGCTGAGCGCTCCAAGCTGGCTGCAGTCACCCACTCCCAGTCCAGTCTGAGAATATACAAATTATTTCTTGCTAAACAGTGCAACTGCAGTAGGAGAGGTGAGGAAGCTCAGCTCCCGAAGCATCCTCAGAGGGGTAGGAGAAAGGGGACTGATGACTGCCAAACCAGTTATAGGTTTCTGCTTGCTAGAGCAGTGCCCCTGTTTGGGAAGGTGGTGTCTAGCCTTCTCACCCCTACGCCTAGATTTAAAACACAGGAAAGACCCACTTGCTCTTTAAAAGTAGCAGTGAGGATCTCCCTGCACATAGGAGTGAGGATGTAAACCCTGGAGCAGAGCTTCAGCCTTGGTTGCCTTCATCAGGGCTCCTTCAGGGCCACCCGGCGCCGGACCAGAGCATCCCTGTCCGGCAGCCCGGGCTCCTGCATCCCGCACCGCCGTGCAGAGCGGTCCCCGCTCCGCTGACACCCGGTCCCTCCCGTTTCGGGATTTTACTGCAGGAGAGAGGTAGAAAGTTTCTCTTCCCATGTCACACACATGGCTCAGCCCAGGACACCCCGGGCTGACACCGGGGGTTCGGGACATCTCCACCCCCCCTTTCCTTACTCTCCCCCCTTTTGCACTGATTTAACACGCTATTTAGAAAAGCAGCGAGGCCAGCCGAGCCCCCCACGTTTGGAGGGGGGCTCTGCTATTTCCACGCATCGGAGGGAGCAGTGACAACGGGGGGGTGGGGGTGGGTGTCCTTCGCGGCCCACGGCTCCACGCGTGATGCTGGGGGGGCTCGGCCTCCCCGCAGAGCCCCCGGCATCACCGCGGCGGGGGGTCCTTCTACGCGGGTCTGACCTCTCTGTGGTCCCACAAACAGCCCGGGGAGGGGCAACAACAACAAGCACCTGCGGTGCCACCCTCCACTCGAGCCTGGTGCATCCCCCCCGCCCCCGCCATTAGGGATGGGGAAAAACCCCGGGAGGAGGAAAATCTCACCTCTTCGCAGGGCGGCAGCTGCAGGGCGGCCGCCTGCCAGCCCAGCAGCCAGCAGCACACCCAGGCGCTGCCCGGGTACCCCCGCTCCGCTCCGGCCCGCCGCATCCTCATCCTCATCCTCATCCTCATCCTCCGCCCCCGCCGCGGAGCGCCCACGCACCCCTTCCGCGCCGCCCCCGGAG